>JAODUP010000545.1:95000-518936 GCA_025642065.1 Paralvinella palmiformis | reverse complement strand
TACACACTTCCATTAAATCTGAACTGGGTACAACAAGACCACCAGTGGGAAGATCTTGATACTGGCTTTATTTTTAGGTCTCACGATACCTTGACAGTGAATATACATAGGTCGGGCGTGTTATCCAAGGACTGCTAAAGTTGGATGATGTGAGACATCGCAGGGAATCACTAAATATACACTATATGTATGTCTATTGAATTATGATGTACGAACCAAAACGTAATTGTGTCTTTATAATGCTGGAAAATGTTACAATGTTTCTTGCGCATATGATTATTGATATTCAAAACCTTTGTCCGTTTTCTTAGTGACCTTGACCATCATCAGATTTGAGTTCACTTCCTCCGGCACATTAATGAATTAAAAGTTTACAACGCTACCTCTAGATCACCATGTTAGATTCATAAGCTCATAACTAAGAGTAAGACGTAATATCAGAGAGCTTAAATATAGAGAGGCGTTACTGTTGTCGCGCCATTTTGAATTTCGACCCAGTAGCACACCAAGCGGACGGGTGAACTTATTCATGCAAAACAAAAGCTCGCTGGTTCTACACATATTGGCTATGCCTAATAGGCGATAGCCAAGGGTCTCTACCCCAAACTTCAATAAGTTACAAGTTCTACACATAGGATGATGTACATGTGTGCCGCATAGTTGAAAAGAATTGCCAATACTAGTACTATATGTTACATGAGCACATACTTCCTTGTTAATTAACACTTTAATTGTGCATACGATATCGAAAAAACATTATGGCATTTCACAGCCCGGTCACTTAACAGCCTGCAATGGCGATCACTTCACAGCTGATCAGAAAATAATTGAACGTGGTTTAGATCATTTCACAGCCTTTTTTCTTTTGTGTGTGGAAACCGTATTTTTCAAAAACAATTATAATGAATACAATTATATATATATATATATATATATATATATATATATATATATATATATATATATATTTTTTAAAATGCATTAACCTACTTTTTATCATGTCAGTTTATCATCAGTTAGATCTATCACACACAACAATCACGGGTCATGCCATGATCCATCAAATTTTCTTTATTTTGATATATACACATATACAGCTATTATAACGCAATCATATCACAATTCATTTCAAACTTTCCACCATATATTCATCATGTCCGTTTATCATATATTAACTAAAAATATTCATAAGTTCAGTTATGGTCTACACCTCAATAATATAGACCAATATAGGCCTGACCAGCTGAGAACAAGAATACACATGGTTCTGATATCAACAGTGAGTTAGGCTCAATACCTCTTCTGCATGATAACTTCTTCTACCACATAACATTCACATAATATAATTAACTCTAAAATAAGTTGAATCGTTCCGATTCAGATCAACAGTTTTAAGGGTAACTTTTAAGATTCGTCTCTCTCCCAGGAACAATTAATTTAACTCTAGTGATATATACTATTATTACCACCACAAGTTCCACCACCACCGTCATTATCATCAACATCATTATTATGAACATCATCATCAGCATCATCTTCATCATCATTATAATTATCGTTATCGTCGTGTTATTATTATATTAGTATTAGCAGTTAATACCTGATCTCATTTAAGTACCTTGTGGGGGGGATAATTCTAATTTTCAGCAGTTCAATCGATTATGCACGGAACTATAATTTATGATAAATTATAGATAAACTCACATACACTGTTGTTTTATACTGCTTGAACACAATGACTGCTTATACATATTTATTAGTACTCCTAATCAAACTACTTACTAATTAACAGTTGTAACAATACAGCACCCCTCTGTAAAGAGTCCCAGACACTAACCACCTTCTGCTATTATAACAGGTTCCTTTTGAACTATTAAAACTGGAAATAGATTGTTAGCTGTATAGACACATGTTGGACCAATTTTGTGACAGGTGATCACATATATTAAATTTACAGTATAACCGCAATTTTATGCCAACTTTGGGACCTGGCTGAAAATTGGTTTTGTGGTGGGGTGGCTTTAGAGTGGGGCATATTCGACGGTAAGCCTTGGGAGGTGGTTCATTACACGCGGCTTTTGATCCTTTGTTAACCCAATCTATCACTTTATTTAATCTATCGCTGAGAGTATTATCAAAGACTATATAGAATAAGACGGGACAGCAAGCGATAGCTTACGGCATTCCGTGGAATAAACTGTTAGCAGCACCGCCTTGCGGAAAACATGGTAGACTATTTTTTATTTTCGAATGGACTTTCACAAGAGAAGCCAGCTTTAAACAGGCATTAGACAATCTAACTGCACATATTCAAGGATAAAAGTTAAATAAATGGGCCAATAATTAATAGTGACATATATAGTATAGAGAATGAGTGGGCTGGGACTATGAAATGAATTAGAAAGTTGGATTTGCCACTCATTTGGTGCAGTTGAAAAGTGTAATAAGTAGGCCTAGTCACTAGTGTAGAATTAGTTTTTGCATGATTTATTTTATGATCCAAGGTGCGT
Source organism: Paralvinella palmiformis (assembly GCA_025642065.1). Lineage (NCBI taxonomy): Eukaryota > Metazoa > Annelida > Polychaeta > Terebellida > Alvinellidae > Paralvinella > Paralvinella palmiformis. Next base: position 516,426 of record JAODUP010000545.1, on the reverse strand, counting down.
TATGATGTGTTGTGATAGATATGTGTCTACATGACCATTATTATTACTGATCATGTGTTTCAGACACCATGTTATGTTTCTTTCATATAATCATCACGTTAAAAATATATTGGCCAATAAGCAAATATATTGAAATGAAAATAACACACATAATATACAAGATCCACAACTAGAAACCTGTGAATGTAATTATATGTTCTGCTTTATATTATTTACTGATATTATATAAGTACAGAATATGTATTTTGAATATAAAAGTAATAATTAAAATTTTTACAAGTGTACATAGACAGAAGAAATAATAATTAATGACACTGATCAATCAACAACGCCTTAATTTAAAACAAATTACAGTTCTTTTTACCCTTGCAACTATTGAATTATCTAATATTCACACATAAAACATGGTGTAGACAGATATTAATATACAAGTGTACAACCAACTGTAATGTTTTACAAAAAATCACATTTTAACTTTCCTTGTATCTTTGACAGCATAGGTGTTACCAGGTATAAAACTAACTTTACTCATGTGGAGGATGTTTTCAATATTATTACAGAATTCTGCTTCTATCAATATACACACTTCCATTAAATCTGAACTGGGTACAACAAGACCACCAGTGGGAAGATCTTGATACTGGCTTTATTTTTAGGTCTCACGATACCTTGACAGTGAATATACATAGGTCGGGCGTGTTATCCAAGGACTGCTAAAGTTGGATGATGTGAGACATCGCAGGGAATCACTAAATATACACTATATGTATGTCTATTGAATTATGATGTACGAACCAAAACGTAATTGTGTCTTTATAATGCTGGAAAATGTTACAATGTTTCTTGCGCATATGATTATTGATATTCAAAACCTTTGTCCGTTTTCTTAGTGACCTTGACCATCATCAGATTTGAGTTCACTTCCTCCGGCACATTAATGAATTAAAAGTTTACAACGCTACCTCTAGATCACCATGTTAGATTCATAAGCTCATAACTAAGAGTAAGACGTAATATCAGAGAGCTTAAATATAGAGAGGCGTTACTGTTGTCGCGCCATTTTGAATTTCGACCCAGTAGCGCACCAAGCGGACGGGTGAACTTATTCATGCAAAACAAAAGCTCGCTGGTTCTACACATATTGGCTATGGCCAATAGGCGATAGCCAAGGGTCTCTACCCCAAACTTCAATAAGTTACAAGTTCTACACATAGGATGATGTACATGTGTGCCGCATAGTTGAAAAAATTGCCAATACTAGTACATATGTTACATGAGCACATACTTCCTTGTTAATTAACACTTTAATTGTGCATACGATATCAAAAAAAATTATCATTTCACAGCCCGGTCACTTAAAAACCCAATTTTGCGATCACTTCCCAGGATCAGAAAAAATGAACGGGGTTTAAATTTTTCCAGTTTTTTTTTTTAAACCTATTTTTAAAAAACAATTATAATGAATACAATTATATATATATATATATATAAAATTTATTTTTAAAAAATTTTTTTTAAAATTTAAATTTTTTATAGAGTTTTATTTTTTCCACACCTCATCAGAGGTTTCATTTTTTTTATTTATTTAAAAATATACAGAAAACCAATCATATCACAATTTTTTTCAAACTTTCCATCATATATTCATCATGTCCGTTTATCATATATTAACTAAAAATATTCATAAGTTCAGTTATGGTCTACACCTCAATAATATTGACCAATATAGGCCTGACCAGCTGAGAACAAGAATACACATGGAATATTAACAATCTTTATGTTTGCGTTAACATGTTAGAGATAGAGAAATTAGTACAGGGGTTACAATAAACCTCATATTTACACATGACATATTCACAAAATCCTTTTCTTAAATATGCCTGTTCACATTGGTGGATAAGAATTTGAGCCTTCCTATTTTTCTTGGTTTTGGCCATAAAAATAAATTTTCAAAAGAAAAAAAACAATCTTGACCATCTGGTTTATTCTCTAAACTATTTCCGATCCGTTACAATTCTAAATACCAACATTAAGTCCTCGATATAATTAATTGTGGACTGTTATGGATTGACAACATTACATCCCCCCTACCTTTATTGAAAATGTATCATTTCATATATGTTTCACTCAAGTTAAACAAGTATTTGTAATAGGTAAATTTCGAACAATCTTAAATTCAAATTTTGAATATCCGACGATAACACTGAATTTTACACCTAGATAATGATTTATCTCAAAATCAATTTTTTTGAAACTAACTCTGATAAAACAAATTATAAAATCTTACAGAACAATGTACTTCATTTTACATCATAATTACATTCACCCCATTCAGCTTCATTTTACACATATAGTTGTATAAAACTATATATATATATATATATATATATATATATATATATATAATATATATATATATATATATATATATATATATATCACTTAGAAATAAAGTCTTTATATCTTGCTGGCATTCTGGTGCGTCGCTTTGGACGACCTGCTGAGACATCTGTCACATTTGAATTATGACTACTGTCTTGATTAAGTTCATCATTATTCACCGTTATTATTTCTGGCACGTCTTGCGAATAATCGCTGTTTTCGATTGTTGACTCGGTTTCAGGTGTAACATCATGGTCAGTCACTTTCCTAAATGTGATGAATTTCTTGTTTTGTGCCAAGAACAGGACTATTTGCTGTTATCATGCTCCTTTCACTTGCACCACAGACATTGGTGCTGGATTATATGCTGGACACAATTTGTCCGTTTTCGTTTGTTTCATTAACACTGTATCCCCAACATGGAGAGGAATGTTCACAATTTCTGGCATCTGCATACTGTTTTTGTTGCTGTTTCTGCTCTGCATCTCGAGTTCGCAGTTCTTTATCTTCAACTCGAATGAATAGTTCGGGTAATAGCTTTTTGTTCGAACCAAAAAGAGTTCTGCAGGTGGTCGACCTTTGTCCGTGGCGCGGGTAATTTCGTAGGAATTTGTACATTTCCTGTCTCCAGACTTCCCTTCCACAGTAGCACTTTTAATTGCCTTGTTCAAAGGTTTCATAAATTTTCTGCTTCGCTTAAATTTTGCCACAGTGGCTAATCCGAGATGACGTATACCACAATATTGCATGAATTTACGGAATTCAAATCCTTGAAATGGCGGTCCGTTGTCAGTTTTTAATTTTTTGGTTTGTTGTTTTTGTCAAATACTGGGATTACACTTCTGGTGATGTGGATCTCACCAGCTCCACCACAGGAAATCGTGAATATTCGTCAAGAACTACTAGAAATAATCCCCGCTAGGATATGGCCCACAAAAATCAGCACACAGAGACTGCCAAGCTTTATCAGGTAGCTGTGACATTTGTAACGGTTGTAGACGTTCATCTTTAGTGACGACAGCACATGTAGCACAGTTTTTCACTATGTCTTCGGTGAGCTTATCCATTGGGAAAAACCCACACCTTAGCTCTCAACAGGGACTTTGTTTTACCAATCCCTGATGACCTTCATGAGCTATTTGTACAACTTTACGCCTCATCGTCACAGGAATAACAATCCAGTGTCCTCGTAACAGAATTCCGTTCTCTGTAACACTAAGTTCACTGGACAATTTTCCATATATTAACATTTCTTCACAGTTTTTAAATTCATGCCATAGCCCAGTTTGTTGACATTTGATCACATTTTGCAGCATGGGGTCCTGTTGTGTCGCTTGAATTATTCTATATGCGGCAATGCTTTGGGGCACACTGTTTCACACACGTAGTTGATATATTCTTCTGTGACCTTCCTGCCACGCTCACTTGTAGATGCGACTGGGTGACGCGACATGTAATCAGCTGGATTATCAGCACTGTGTCGGTACACTGTGTTAAATGTATATTGCTGTAGACGTAAACACCATCGTTCAGTGCGAGGAGATGGCTTAGCGACAACATTTGAGAATATGCTGACTAATGCTTTGTGGTCTGTGACCACTGTAAACTTTATGCCGTACAGATACAGATGAAAATGTTCGACTCCCCATCGAACAGCTAGAGCTTCTCGCTCTGTTTGCGAGTAACGAGATTCTACGTCGTCCAGTGCACGTGATGCATGTGCGACAATTTGAACATCTCTAGGCCATCTTTAGGGGTTGTATCTGGGGTTTAAAAAAGCACCAACACCATGTGGTGATGCATCGACCACTAACCGGTCTCTAACTTGTGATTGAAGTACGACATGACAGTATCACTTGTCAAACTGTCCTTCAATTTTAACCAGGCATCTTCACACTCACTGGTCCACTCAAACAGACTATTCTTACCAGTGAGCTCTCTAAGTGGTTTCACAAGAGAGGCTAGACCAGGTATGTATCTTTGTACGTAATTCCCCATGCCTAGAATAGACTTCACCTGTCGCTTGTCTGTCGGTCTCGGTCATCACGAACAGACTTAACTTTTTTCGGATCTGGCGAAACACCATGTTCACTAAAAATGTGCCGAAAAAAGAGGGAAATTTTCATTTATTTCGATTGAGTGTTAAGCCCTTCTTCATGAGACTTCCAGACATGCACGGACTGTTTCTATGTTCTACATCATTCCGACTGGCAATGATGATGTCGTCAGAAATGTTCTTTACTCCATCAAGCCCATGTAGCCTTGTCGGGGTTTTTTAAATTTTCACTGGCGGCATTTACACCAAACTTTAAACGCTTGTAACGGTGAGTCCTAGATGTGAACTAAACGTAGTGATGTATCGGCTTCAGGGTGCAGCTCCACCTGGTGGTAGCCCTGATTGAGGTCCAATTTTTTAAATACACAACAACCATTCAGATCATGTATCAACTCTGAACAGTTGGCATTGGATGTTTGACTCTTCCTATGGCTTGGTTAGCAGCCCTCATATCAACACACAGTCTGATGTTATCAGGATCACGTGGCTTAAGTACTACCACTTGGGGACACCCAAGGAGTCGGCGTATTTTTAGGATCTTCACATATGTCATCCTCATATAGCTGCTTGATTGCCCTTCAACTTGCGGTCTTGTTGAAAAAAGGGGAAATCGTCTGTGTTTTTGATGCACAGGTTCCACTGTATCATCAATATTCAGTTGTAGCTGGAAATCCTTCAGTTTTCTTAGCCCGTGGAATATTGAATCAAAATCATGTACAATTTTATTTGTCACATTTGATCTTGAATCTTCTATAGCATTGATGATTGAGATTAATTTCAGCCGCTTTGCAGTGTCATAAGACAGTAAACAGCTTTTAGCGTCACTCACAACATAGAATTCATCATCAAATTTTACTCCAGTCTTAGGCGATGTAATTGTTGCACCTGAATGTTCCTTTCAAGTCTAATGCTTTTGTGGATGCGTAAGGGAATATTTTTGTGTCTGATTTTGATAACTCACAGAATTCTTTAGAATGTTCACACAGTGTTTTATGAGTTTTCACATTCACAGTGTTTACATTAGTTCCACTGTATATGAACATCATAACATCTACCCCCAGCTAATTGAATGATAATTGCAGGAATTTTCTCTTCACCTTTTGGTACTGCCAGTGAATAATCAGAACCACGCTCACAATTACCTGCGACGTTGCTGATAGAAACTTTATTTGTTTGTTCTCGAGACTTCTGGTGCCACTTATCATGTTGTTTTGTTCTCGGAAATTTTCGCTTACAAAATTTCGAGTAGTGTCCATACGATTCACATTTGTAACAACGACGATGTTTTGCTGGACACTCATCTTCATGTGGGTACTGACCACCACAGTTGACACAAGTGCGCGAGCCACTAGAAAATCTGTCAACATGGCGAGCAAGAGTAGCGCCCATTGACCTAAAAGAAAACTAGACCGAGCAGTCAGTGGTGTTCATTGACCTAAAAGAAAACTAGACCGAACACGGCCGCCGATTTGATGGCAAACATCTCCCAACTTCCGGTCGATGAAATAGGAACGCAGACTGGAAAAATCAGGTTTATAAACGTGGTGAATTATTGTTGTATCGCTGGTTGCATAAGCCGTGTGCATGGAAGTAATACAAACGGGATGTCTTTTCATCGGTAAGTATAAGGCACATATTTAAAATAGCTGTTAAAGTGTGTTTTTTTGCGGGAAATTAAGCTTAACTGTTATTATATTTAGCCAGTACAACCCCCCGGCCTATATCCGGCGTTTGGTCTACGAACTAGCATAAAACGACATTTACATATTTCATGGCATACAATAGGACAGGAATAATACAGATTGTCTGCACATACAAAATTATAATGCACGCATCACAATAAATGTCCGTATTCATAAGTTCAAAACTCGAAGCGCAGCCGCTTCAAAGTTGCGTTTTGTCTCTACCGGAAGTCAGCACTGTTTGGTCATGGCGGCCCATTCAAACAACACTGACTGCTCGGTCTAGTTTTCTTTTAGGTCAATGGTGGTGGCAGAGAGCTTAAATATACTCTTGCCGCGCCATGTTGAATTTTGAACCAGTGGCGCCTCCAGCGACCGGAGGTATTTCTCAGATAAACAAAAGCTCTCTGGTTGTCCACATGTGATTGTGTACATGTGTGCGCATGGTTGAAATGAATTGCCAATACTAGTACTATATGTTACATGATAACATACTCTTTTAGTAATTAACACTAATTGTGCACACATGATATCGAAAAAAAAACGAAGCTCTGAAACTGTAAATAAATAATTATGTGATTTCACAGCACAGTCACTTAATTCATAGCCTACAATTTGCGATCACTTCACAGCTGATCAGAACATAATTGAACGTATTTAGGTTATTTGACAGCTTTGTTTGTGGAAGGCGTAATTTTCGATTTTTTTTAAATGAAAACAATTAGGTGTATATGAGGTAAATGCATACAAACATACTTTCATCATGTCAGTTTATCATAGTTTATATATTTTTTATTTTTTTGGATATATACATATAATGATATATACAGCTATTATAACACAACCATAACACAATTCATTACAAACTTCCCACCATATATTCATCATGTCCGTTTATCAAATATTAACTAAAAAAATTATAAGTTCATTTAAAGTCTACACCTCAATAATATAGACCATGCAATATAGGCCTGCCCAGCTGAGAACAAATTAAGAATATATATGGAATATAAATAATGTTTATGTTTGCGTTAACATGTAGAGATATGAGAAATTAGTACTTTCATACAATAAGCGGCATCAAATCTCTTGTGGCACGGGTTCATCCACAGTTACAATCAGTCATTTATTAACAAATGGACAGAATAACCCAAACTGCTTCCAGCTCTAAACAACCACTACTACAAAAATATGACATTTAGTCCAGATCAGTGAACTGTTTAAAGTTAGACAGAATATACCCAGAGATGTAATAGACACATGCATTGACTACTGTAACAGAAAACTCAAAACCATCTATTACATCCAACACCAGTAAATCTGTAACCAAGAGATTGGCCTAGCTGTTTACATGGTATCTCATCATCATAGAACTTCAAGGACTGAAACAGAACAATACCTTCTAAGATAATGTCTTGAACCACAATGTGTAAACACATGTTTTCCTTTTTTCAAGTTGGTTAAAAAATTTGATTTGATATGCATTTAAGTTATGAAGATAAGTATACCAATTAAAGCACATGAGCTGAACATTCAAGTACTAATTCAGGTGCTGGTAATCCTTTTTTGTATTAATATATGAAATGGGCTGACAAAGTTTCATGGGTTTGATGCCTTGTTTCTTATTTAATTAATTTATAATACCAATTTTCACCAATAATGTTTATTAATATTAATTACCATCACATTGGTACATCAAAAATAGTTGGAAAAGCATTCTAGATAAGTTGTCTGGTTCATGAATTCCGTTTCAGTGAATTGCATATCATATACATTCTACAATTAGTATTCAAGTAATTTAAATCTTTCTTCAATAGAAAAAATAATAAAATGAATGTTTCTACCACTAGTTGATGTGTTTAATAATTAATTTCATAACATTTAAATTATAAATTGAAGTCCATATATATATCAATAAGTACCAATTGCTTACGTTTACAAATAATATGGATGCAGGTGATCATGTAAATACTCACCTATTTATAATTATTGTAATTAGGGAAACATTATCTGATTATAGTAATGTAATTTTAGAAGTCCAATTATATTATTAGCAATAATAAAGTAAATATACCTCCTGCCCATAACATCTTCAGTGGCCCTAGTACATGTAACTGTAAGCTTATGTATATGTTACATACCCATTTTGTGATTAATAGGTTGATATTGTTCAATAAAATTTAATCAGATTTTGTCTGAAACAAATATAGATCTAGATAGATCCTGCTTGGGCCTACTGCTTGGGTTATGTCAAGTAGGGGCGTGTTTAATTCAATTTGTTATGCTTATTTTATAAATATCCTTTATTTAAAAAAGCCAGATCATATCAAATATTTACACTAGCTTTCATTTTTTTGGTGATGTCTTTATTTGTCCATACTTTTTCTGTTACTGCAGCCGAAAGCGGCGCAGAATGAACCGTGATAGGGGGCTGTCCGTGACAATCTACCTCCGGTCGCTAGGGTCCTGGCGCTCCATAAATCCAAAATGGCGCCCCATGTTAAAACGCGAAATAACACGTCTTGTTATAAATAGTCTTTGGTGGTGGTACAGTAGTCGTGACGTCAGGTTGTTAGCCGGCAGACATTCAGATCAATACTTTAGTTTTGTAAGAGGACATCTTTTGTGTGTTATTGTATTAGTTAGAATCGATGAATATTTTATATCCTGTATGGTATCTCATGTATATTATATACTTCACTATTCGATGCCATAATAATGTCATAACTGTTGGCTGTCATCATTCACCTTGAATGATTATCTGTTGTGCTCTAGGGAGAAATTTAGTTCAACTTCACGAAAGTAAATTTTAAATGATCAAACAACTATTAATAGCTTGGCGACGACGTCTTACTGCAAACATATTTCATTTATATACATGTTACTATCATGGGGAGGGCTGTTCACAACATCAGTATCCTATTTTGACGACAATCTTTAATTACGGTTAAAAACAAATCACTTTACCAACGTTCGTTAGATGGATTCCGGAAAACAATATATGTTTAAATAAAAGTAAACTACTGTATCCAACACAAAAAGTAATGCTAATGTATGGATTAAGTTGCTTGCTCCGCCTCTTTGGCCACATGGGTAGAGCGTGAGACTATTTGCCGGTGGCTATGGTTGTTCTGTGCTGGAGGTCGCTGGTTCCCACCTCGGCCGTGGCACTATAGTAGGAGGAGTTTTTCATTCAGCCAGGCAACTGGCAAGGTTTTCTCCACCGAACATGCCATATTTTCTAAATTTATTTGGAATTAGTCTTCGTGAGGAAGCTATAAATTACAGACCATATGCGTCTCCCTCGTTTGAGGTTGCCAGCCACATTAAAAACTGCCATTTCGGCTATTATTTACACACACACACACACACACATATATATATATATTATTTAGGGTATCATTGTACAGCGCTTTTGAATGGCTCCTGCTAGTAAGGGCGCTTTACTAAATATATTAGTAGTAGTAATAGTAGTGTATATTAAAAACAACTACCTACCAATTGAAATTATATCATACTCTACGTCACTGTTGTGTCACTCTCTCATCCAACTACGTCTATAATAACAATAACAATGGCCGAAATAGCAATTATTTGACGTGGCTGGCTACCACAAATGAGGGTCTATGTAGACTATATATTTTCCGTGTCTTAGTGCGACATGTTATAAAAACAAACTTTAAATTTGGTATTGCCGAAGATTAAAGCAAATACCTAACCTGATAAAAAAAGTCCGATAAATATTCTCTGTCAGTAAATAGGCTGCAGTTTAAAAGGGATAGTCTCCTTTAAAATTTAACCCATAAAGTTATTCAAACTCTTGTCTCTGAGTTCTTTATATCTCATTAACAAGATGCTCATTTATTCTGAACGAGGTAATTAATATGTTGTTGGGTTGTTGTTGTTTTTTGCGGGGTGGGGGGGGGTTCTTCATATTTTCTGACTTTTCTTGGAGATTATTTATATTACTACATACTCTACTCTGATTGCTAATTTTATTTTAGTGAAATTTTAATATTCATATTACTCATCTAGCCGAGGGGTAGTTCTTATTTTATGTTTATCACATTGATGGGGTTTAATTAGCCCTATATGACGTCATAATACAAACTAATGTATTTCTCCTCAATTTAGAGTCTTTTACTGTTCAGAAAATGTTATTATTTCGTAATGGTTACTTTAAGAATTATATCAAATGTTGAGGAAATGCCGCTAATATTCATAATTCAATGAAATAACTAGTTCTAAAGTTTTATTGGATTTAATATATAATACCATAGTTCTAATTATTTTTTATTATCATTATTAACAAATGAATGTTTTTCAATGAATGGTGTATATGTGTTGTAGTTATTTTGTATACTCAGTTAATGTGTATATTACCTGAAACATTCAGGTGCTATCTCTAATTGAGTTTTTGAGACAGTACAATATTACTTGTTCAGAAAGATTAGCTGTAAAACATACATACAAATATACACATACATACATACATACATACACACACACAGCCGCGTGAACGCATGTGTGTATCCACGATGTTTTGTTGATGTCGAACAAAAGCGAATCGTGTTTTTGATATACCCATTAATATTAATAACACAGCCATTATTGCAATACCAGGCCCGTGGTGTTATGGGTATAGATGTATACATCAAGGTATTCGTTCATTATATATTCCGAATACTGGTACAGGTGGTAACATGAGAGGTTGCAGATGTTGCAGGTATTGAAGTCGACGTTCGAATAGCAATGCTACCTGGTTCTTGTAACTTTTTCATCTCATTGGAGCTAGAAATAGAAAATGGTGAAACTTTTTTATTTCATGATATATTTATAGGATTGGTCCACATTTCACAAACTCGATGTATTATTCATAGTAAAACTGGGAATGGTTGATAGAAAATCATTACTGACGCTTGGTTAATAATGCCAGCTTTGAACAAAAGAGAAAATATAGAGTGAGGAACAGAAATGAGAATAAAAGTGGATATTCTTTTTGAAATCTTTGAAATGAATAATAATAATTAATAATTAACTCTCGCCCGAGGCGCATACAAAACAATACAGGGTGAGTTGACATTTCAGTTGAGTTAATCCTGTCGGGCGATCGAGATAAACATCGTTGGGTGTGAATCGATCGTGAACATCCAGCTGTAGTTCTCTGCGTGCATTTAGCTTGTCTTTATACTGTTGTACGTATGTGTTGCGGTATGGCTAAGAAAATCATCTTCATTTCGATGCTTCTGTCCACTCTGGTGGTGGCTGAACCATGTTTCGACGCCTATCACAATCATCTGACCAAGCTGGGAAAATATGGCATTATAGGAGCAAACATTGTGACCAGCACCACTCAATGTGAGAAATATTGCCTGGATAGCAATATCGAATGTCAGGCTGCAAATATGATCCCTATAGCTCGTACTGGCAAATACAGTTGCGAGTTAATTCGACAGGCGTCTCCACCTCTGAACTTGATTTTTAGCGAAAGAGCATTCACCATATATAAGATAAGTATTAATATTTTAAAATTTAGGATATCGCATCATAAACGTAATTCCGTTACTTTTCCAACCATAGAAATTTGATACATGTGTTAGCTGAATGAACACCCCCCCCCCCACACACACAGGAATAATCTATTTCTGATAGTCCCAAAATTCCAGGTGCTTAGAGAAAGACAGATAACATATTTTTAGTTCACATATTAAATAGAGAATAGAAGACTGAAATAAACAAAACAAAACTACAAATCATTATCAAGCGTTATGTAGTTTTTTTTGTAATCATTATAGTTAGGGAAAACAATACATGACACGAATAAGCTCTAAAAGTACTGTTTAGTACATCATGTGTTAATACGACTGAATGAAAACACTTTAATTGTGTTAATTATGTTGCCTTCAAATACGATTTTGTTTTAAATATTTACATTTAGTTACTGATAGAGATTTATTTTTCACATCCGTCATCAAGAGGTTTACATTTATTAATATTTATCTTATTACTGACAAGAACAAAATCCCTGACATGTATATTTTGCGACTATCTAAAATCAAGTTTCAGATGGTGACCCGTGTATTTCTGATCCTTGCCAGTATGGAAGTTGCTTACCAGATACACGAGGATACACATGTGCCTGTAACCCTGGATTTACTGGTAGAAACTGCGAAACAGGTATATTTGCTTTTTATTAATTCTTACCTACATACACCACACACACAACTGTTATAAAACAATGAAAAAATGTTAAAACAGTTTTAATATTGTATGCTCTCTGTTAAATCCTAAATCGTAATGCATCCTTTTAATTAATATTCACTGAACAATATTTTAGTAAATAAATCGGGAAATTATTATTAAATTCAGCTAATTAGTTATGCTAATTTATTCCAGCAATCATGCCCCTTTCATACATGTGTACGTATACACACAAGGAATATTTTTATAATTAGTTGAATATTACGGCTTAATTTATCAAGCGATGTCTTGTTATTATTAGATACGGAATAGAGAACTCTGTGTATTATGGAATGGAAACAATTAATGGCGAAAAAAAACTTTCAAACTATTATTAACTACAATAAAAATTCGGTGGCTCCGTATTTTTCTTCACAAAATAATCAAGCCTATATGTGTATTTATTAATTGGTGATTAACCATTGACCTAAATATAAAACTATACCGAGAAGTCAGTAGCGTTTGAATTGGCCGCCATGACCAAACAGCTCTGACTTCCGGCAAGGGAAAAAACAGCGTTGAAGCGGCTGCGCTTCGAGTTTTGAACCTATGAATACGGACATTTATTGTGATGTGTGCATTATAATTTTGTGTGTGCATACAATCTGTATTATTCCTCTCCTAGTCGTTTTATTCAAGTCGGTTGATCTTGTTTAATTGGGATCAAACGCCAGATATAGGCGGGGGTTGTCGTACTGGCTAAATATAATAACAGTTAAGCTCAATTTCACGCCAAAACCCCCCCGCTTTAACAGCTATTTTAAATGTGTTCCTTATACTAACCGATGAAAAGACATCCCGTTTGTATTATTTCCACGCACACGGCTTATGTAACCAGCGATACAACAGGCCTTGACTTTGGCTTTGTTGTTCGGGGAGAATCCCTAGGCTGTCGCTTATTCGGCACAGCCTCTATGTTGGAGTGGTTGAGAAACTCCTCCCCCACCACTCACAGGGGAGCAGTACGGAAAGATGGAGCCGAAATACCATGAGGGTGGTCACTGCCAGAGTGTTTTACGTCCTCAGGGGGTTTTTAACGTCACCCTTTACTTTAAATAAGCGATACAACAATAATTCACCACGTTTATAAACCTGATTTTTCCAGTCTGCGTTCCTATTTCCTCGACCGGAAGTTGGGACCTGTTTGCCATCAAATCGGCGGCCGTGTTCGGTCTAGTTTTCTTTTAGGTCAATGTGATTAACATATTAATTTAATATTAAGACAATCAGACAGTTGAAATGTCAGTTGGAAGATTCAACTTATCTAGCGGTAGACTATATTGGGTTAAACGGAATGTAAAAAAATAATCAACCCGAATAATCTTTAGAAGTTAGTTTTTCTTCATTTCACCATGCAATAAGACCGCTGAATTAAAATTTATATTAAATACATTTTGGGAATTGTGATATTTTGAATGTGGAAAAGCTTAAAATATTTACCTTTATATATACTGATATAGGTTGAAATCGACTGATTCGATATTTGGTAACTATTTTAAATTAACTTTCAGACTTGTGTGTTCCTGATCCTTGCCAGCATGGAAGTTGTTTACCAGATATACAAGGTTACACTTGTACCTGTAATCCTGGATTTACTGGTAGAAACTGTGAAATAGGTAAATTAGCTTTTATTAATTCTTATCTAAAGTCATCACACAAATGTCATAAAACAGTGAAAAAATGGTTAAATTATTATTAAATTCAGTTACAACATTTTAATTCTTTAATCCACTGATGAAATTTTATATACTGATGCGTGCATAAATTTACGGAATTTCTTCCACACTTATCAACACACAAATCCCCCCCCCACACACACACACACATACACTCACACACATAAACATAGAGAGAGAGGGGGGAGAGAGAGACCCGCACACACGCGCACACACACACAAATAAACAAACACACACACAAATAAACAAACACACACACATACATACACACACACACATATATATATATATATATACATATACACACACATCAGGTATTGATCTAGGTTAGAGAACAACTTGCCACGCCAGACTATTATTTACTACAATAACAAATCCGTGGCTCCGTATTTTTCTTCACAAAATAATCAAGCTAATATGTGTATTTATTAATTGGTGATTAACAAATTAATTTAATATTAAGACAATCAGACAGTTGAAATGTCGGTTAGAAGATTCAACTTATCTAACGATTTATTGTTCTCTGTAACAGGGTTACACAGACTTTAAAAATAATTAACCCGAATAATCTTTAGAAGTTAGTTTTTCTTCATTTCACCATGCAATAAGACCGCTGAATTAAAATTTATATAAATAATTTTGCGGAATTGTGATATTTTGAATGTGGAAAAGCTTAAAATATTTACGCCTATATTTACTGATATAGGTTGAAATCGACTGATTCGATATTTTGTAACTATTTTAAATTAACTTTCAGACTTGTGTGTTCCTGATCCTTGCCAGCATGGAAGTTGTTTACCAGATATACAAAGTTACACTTGTACCTGTAATCCTGGATTTACTGGTAGAAACTGTGAAATAGGTAAATTAGCTTTTTATTAATTCTTATCTAAAGTCATCACACAAATGTCATAAAACAGTGAAAAAATGGTAAAATTATTATTAAATTCAGCTACATCATTTTAATTCTTTAATCCACTGATGAAATTTTATATACTGATGCGTGCATAAATTTACGGAAATTCTTCCACACTTGTCAACAAACAAATGTACACACACAGAGAGAGTGAGAAAGAGAGAGGGGCGCGCATATATAGAAACACACACACACACATCATATATATATATATATCAGGTATTGATCTAGGTTAGAAGTGAGCTCCGACACTTGGTGCCAAGGGTCGAAGCCTTTCCAGAGATTAATTTCTCGGCTCACAACATCGTGGGTGGCTGACCACGTTAAATGGCGCTGCCGTCTCCACTGAATTATTAAAAAATAAAGGGGGACGTTGAAAGACCCCGTAAGGGAGATTTTCAATCACTCCAACATAGAGGCTGTGCTGGATAAGCGACAGGCTGGGGATTCTTCCCGAAAAACAAATGAACATCAGCGTTAGAGAACAACTTGCCACGCCAGACTATCGATACGGTTCATATAGGTAGGATTTGTTTAGTTATTCGAACCCAGTATAAAGCTGAGGTCAGCGTATGTGATGTCGAAATGTTCTATATATAGGTTTCTTTTGGACCACAGAAAATTACTGTTGAATGTAAACTGTGGTTACAAAGTAGTTATCTTATGTATGTAGTAACTCGCCATTGAACCACACCCACTGTGAAGTATACTGATTTGCCAGGTTCACTGTAGACCTCGGCTATTACCAAGCCGTTAGTATTCAGTGAACCGTTGATAGAATATATAAGCTTCACACAGTTCCCGGAAACACACGCAGCGTGACAAAGCAAGCGACGGGCATCATATTATTTAGAAGTAACTAATACATTTGATATTGATTGAAAAACAACGACTTTAAAAGAGAGTGTCAGATTGCTAGGAATAATTAATAAACAATAAAACGGTGACATGAAATTTAGAGGAGATAGGGAGAGATTTATATAAGTGGGCATGCACCGATATGAAAAGATAATACTAAGTTAATTAGAAATAAATTATCTTTAAAATTATCAATTAAGTACTGATACGATCAGATAACTGATGCCTGGTCGTAAGTATCACGCTGGATATAAGCCAGTGTAACAGTGAGCTCCGGTGGCCTAGCGGTTAAGCACCCGGCACTTGGTGCCAACGGTGACAGGTTCGAACCCCGTAAGAGGTCGAAACTTTTCCAGGGATTAATTTTTCGGCTCACTACATCGTGGGTGGCTGACCACGTTAAATGGCGCTGCCGTCTCCATTGAATTACTAAAAATAAAGCCCTGAGGACGGAAAACACTCTGGCAGTGACCACCCTCCATCTTTCCGTACTGCTCCCCTGTGAGTGGTGGGGGAGGAGCGTTTCTCAACCACTCCAACATAGAGGCTGTGCCGAATAAGCGACAGCTTGGGGATTCTCCCCGAACAACAACACACAAACTAAATGAAACAGTGCCTTTCGCAGCTCGATACCGACCCGTGTTACTTGATGGACTTATTGTATAGTTGAAATAAACTCTGCTAGACGTAGCAGCAAAACACATGGAGTCTTCTGTCTTCTGCGTGTGAAGCAACGCGCGAATAAGATCATAGAATTCTTGCTGTCCGAAATATCGCTTTACGTACGGGTGTCGATCCTAGAATTCTATAGCAAGTGTTGTTTACTGCGACCTGTGGTTCCAAATGGTATGTTTTTAAGTGCTTCTTCTGGGTTAACTGGTTCCCACAGCCTGATGAGTAGCCGAGACACATGTATATGCCTACGTATATATGTATCGATATATGGAAGTGTAGAACATTTTATATTTAGATTGATGTGTGTATAGTTTTATTTAGATTTATGGAGGTAGAAGTCTCAAAGGATGTTTAGAAATGTTGATGTTCTGAGCCAGTGCCACTATATATATATATATATATATATATTAAAATATATATATATATATATATATATATATATATATCCTAAAATACACATATATACACATCAGTTATTGATCTAAAAGTATAGGCAATTACCAGTATAAATAGTTTGCCAAAAATACTAGTACACCTATAAACAACAAACGTACCAGTATCTTGTGTTTATCCATTATATGTGTAACAAAAACGTTATACCATTTTACACACACATATATATATACACACACACACACGCACGCACGCACGCATACACACAGTAAAAACATTATTCACAATTTACAATCATGATAATAATAATGAGATTTGAAAGTTAAAGATATTAATATAACATACATATAATGTGGAAATTGTGGGATCAGTATAGCACGTGTTGTCTTGCTACTAGCCCCTACAATTAATATTATTATCAGAACACGAGAAATATGAAACAGATTAATTTGGCAATGAGGAGCAATGGATTCGTGTTATCCTAAATAATAGCTAAGACATAATTGTATAAGAGAATTAGAGATGGCATTTATCCTTTCAAATCAAACCAGGATAATATATTTTCTATAACATAGCACACTGAGATGAGGACACCAACGTAGCATGACAAAATAGACAGTCATAAAATATAACAAAGCACATCACTTACCTTGAGCCACAGTCATTACAATAACCATAGGTACATTTAACAGAGCTATGGTAAACACTCAAGAAATATCTTTTAAATTGGTGCTTGGTATGTGCTCGAGATGAATTATTCGGAATAATACTAGACCATTTGTTCCATATATGTGGAAATTTATATAGTGAGAGTTTGCTAGCAAAATTGCGCTTGCAACGTGTGATATGAAGTAAATTGGTTTGTCTAGTTGTGTGGATATTTAGAATTTGATGGTTAAATTGGAATTTCGAATTAAACGATAGTGGTTGTCTATTATTAATAAAATCGAGCATCAACAAGGTGGGTTGGTATTCCTATAAATCCTTCACTTTTAAAATACCAGACCGTTTGAATAACGGGTCTGTATGGCTGTTGAATCCAGATTTATTGATGCTGCGAATCGCACGTTTTTGTAGTTTAACTGTCTTGTTAATTTTAGCATGACTAGTATTTCCTCAGGCTAGTATCCCGTAGAACAAATGCGGATGGATTAGTGCAAAATAATGTGTTCTTAGGCTGTCATATGGTAAAAAGTATTTTACTTGATTTATTGAAAAAATGATTCGTGCTATTTTATTATTTACATGGGATATATGTTTTTTCCATGTTACTGTTTCATCAATATAGATGCCAAGACATTTAGTTGCCTGATCAGTTACAGTTTAAGCCAATTATTTCCAGTGTTATGTCAGCTATATTTACATTGAATTCCGCCAAGTTACATCTCGCTGTTTTCGGATTTATAACAATGTATTTTGTTTTATTGGCGTTCAATGGAAGTTTATTGGCACATATGGACAATAAACACGATAGGGATGTGTGTATGTATGTGTGCGTGTGCACGCGCTCTACCTGTATACAAGTGCACCCACAGAATTGGATGAAGAAAGCCAAGGCTTATATATGGAAACCCAAGACTACCTGAAAATAACAGTTCATTTTTATTTAAATATTTTCAGGACAATGCAAAAAATATATATATATATATATATATATATATATATATATATATATATATATTATAAATGTTGTTAAAACATGAACAGGGCCAAACACTTATTTGTAGCACGAATTAAGCATCTACCGAAATATCAGACTTATTTAGAGTAACCGACGACTGGATCAGTTAGGTTGAGTACGATGGCAGGTAAAGGTCATATGAATAGCTAAACTGACCAGATTCTATATGGAGACGGCTTCATGCTGCTTGTGCTCCTTGACATAGCTCAGAACGCGTGACCTTCACTTCCCGCCGTATGACCTGACAGGTGTAAGCCAGTCATTATTGTCGAATTCGGTCTTACTTTTAATGAGCATTATACATTTTATTAATCTTTTCTGAGAATGAACTCTAACTATAACACCAATAACTAAAACAAATGGGCAATTTAAGTAGATTGCAACTTAATATGTAGGTTTGCTATGTCATAACAGTTATTACATCTTTAAATTATGATTAACGCTAGTATCGTCTCCTTCCTCTCAGCGCCCTGACACTCTCGGACACCGCAATCATCCCTCATCCATCATAGGACCAGTAGTAAGATACCACTAATGGTATACTGGTCCTCGCAATTTTGATTCTAATTATTCATTCTAATCAATATGTAAGCCTTGTGCTTAATATGTGCTGAAATATATATATATTATATATATATATATATATATATATATATATATATATATATATATATATAATTAAAAAAATATATATTATAGTAAATTAAACTAAACAATTTAAGTAATAACTATTACAAGGTTTATCCGCTTAATAATATATAACATAATTTAAATAATTATACGTGTATCAATATTTGAAACATCAATGATTTATTTTAAGTCTAAATTAATAAACAAACATAACATGAGATGGTCATAATATTTAACACGTAAATAATGAATTAGAGAACATTCAAATTATCTGTTTAATCTTTACATATTTAATAGGTGTAATTAATATATATATATATATATATATATATATATATATATATATATATATATATATATATATCAATTTCAATGTTATATTTAAGATGATTCAGAAAATAACAAAAATGCTATATATATATATATATATATATATATATATATATATATATATATATAAATATAATTTACCTACATTACTTGATTATTGGTTGGATTCTACTAACCGAGTTTTATTATTGATGCAAGTAGGCGCGCGTGCACACACACACACATACACACACGCGCGCGCGCGCGTATATCCGGGTATATGGCTTTCAAAAAGTTATTTTGTTGTAATACTGGAACATCTGCATGATAAGTTATGCTCAATCATTTATTATTATTATGAATTTATTTCCAGAAATTAACAACTGCTTGCCATCTGCTTGTGTAAAAGATTACGTTTGTATAAGTTGTCTTTTCGGATACACATGTGTAACGAAAGAAGACACTGAAATAGTAAATTGTGAAGGTATGTTTTTGTTCAAACACTAAGATAAATATTGTCTTAATAATTTTATATCACCTGTAAATACTTAGTTTTACCAGTAAATGATACCATCATCGTCTAAAGGTATTAATTAAATCGCCTTAAAACGTAGGTTACCTACGATCGATATTCAAATGTGAAAATATATGTGTTAGTTAATCTAAATTCGTCGATTTAAATTTAGTTCTTTGAGTGTAACGGTTGAAATGATGTGTTCATAACTCTTTTTTACCCACATGCACACGCACACGCACACACACACTATACTTGGTAGTCCGAAAATCCAAACATAGTATTTATAACCCTACATTAATTTCCCTCCGTAGATGCTCTACAAATGAAGACTACCGGTGGGTGTATGCCTGGCACTTGTACGGAAGGAATATGTACTAGAGTTATTATTACTATGATTCCACATTTGAAAGCGTTTTACAATTGTGAATTTAACAGAAAATAAATAGGCCTCGGAGTTGTACGTAACAAGAGCCACTCTTCATAGAGCAGTCTGTATTTTGAATATGATCAAACACTATATATATATATATATATATATATATATATATATATGTGTGTGTGTGTGTAGGCCTATAAGCTCTCTAATATGATGCCTACTCTGAATATGTTTCTATCGCCCTACACGCACGCGCGCGCGCGTGAATTTTACAGTTTCTTGTAAAAGAAAATCTTTCTCGAAAAGAAACTCGCTCTAAATGGCGAGGCGTATTGTTTCAAACGTCTTATTCAAAGAGGATACATGCTATGATGTTTGTACGAGGCCCTCGAGCAGACGATCCGAATGTTTCAGCACGCCAACAAACAACTTCAGGAACGGTTGGCGTCTTTCTCTTGAGTCTTTTTATTTGGTGCAAGTAAAGTGCTGGGCATTTTTCACGCTCTAAAACTGGGAGACGTGAAAGAGCTGCCGACTAGCCACGCTAAGAAGCCGACTATAGGATCCGGGTTAGGAAGTAGACATTTGTTTGTGATATAGAAGAATTGTAGAATTTGTTAGATGGGTGTTTGTGGCTTCCAATAGTTTCTGATAACTTTGTAATTGCGCTCATTATTTATTATATCTTATATAGACAAAATGCTTGTTTGTGGGGAACAATTAAATCTGCACCACACACGCAGGAACACGCACGCACGCACAGAGGCACACACATATTCAATGACGGTACTAGGGGAGAGGTGGGGAGATTCGACCAGGCCGGGAGAATCGATCACAACATTAAAACCCTATTCTTTATTTATTACACTTAATAGTTTTAGGTTGTGACATATAATATATCACTGATTAATTGTTTTACGTTTACCTTGAAACAATTTGCAACAATAAAACAATACACTATAATAAAAAAAACAATTAGCAGCTGAAAGCGGGGGTGCCAAAATTCGAACTTTTGCCACTAGGTGTCAACATTTCAAAAGTTTGTAAGTATCATTCGCGCCTTTCAGTTTGTGCTAGATTTTCACGGTGTTTGATCTTCATTAGCTTTCTGTGTGGTATCCTGTCTAACAATTAATGTATGTAGAAATAAAATGTACCTTTTAAGTAAGCTTACGTCAATAAATTTAGAAATAACAAGGGAAACAAAAGTGGTCGATCCGCCCCTCCATTTTGCCGATTCGCTCTTTGCGGACTATAATTTCTGTGTCAATATCCTAAATGGGTCGTCAGATAAAGATCATGTGACAAATTTGTAATTTACATTTATATTTAGTTCGATGCATTTCACTATTAATACCAAAGACTATTTATAACAAGACGTGTTATTTCGCGTTTTAACATGGGGCGCCATTTTGAATTCATGGAGCGCCAGGACCCTAGCGACCGGAGGTAGATTGGCACGGGCTGCTCCCTTCGTTAACATGGCGCTTAATGGCACTGGTTCATTCTGCGCCGCTTTCGGCTGCAGTAATAGAAAAGGTATGCACAAATAAAGACATCACCAAAAAAATGAAAGCTAGTGTAAATATTTGATATGATCTGGCTTTTTTTAAATAAAGGATATTTATAAAATAAGCATAATAATTTGAATTAATCACGCCCTTATTTGACATGACCCAAGCAGTAGGCCCAAGTACGATCTATCTAGATCTATATTTGTTTCAGACAAAATCTGATTAAATTTTATTGAACAATATCAATCTATTAATCACAAAATGGGTATGTAAGATATACATAAGCTTACAGTTACATGTACTGGAGCCACTGAAGATGTTATGGGCAGGAGGTATATTTTACTTTTTTATTGTTAATAATATAATTGGACTTCTAAAATTACATTACTATAATCAGATAATGTTTCCCTAATTACAATAATTATAAATAGGTGAGTATTTACATGATTACCTGCATCCATATTTATTTTTAAACGTAAGCAATTGGTACTTATGAAATTAATTATTAAACACATCAACTAGTGGTAGAAACATTCATTTTGTTATTTTTTCTATTGACAGAAGTAAAAGATGGGTTATTAATTGTTGTCGTTCAGATATATGATGAGGAAAGATTTAAATTACTTGAATACTAATTGTAGAATGTATGATATGCATTTCACTGAAACGGAATTCATGAACCAGACAACTTATCTAGAATGCTATTCCAACTATTTTTGATGTACCAAATACACCGCATGCACCCACTGAAATCAAAGAGTAAGGTATTAACAGATAGGAGACCTATGCAGGAGACAGGACCAGCTGTGGTGGTAATTAATATTTATAAATATTAATGGTAAAAATTGGTATTATAAAATTAATTAAATAAGAAACAAGGCATCAAACCCATGAAATTTAGTCAGCCCATTTCGTATTTTAATTAAAAAAAAGGATTACCAGCACTTGAATTAGTACTTGAATGTTCAGCTCATGTGCTTTAATTGGTATACTTATCTTCATAACTTAAATGCATATCAAATCAAATTCTTTAACCAACTTGAAAAAAGGAAAATGTGTTTACACATTGTGTATGCACTTGGTTCAAGTCATTATCTTGCAAGGTATTGTTCTGTTTCAATCCTTGAAGTTCTATGATGATGAGATACCATGTAAACAGACCAATCTCTTGGTAACACATTTACTGGTGTTACAGTAATCAATGTATGTGTCTATTACATCTCTGGGTATATTCTGTCTAACTTTAAACAGTTCACTGATCTGGACTAAATGACATATTTTTGTAATAGTGGTTGTTTAGAACTGGAAGCAATTTGGGTAATTCTGTCCATTTGATAACAAATGACTGATTGTAATTATAGATGAACACGTGGCACAAGAGATTTTGATGCACAAGAGATTGTGAAATAACCTAAACCACGTTCAATTATTTTCTGATCAGGTGTCAAGTGATCGCAAATTGTAGGTTATGAATTAATTAAGTGACGGCTGTGAAATCACTTAATTATTTATTTACAGTTTCAAAGCTTCGTTTCCTTCAATATCATGTGTGCACAATTCAAGTATTTATTAATAAAAGAGTATGTGATCATATAACATATAGTACGAGCATTGGCAATTCATTTCAACCATCGCACACGTACACGATCACATGTGGACAACCAGAGCTTTTGTTTATCCGAGAAATACCTCCGGTCGCTGGAGGCGCCACTGGTTCAAAATTCAACATGGCGCGGCAAGAGTAACGCCTCTCTATATTTAAGCTCTCTGTTAATACGATCATTTTCTCCGGGTACAGCCTTATGAATCATGTGATGATCATGTGACGTTTTATAGCCTAATTTACATCAGACACAAAGCCCAGAATTGAGGTAGACTTTTCTCTGACTTGTTGTTAGTTAGCTACGCATATTTAATTTTTCTCTTTGTACAAATGAAATAGAAATTTTATGATATGCTGTAAATATGGGTCTTCATTTATTGGAAATAAATTAATCAAATTGTGGACGAGCTGAAATGAAGATTTATCAGTTTTATGAAATGATGAAGGGGCGCCTCCGTGGTCTAGTTGGTAGCGCATTGGACCACAGATCACTACCACCCGTAATCTCGGCGTGGGCATATCTGAAGGATGTTTCAATCATCATCGATGTACCATGTTAAATATTATAAATGATGTTATAGATATATAATCAAATGTTACGTCTTTTGTAAATGCATGAATTTATGAAGTATTAATATATATATATATATATATATATATATACATGCTGATATGTGAATCATGAAAAGAAACAAAAAGTGAATACTGAAAGATTAAGAATAATAAGAAACAGAAAATTTTAGTTGAAAACGATGTCCACATAGCAAACAAAATCGGTCGATTATCCCCGCCACGTGTGGTAAATCCGCCCCGCACTGTTGTCAAACCCCCTCCCGCCACTTTGTTTATGTAAATAACGTTTACGACATTGAATTGGGTCACACATCACGTGATCATTGCCTTGTTATAAACATTAAACCATAAGGGACCCCGACAGAAAGGTACTTCTTGCCGATTGCTGTATCGGGTATACTAAAATCAAACCATTGAAGTGTAAGGTGGTCAACCCTCCCCACCTCTCCCCTATATTAATATTATTACTGAAAGAGAAACAAAAATAATTTCAAAAGTC
The DNA here is from genome assembly GCA_025642065.1 of Paralvinella palmiformis. Lineage (NCBI taxonomy): Eukaryota > Metazoa > Annelida > Polychaeta > Terebellida > Alvinellidae > Paralvinella > Paralvinella palmiformis. Next base: position 491,845 of record JAODUP010000545.1, on the reverse strand, counting down.
TGTGGACATGCCTATATAGACACAAATGACAAACCATGAATAAAGCATATGTTGTACTAGATCTGTCTTATAAAAAATTATGAGTTAATGAGTTCGCTTTATTTCATCTCATAACAGTGACGAATAATACACAATTTCAATATTAAATTAATTTGTAAAATGATAATATTGAACAAGATTATATCACAGTAACAGCACCATTGATAAGAAATTATTAACTTAAATACATCATAAAATTTGGCACATTGAAATAACCATTTTTCGTGAAAATGTAGGCATAAATTTAAATCAGCTATTAATCTGAGCTAATAATGATAATACATATTTTGTTCGTGATCACCAGCATCAGGAAAGCTCAAACAATGCGTTGAATGATACAGAGAACTTGTCAAATAAGGAAAACTGAATTTATACAATACAACCAACTACTTGTTAAATGAATAAATTTATTAAATATTAATGAAAATCTAGCAGGTTTGACGTATCATTTATAAAATACATAAACGATCTAATCTCTATTTTTCCAAGTACGATATTTTCTTGAACTCTACAGAGGTTTATGATTTCAGGCGTGTATGTTATAAAACTTTATATTGCTTTATATTTTATATTATATTGCTTTATACTGTGTTGGCAGATTAAACCATAACTTAGACACAATAGATACTACTGTATATACTCATGTACAGGCTGCACCTTTGATACCACAAAATCGCCGCCAAAATCAAGTTTATCTTCTACGAGGGTCAGACTAAAAGGGAATGTAATATTTGGCATAATTTAGGGGGAAATTCAATAATATCGTTTTTCAACATTAATAATTAATATATGAACAATAAACAATCTATTTAGGTGTGTTTTCGCTGTTGTCTTTCGAAGCCAAACCTAATCATGATAATTAACTGACATGATTATTTAATCTGATGCTCTAATTAGTGATGTGGCCACAAAGGTGTAGGTCCAAATCAGCTGAGATACGAAAACGGCCGCACTATGACCAATATGGCCGCCTCCATAAGCTAGATCTATTAGAGGCAGCTCTTATTTTTGGAATGTATACAATGAAAATGTGTGAGGGTGTGTAATTGAACAGAACTGTAAATGAGCCCACACAAGGATTACCACAGAAGCCACATAAAAGGAAACTGATTACAGCTAACAATGCTTTAATTACTTCCAAAGCTGGCACATGGGAACTACTAATAAACTACTTTTCAAACAGCATTACAGAAATGAACACACAGCAGCAGGTAACCTGAAGCGGCCGTTGTTACCTATCTTCACACAGTGGGTGAAAATGGCATGGGATTAAATCGACCCCAGCATTATTATCAAATCATTCAAGAAGTGCTCTATCAGCAATGATTTAGATGATATATTGTGGGATGAACAGCATAACAAATCTGACACCGACTCTGACGAAGAAGGCGACCAGATGTATGATGACATGATGACACATGTACAGATACAGCAGATGTTCAATGAAGAGAGTGTTGATGATGAATTTGTTGGTTTTGAATAAATATTGCGGCCTATACATGATCTATATGGTAGCTATTTAACTTCTACATAAATTTAAACAGTCTATATAATGTTCTCTTCAATAACTGCCTTGGTATTATAATTCACAATTGGAGAGTGAATAAATGTATCTGGCTATTGAAACAAGAATACAACATACAGCACATAAACAGAGAATTTGGGGCAATAACATGGTTAAGGTTGATCAAAGGCATAGTATGAGCAGACGTAATACACCATTACTATCTCCTGCCAAGAACCTGACTAATTCTCCGACGTGACTCACTCAAGCTTGCACCTTTTAGTCCGCGCGGTGCTACTTTGTTTGACTTCTGGCCATCAAACCCCATAGTACTGAGGTTAACAGATTCTTTCTCAGATGCAGGATCTCTCATTATCGAAGGTGGTTGTGGGCGATTCACTGCCAGCTTCTTGTATAATGCAATCTCTTCTGATCTTGAAGTGCTCAGGCTGCTTGTAGACTCAGCTGGCATCAGTCTAGATGACTCAGGTTTGGGATTGCTTGAGGCACTGCTGCCACGACTACTTCCTGCCCAGGCTTGTTGCTGACTGTAACCACCTGTAATGAGTAGAAAATAATAATATTAATTTAATAAAGTACTATTAAAAGCAGAAGCCATTCAAAGGCACTTCTCCATAAACCCACCATATGACAAATCTGAATATCTGATAGAAATGATGAATGACTGACATTAATTCACTTGAAAACCAATCCTGAACAGATGAGCATTAGAAAGAATAGATTTAAAATATCCACAAAATAGCACATTTCTAATCTCCAACACCAGTCTGTTCCATAAAGTAGGGAATGTTACAATAAATACACAACTGTCATATGACTCGAGACACAGGCACCTACAATTGTATCTGTCTAAATGATCTAAGGTTTGGTGATGACTTTTTAATTAATCTACAGGAGATCAAATAGATAGTCAGATATCCTGCTATTGACAGACGTGTTAAGTTGTCAGTAAAATTTCTTGAAATCTAAATCTCTTCTTACCATCAGATAATATATATTTTGTTATGTTATTTGGGTTATTATTATAAATAATAATAATAATAACAGAAATTTAATTTTAATAAAAGGTACTGTTATTAGTGGATAATGGTTACTCATCCATAGAATACGGATATGGAAAGTAAGAGATTTTTTTGTTATTGTTTTATAGCCACTTTAGTATACATTCTTCCAAAGGCAGCACGAAGTGAATTGAAAGAGAAAAATGTCAATCACGCTTAGGCTGGGATATGAATTTCAGCTTTTAGTGTTTATGACCAACCATGATACCATTTGATATGCTCGTTAGAATAGAAATGTGAAGTTCCTCATACAGTATGTATCGACCTTCCAATGGAAGCATTATTTAACAGGAAAACAGCCACTTACAAAATTAACCTTTAAACTGGTTTGAAAATATTACTGCACTCTGGTGGATTGACTAGATTAATACCTACCAGGTGGCCTTTTAAGAGCAAGAAGCTCTTCTTTAGCTTGACTTAAAGCCTCAGTCAGTTCAAATCGCTCCTCACACTCTTTACGAACAGTTTCTTCCAGAAATACTATCTGCGGAGACAAAACAAACAAATTGCTCAATAAAGAAATTTACTCTAAGAGAATACCAGTAGCTAGTAACTAACTTCTGACCATGTTAACTGACAGTAATCTTTAATCTCATAAATAAAAGATAAAAATTATCTAAAACACCCGTACCTCTTCTTTCACTGTGACATAGTCATCCTTTTGTTTCTTTAGGACTTCCATTGTTTCATCCAGCTCAGATTGAACATCATGTAGCCGATGTTTGAGTTCTTGCATCTTTGATTCAGCACCAGTGTCTATATGAGCTTTAAAACAAATGAGGATAACAACGCTATGAAGAATTTTGTATATGAAATGCTTTGAACTGAATAGGTTAATGATATACAAATAAAACATATATAAAGGTAGAGATTTAATATTATCAACACTTTCTGCCGAATATCACATAATAAATGTTATCATCCTCCAGTATTTGAAGTTCTGTTGTGTATTCCTATTAAAATTATTTCATTTACTCCAACTTTACTCGATACTTCATCAATCTACCGCATAATAATTTAGTAAGGAAAATAAAATGGAGAGTGAACATAATATGATCTAATTTTGAGTTTAAATTGAGGTCCTTATTTTACTCTTACGGTTCCTAATAACCTACCTAATCTCTCCTCTAATTCATTAATGATCTTCTTTAGACTGGAAATTTCATCTCGAAAACTGTTTTCTGTGGCACAGGCCTTTGCTTTATTCTCTGCTAATTGTTTATGTAGATTAGATATCTCCATCTTATAGTGATTGTGCAGGTTATCTAATTGTCGCTTCACCTAGATGTTTACATAGCAAAAGGTTGTAATATAAATATCTAGCTATTAATTTATAGTTTATTCACTAAAAAAGAAAATTAATAATTCATCAATACAACATATTACAAATAATATAATAAGTTATAGAAATCTACATATTTTATTTAAAAAATCTATTTTAACAGTTCTTATGGTCTGTTGTATATCGGCAGCTGGTATAAATAGACTGACCTGACTTTCATCTACTCTGGCATCATTATGATATTTCTGTAGCAGTTCCTGGTGTTTTTGCTTTTCAATTTGTAATTCCTGAAAAACAATGGTTGTGGAATATCATGAATTTAGCACAGTTTTGTAAACGGGTTAATACGATTACTTTCACTTTCATTACAGAGTTCAGCCAAAATATTTAAAGATGCTGTAGTTAATAGTTTGGAAATTAGGCAAATGGATTTCGCTGCAAAAGAAAATTGTCAGCATTTCCTAGAGACAGATAGACATAAGGATGGATTGATGAACATATAGATGAAGGGAGAGAGAGATACAGAGAGAGAGAGAGAGAGAGAGAGAGAGACAAACAAACATATATACAAGCAGACTAACACACACACACACCTACAGAGTGTCTGTGCATGATCTTCAAGGAATGTAACTGATGTTAGTGTTTGTGACCACTTTTAGGAGTGAATCATGTGGGTCATATATCAGTACTGGAGTTGTTACCAAGTGCAGGCATCCAAACCATTCAGCAATAAAACATATATGGATAACATAATACCTATATATTTCCACTAATTTACCATAATGAAATTTTCTTTTAGCCTGTTCTCCAGTTCATGCATACCAGTGGCATGATTTTGTCTCTCCTTCTTCAGTGCTTCTTCCATCTGAAATCAAAATTTCTCACAGTCAACCTACATCATGATAATGTCATTATGGAAATTAACTGACGTTCAAACTAAATATTTCAATAAAGAAAATTAATTTGTTTTGTTGTTTTTTGGAATAATGGACATTGTTCTTTACAGATGAAACTTGCCACTTATTTCTTAAAGGGTTAACTGATGACCATGCAGTCAAACTGTTTCCTTCTTTTTTCATCAGTGTGTTGGTGTATCACTAAATGGAGATTGCCTTATTATGTTCTTTCTGAAACCATGGTACATTCATAACCATAATATACCGTAGATCCCGGCCATTAAGCTGATACTTTGTTTCAACATTTTGACCCTTACTTTGGGGGGTTGGCTTAATGGCCGGTGCTATTTCAGTGTCAAGAAATTCAGTCAATGGGAGAAAACATTTCAATGTGTTAGCAGCCGTCTAGACTCTAGATCTAGGTGCAAACGGACATCAATCGTTATTTTGATTTAAACTCATGTAGTCATAGAGTGAATGATAATTATACATAGCTTTATAATGAAACTCAATATTTATATGTAGAATTATCTGATTTTTGTAATTATGGATAAATGTTGTTGGACTCTCAGTAGCACATTTCACGACTTTCAATTCGAAGTCAGCTTCAGTAACAAGACAACTCATACCCAAGACATCCTGTACCATCCAGTAGTAATTGACAATATGTCTAATTATTTCCAAGTCATTGACTTCATGTGCGGTTCATTGAATGTTTAATGACACCGTAGTTTAAATTTGAAGTCCCTGTATGTGCTAACAGCTTGTGTAAATAGTATACAGTATGCAAAACACATTGGTACGAAAAACGAATTGTGAGAATAAAACTATTTCCTGCATTCAAAATGTCACCTGGAAATACTGCAGGGAAAAGTTCATATTTTTAGGTTGGCTTAATGAATGGTACTACCATAAATCGTGATATTTTAGACATAAAACAATTTGTCACATTAGATGGCTGAAGATTGTCTTCATCATCTCACTTTATATATCTAAGTTGTATAATATAATATAGCCATCAGTAAAACTTTTTGTTATTTGAATAGTGAGTGAACGAGTTGTTTGTTTAGTCTGAGCACTGGTCACACCTGGGACATGTGGCCGAGGTGTGACTCCCAAGCAAACATTCCACAAATACATGTATGAGACAGAATTGAACCCAGCTAGCACCTGGAGGTTTGTTAAGTACTGAATTAATAAGCTTTCATTGTAATATTATATAACACATTCAGAAGTATACCATATACCAAATCCAGTTGAGTTGTTTAGTCTTGGCACTGATCATATCTGGGACATAAGGTCAAGGTGTGACCCCCCCAAGGGAAATGAATCCCTAAAACACAAGCACCAGCTGTATTCTGATACACAATCTGGAGTTTTATGGTGCAGCTTTCTAGCCACTGTGCTATCAGAACCCCCCCCCCCAATATTAGCAGGACTTGAAAGTAACAGAACTAATGAAAGCTATTGCACCATATATTCCTTTAAATATTTCCACTGCGTTCAGTGCCAAATATATTTTCTCTGCTTTATTTGGCTGAAAGAGATGCCAATAAATAAAAAGTTGGCAATAAACATTTGTGTTTACAATTTTTGTGTGATATGACCTGTGTGTTATTATATACGCCAATCTATCTCTAACCAGATATTTATATTTTTCATGGTCTATCCACGTTAGGTCTGTTCAAACTCATTAAATGTCTATATATACATTTCAACTGGTTTAAACAAAGTTTGTTACTGTTTTGTAGTCATTAGAAAGAACACATATATTGTAAAATAGTAACTACATTTTGTGGAAGAGCCAGATTTTAATTATTAAAAGTTCCTTCAAATATGTTGCCAATAAATTGCATTTGCTGTCAGAACAAAGACTGGTGATAAATATGTTCTGCCCATTTATAGTGTTAATTCTAAGATGTACATGCTAGTTAGGCTTATCAAGGATGCTGCTTAATTGAATGCTGATGTACATCATAATGCAGCATTATTCTTACCCTTCCTGGCCATTTATCTGCCTCAGTTATTCTGGATCTGAAACTTTCCCGTAATTGTTCTATTTGGTTCTGGTGAGCTGTAATCATCATCTCTCTGTAATATGGAACATGTTTAGAGGTATTTAATTGATTATTAATACTTTCTCATGTGCACAAAATATTCACTTCTTTAGGCTAACTAAGGAGTCACAAACACATACTTATTAAGAAAACAATATAATGTTCACTTAATAAATTGTTTCAAAAATAAATGAAATTCAAGACCATATAATTGAGACAATGTTTTACTCGTGATTACTACCTGTATTTATTATTATTATTATTTCATTCAACCAATGAAAATATTGTAACCTCACATTGTATATGCATGTGTCCACATTCTTAAATCAAACATTCCAATTTCATAAATGACAACATAATAGGATAAATTCAGTTAGAAAAGACCTTTTCAGTGATATCATATTAAAAACACGGATTGCATATATTTTTTAATTATCTGTCATTCATTCTGTTAGGGCTCTGAAGACAGCAACAAATAATATAAAATGAATAAGCACTTTAACTATGAGTATCAGTTACCGTTCTTTCTTCAAAGCCTCCATATCACCTGACAGTTTTGAAACAGCTTCCTTGAGATTTTCTGTTTGAGCTGAAATCATGTATGATCAAAATACATATATTTCATGTGTCAAATATACAATCAGCTGGTTTATTATTTCTAATCTTATGGTCATCATTATTATTATTATATAACATATAACAACAAACAAACTTACTGATATTGTGTTTTGTGTGTGTGCGTGCACACATGCATGTGTGTGTGTGTGTGTGTGTGTGTGCAAACATCTAGTATGCAGTGGGCAGCTTACATGTTGATACTGAAGCAGTTTGCTGCAGTCTTGCTTGCTTTTCTTCATAATCCTGCCTCATTTTATCCATTTGCCTTTTCATCACCTGGAGTTGGCCTTCTGTCTCTTTCATTTCTTGCTGAAGCTTTGAACATCTGGGTGTAATATAATATACATGTTTGTGAAAATAAATCAAACACTCTCTTTCTCTATTAGTATCACTCCTACTAGATTGATTCATATTTGATGATGTATTCCTTTACAGCTTGGTGTCTGAATGAGTTAGAATATGAATGTCAAACTTTTCTTGAATATTATGGCAAGATATACCCAAAATGTATCTTTGGCACAAATATTAAATTGTAAAAAGGTAAGCCAATACAAATTTAAATGTACATATTAAATTGTTCATAATATTACTTTAGAAATGCACACAGGTGATAGCTAGAGTTGATAAACATATCCAATCATGATAACAATAGCTTAGTAAAACAACTTTTCCATTAAAAGGTTTTGTACCCAGGGTTAGACAGTCTACCAATCCACATTGTTGTCTTAGCTAAATGTATATAATTTTTATTTCATGGATCTTTATGTATGCTTATTTCTTCAAATGGATATTTTAACTCACATTTTTTTCAGTACTGATCATAATTATTGTGATAAAAGTTTAACATATTTCAAGATGTCAAATGTTTTGATACCAACTTGGTGGTTGATTCTTGTAATTCTTGAACCTTTTGCTTGTTTCTGGCATTAAGAACCTCTAGATCTTGGATGAACTTCCTTGAAAAAAAAAATATACAGCTCAGGACTAAAATAGGTTAATTGCACAGAAATGAAAATACTATATTAAAGGTAGTTGTCATCGTTAATTATCCAATCTTATTTTTAATTATTATGCAAACAATAATATTGAAGAACATGACAATAATTTAACAATGACATTATATTAAGATAATAGTATAATTTACTTACTTGGTTTGTTCACTACTTTGACTGTTCTCCATTGATAGTATCCTATTTTTAGCAATAGTTTCTTCTAACTGATTCTTAAGATCTAACAGTAGTAGTAATAATAGTAGTAAACAGTAGTAGTAGTTATAATAATAATAATATTAATAATAATAAATTGTAATATAATGTGCAATATGATTGCGCTCCATTCAACTGTGATGTTCTGTAATGCTTTACATAAATAATGGATACAGAAAAATTAACTGATGCGCCATTAAAATATATAATGATTGCTGAAATTATGAATGTACAACATTAAAAGGGTGTTTTTTTGGTATAATCATTCAAACTACTGATAGAGCTACAATGTCATTCTGTAATGTGGGTGTTGCATTGTGGAATGATCAAGAATCAAATGGGCTTTAGGTGATAGAAATTAGTCTAGCATTTTACCAAATATATTACACTGAGGGAGTTTAAAGAGTTAATTACTAGCTAAAATTTGTTTGCAGATATACCAGTAGGCAAATAAGTTAGGTTATCATATATATTCGCGTATAAGACGCACCTTCCATACTCCAAAATCGAGTGCGTCTTATACGTGGGTCATACTAAAAGGGAAAGTAATATTTAGCATAATTTAAGGGAAATACAATAATACTGTTTTTCAACATTAATAATGAATACCTTATATACTTGTGTATAGGCCACACTCATGTATAAGCCGCACCAGGTTTTAAGACCAATAAACCCCCCTACAGTTGAACCCGTGTATAAGCCGCAATCATATATTTTCAAACGACCCGACGAAGAAGGCAAGATGTATGATGACATGATGACACAGATGTTCAAAGAAGGTAGTGATGATGACGAAATTTTGGGTTTTGAATAACTTTTTGGTTTATCTAAGATGTGTCATTACTATTGAAATGTGTGAGCATGTGTAATTGAACGGAATGGCAAATGGGGAAATGCAAAGAATGACCATAGAAGCCACATCAAAGGAAAATGATTACAGCAAATATCTGTGTTAATTACTTCCAAAGCTGGCACATGGGATTACTACTAATAAACTACTTTTCAAACAGCATTACAGAAACAAACACACAGCAGCAGACAACCTGAAGTGGCCATTGTTACCTATTGTCACACAGTGGGTGAAAATAGCCTTGGATTAAATCGTCCCAGGCATTATTACCAAATCATTCAAGAAGTGCTCTATCAGCAATGATTTAGATGGACGGAAGATGATATATTGTGGGATGAACAGTATGACAAATCTGACACTGACTCTGACGAAGAAGGCGACGACATGTAAGATGAAATGGTGACACATGAACAGATACAACGGATGTTCAGTGAGGAGAGTGATGATGATGATGAATTTTGGGGTTTTGAATCAATAATGTTGATTTTAGTGTGTCTTATTGATGGATTCAACTCCAGGGGGGTTTATTGGTCCTAAAACCAGGTGCGTCTTATATGCGAATGCGACTTATACACAAGTATATACAGTATTGAAATACTGATGGTCCTGCATATATTATTTTAATTGATTGCACTCTCAGAATAAAGTAAATTAAAATTTAAGATTTACAGGTAAGTAAACAACTTAGCACTTAGTTGTTTTTTAAACACAAGCACCCTTCATGTTGTAATAGAAATGAAGACGGAAAATTGTGCTAATTACAGCAAACAATTCAGCTATAACTAGTCTATATTTCTGGATGTTGCAATTACAAATATGCCATAACAATAATTAGATATACCATTACAAAATACAATCAAAACTGACTCTAAACCTGTCCAGAAAACATACTGTTTCAAAAGCTAGTAATAAGATCACGATGAACTGGGTAGGACTTACCTTTTATCTCACTATTCAGCTGATCCACGTGTACTTGAAGTGTCTGATTATGAGCAACAGCTGCAGATTGCTGATTTACCTGCTGCAGTGCATCTTCCAGCTGTTTCAGGATCTCATTTTCTTTCTGTTCATGATTTTCTACAGACTGTTCAAGCTCCCGCAGACGACCTTGTAATCGATCTACATCTGAGAGAGAGAGAGCAGTTTATTTGTAAAATTAAATTGTATTAAATACATAAAAATATAGGTCCTAGTTTGTTAAAAAAAATCAAATAAAAGTTCTAAACAATATTTAAAGCAATTAGTAAGGCCTAATAGATCAAAGGACATATTAATATTATCAGATTTAATTTTCTCACATTTGGTTACCTTTCTCATAAGAATTAATAAATAGACATTTATAAACTATCAGGCCATTAATTATATAATATGCTACTGTAGCTTTTACACAATTATAAGAATATCAGAAACATAATAATAAATAGAATTATAGTTCACTCTTTAGATTTGTAGCCTATCTTAAGTTAGAGTAATAAGTTCTATTACAAACCCATAGAGATTTATTTAACTAATTATTTAAAAAAATGCATTATACATTTTAAATAATTTTAGTGTATAAACTATGTACCAGTAATAGACCTAAGGAATGATATAATTAGTGAATATTAAAAATCTTAGATCATGAGATATATCATTGTCATCATCATCACCATCACATTACATTATATATTATTGTCGTATTCCATCTTTTGTATTAGTTAGTTTTTTAGATGGATTCGTTACTTTGGTATCAATGTTATTACTTACTGTTACATCTGTTCAGATCTTATCAGGAATATGTAGCACCATGCAAGCATACACATTATCATTAATTTCTATATTATGTTTCCTTATTGATGGATATAAAGTGGAAATGTATCAGGTTACAACAATTTTATTGCTACAGCATACTCGGGTCTATTGAAATATTTGCTGACCTACGGTCTTCTCTTTAATGACGTCATTAATTTTGTCTTCAAGAAGCCTGCATTCTTCTCTTAACACCGTATTCTGTGCTGTAACCAGATTCCCAACAGCCAGGCTCTCAGATTTATGCTCCTGTATCTGTTTAATGATGACTGGCAATTTGTTCATCCATAACATATTTTTTAACCTGAAGATAAAACAGACAAACAACTGGATGTTTGTTATTATATAAAATGGAATCTGTTTAAAATTTATCATCCAAAATTGCTTATGCTTAAGGTTTTCGTTGTTGTTGTTGAGAAAACATAGCACAATATAGATATTACTGTTTGATAAAATGATAGGGATACCTGTACTGTTCACATTTATTTGTGACCCCCATAAGTTCTTGGTCTGCATCAATCTTCAGCTTATTAATTCTTTCAATTTCTTTTTCTTTGGATGTTATATCATTCTTCAGTGTGCAAAGACTAAAAGAGAAAACAAGTTGCAAAATGTTAAAGATACATTAATCTGAAGCAGATCACGTAATGTTAAACATAAATTAATAAATAATCTTAGCTTAGATCAATTCTGGTTGTTGCTAAACATGTGTGTTCTTACCATAAAGACGAATAAATCAGAACCATTTTTCACTGAATATATAATTAACTGCCACGTATTTAAAATTATTTAAAAATATGATGACAATAATTTTAAATTCAAATGAACATTAAAAGGCTGGTAGTGATAGGAACTAATTAACAATGACTAGAAACATAATAACGAAGATCTGAATTAGAATCTGTAATTTGCAGGGAAATATGCATATGTATTGAGATGAGTGGGAGATGGCAGAATTTAAAAGACGGTATTTGGCAACTAATGGAAGATGATGATGATTGATGTTTTACGGCGACTTTTTGTACACAAGTTAGTGGCAACTAATGGAATATAATGAAGGCCATAAGCATAAGTATTGCTTATTTTTGGCATTACTGCAACAACTTATTTTGATGTTTTAATCAGTACACACATGACTGCTTGAATACCAAGAAATCATAAGATACTATTCAGCATGTATTAGTGAAGTAATGCACAAGATAGGCACCAAATAACATTGATGACAATTGGACTGAATGGAGATTATTTCTCATACACTTCGGAAGCACAAGTAAATAGAACTGTAAGAAATCTGCTGCTGTCATAATTACAAAGAAATTCTCACAACATTCATGGAAATATATTTACAAGTAAATGGATTATTATTAATCATATTTAAATTTAATGGGATAAAATGAGATGAAGAAGACCTTTTTATGTTGAGTGTTATTGTTACTTGCATCAATGTGAAATATCATTTATTAAAAAGCACAATCCACTAATTTGAATTTTTACTCTCTCCCCCTCTATATATATATAAGTATCCTACATTTCTAGGCTTTCAACATTTAGAAACTACAGTATAATAAGGTTTTGATAAGGATAATTCTATAACAAAATATTGAATAAAGTATGTTAATTATTATCATATTAATTCTCAATAACTATAATTTACATTTACCCTTAAACAATAAGTAACGATATTAATTCAGATATATTAAGAAGAGGATAAAATGATATCAGAATCACTTGTTCTAATTGAATATAGGAAATAGGTTCCCCGTGGTGACTTTTCATACCATCCTGATAGTCTTCACATCATTTACCATTCAATTTTACTTACACAGCATCTTTAGCTGATGTCTCTTGCTGTAGGTGATCAATCTTCTTCTCAAGTTCCATAATTTCTGCCTTCAATTTCTCTTCTCGTTCTTCTATTCCATGATAGAAAGCAAGCTCATCTTCTGCAGCCCTCAATTTATCTTCTAATGCTTTGATCTCATTGTGAATGAGATAACTAACACCACAAAATTTACATATTGTTTCATCTCTTTTCATTTTTTGTATCTCCTCCGGTAGAGGGTGCTGTAATGAAGGTCGTTCCATATTTTATCACTGGATTTAAGTTGTCAATCCCTGTTAAATAACAAAGTTGCATTTGTAAAGTTAAATGTTATTCAGTACAATTTGCAGGCTAGTCTTTTTGTTATATAAAGATGAAGTGTCACCAACTGATTTGTTATCTCTCGTCACAAAGCATGATAATCACAATGAACAACTATTCCCAATATTCAAATACACACACACACACATATATTTATATATATACTGATATATATATATATATATATATATATAATATATAATATTAGGTAATGGTATTTTAATTAAATTTTGATAAGTTAATAATGTATATTGAAAGGTCAGTGCAGCACTGCTGTCTTTCCACTGGCCTCAAATAACAATGGGATTAACTTTGATCTGAAAGCATGTGTCAGCTGAGACAAAGCAAAAATACCAAGCACAGAGTGACAAGCAACTCTATAAAGCTATAATACATTAAAAAGAGGATAACATTTGATTACTGGAAAAACATAAAAGACATGCTACCAAATTTACATCAAATTATATTATTGTTATACAACATTAGTAATGTAAATTGGCATGATAACTTTAAATTGGAAAAAGTAATTTTTACTGTGGTCATTATAATAATATAAGTGGTTGAAAATACTTCCAGATCCACTCCCTGCAGGGTGCAGTACAGAAAGACGGAGCCAAAACACACTGAGGTTGCATGGTCTTTGAATGTTGTATGCCTTTAGAGGGTCTTTAACATTATACAACAATAATACACTAAATATCACTTGTATGCCAATGCCAGACAGCTGTATATATACCTAAATCCTGAAGAAAACATCAAATTATATCTATTCATTGTTGAATTTGAAACATTGCATTTTTGATATCTGACTACGGATGACTCGAAACCTTCTAAAATTGAATAATGACCAAATAACTGTTAGTTGTTTAGCTTCACCACATTATTTTCAAATCCATAATAACACCAACATTACACATTGGTGAAACTTTCATTACCCCTTATGCATCAGTAAAGAATAGAGATTGTAAACATGATTACTTTACAATGTAATCATAATCATGATGTTCTCAAGTAATCGTAATCAATTATGTTGGTCCTGTAATCACCCCAACCCTTACTGGTACTGAGTAAAAATGACTGAACGCATTAAACATACATGTTTAAACATAGGTACTACAACTGGTGCCAATTTACTTAAATATGTTAGAGACTGGTGTTACTGTTAGTCCACTTCAATCAACATGTGAACAAAGTCGTAGCAAATTTGTTTCATCATAATATACATAACCAGGAATTGGATCAGATTGGTGTTATTAAAGAACTGACTGGTGTACAAATATGGTATAACCCAGAATAATTTAAGATATAATTTAGAACTTGTGTTACCATAAAGTTGTATGTTTTTATGTTAGTACTATTACTACCAGTGCTTGAAATTCTGTCCTATTTATTAATATAATATGTGAATGGTATGTAGTATGCATGTTTTGTAACTAATAGTATGACTTCCATAATAAATTTAAAAAAAGCATAGGCCATGATTAACATGGGCTCCACTTAATTCCTTAATGAAGAAAAATTATGAATGTGAACTAATGGGTCACCACTCAAATCAACATTGTAATTATAATATATTTGATGTAGAGACTAGCAAATTTGAATTTAATAACATTTCTTTTGATGGCCAATCATTGTCATTGTTTAAAAGAGTAATAGACATATTCTGCCAATTTGACTTGCAAGTTGACAAAATCTGTTCAACCTCTATTCATCAACTTTGTAAATTTGATACATGGAGACACAGATATAAAATTGATGTCAAACTTAATCCTTCTTCATAATCTATACAATTTTTTTAATGGAATAGTTGATTGGGAATACTTAAAAATATTGTGACAAATCTTGATCAATAGTCCAGGTAAGGGGTGCCATCGATTGCGGTCCATGTTGAATACTGCCTATTGATTGCAGCCTGTGTAGAATGCGGACCAATATGTTTATGTAAGTTTTGTTATGTTTAAAATACAGGTGTTGTAATTACTTTGTCCTGGACACTGACAATAATAAAGTAAAACTGGACACAAAATAAATGATCAAATTGCAATTAGTTCAACATGGGGTGGTTTTGTTTTCAATCCATTGCATTATATGGCGTATTTGTTACAGAAGAGGGAAAGTTTATAAGCATCACAGCAGTGGTTTCATTTGATTTGCATTTATTGATGCATGTACATCGTTCTCCATCAGTTTCATTTAATTTGCATATCAACATATAAACATTATATCCACATATAGATACTTAGTGTAACAAAATAAATAGAATCAATTTAAACCCTTGGGCTGTATAAGCAAGAAGATACTCATAGCAAATTGTAGAGCTGATTTCTTGCTAACCAGATATTGTTGAATAAACTTGATAAAGTATGGTGTTACAGTGGTGTTGCAAATACATGGATAAATAGTTATTTGACCAACCATAAACAAATGGTTTCTTTCAATGATAATGTTTCAGCAGCTAAAACAGTTTTGTGTTGTGTTCCACAGGTGTCAATCTTGGGACCATTTCTTTGATTCACTGTGTGTACAAAATAAAAATATTCATAATTGTGGAATGCTGAGTTAAATATTGGTGTATCGTTTTATTGTTGCAAATTGTTTCAAAGTAAACACAAGACAATTATTCAGTTATATATTATGTTCCAGCCTAAAACTATTAAGTGTAGTAAATAACGAATAGGTGTTTTAATGTTGTGGTCGATTCTCCCCGCCTGGTTGGACCTCCCCACTTCTCCCCTACTGGCTACTGGCCCTAGTCTAGATCGAATAGGTTGATATTGATTAACATTAAATCTAATACCAATGCCAAATTAGGTTTCTAAAAAGGAAACCCATCCCTTTCAGTCCATTTTTCCTAAAATCGTTACACATGATAAATACTATATTACATTATCAAAGCAATATACGCACCAAAATGAAAACAAAATACTCTTTTTCTTTCGAAATGTGAACGCCATGTTATGGACGGTAACTGAGGAATTGGGTATACCTAAACACGGCCCCGGGGACTCTTCGCCACCCAAGCCTCTTCGCAAAATTCCCTGGCCCATTCGCCAGTAATGCCTAGGCCCATTTCCCATTGATACCTAAACCTTAATACCATTAAAACAAAACTGATTATATGATTGTTATTGGTCTTACGTATTTTTTAACTTCAACCGAGAACGGATTTCAAACGAATCGGTCATTTATTGGCATCTTCAATATTTCGTAGCCTTTATTATTAACAGTCCAACATTAATTTGCAGTGTAACCAGCGTCAATGGTCAAGTGGTGTTCTGCGTTATTTAAGCAGGAGAACATAATATATACAATATATTGCTTTGATATAAAGAATTTATTAATTAAATAGGCCTACTAGTTCCTGTAATCATGTAGACTAAGGTGTGAGTATAGCTTTCACATTAATCGTTGAAGCCAATTCATTCTCACGGAAGCAATGACACTGGATAATAATTGTAATTGAATTGGCACTGAAGAAATTTACATTACGTACATTTCTTTCGAAGTAAACTAAAAATATAAAAAATAGATGTTATTGGTAAAATAATGGAATCTATAATTAGAGACAAGCTAATCAACCATATGATGAATGGCGATCTATTCTGTGATGCGCAACATGGCTTTGTTCCGGGACGCTAACGTATGACTCCGCTACTCGTCACACTTGAGCGGTGGACTGAGTTACTGCATGGATGGTGGAGACCCTGTGGATGTCATTTATCTTGACGTCAGAAAAGCTTTCGACACTGTTCCTTATAGGAGATTAATTAAGAAAATTGAGGCATATGGCATAAAAGGAGGCCTCCTCATCTGGATTGAGAACTTCCGCTCAGACAGACGGCAACGTGTAATGATAAATGGCAAGTTATCTACCTGGACAGGAATCCTGAGCGGCAAAACACAAGGCAGCGTACTAGCTTGGGCCAATTCTGTTCGTCCTTTTTATTAATGGTTTACCTGATGGTGTCACATGTACTGCAAATATATTTGCAGATGACACGACACGCAGATGACAAGTTCTTCCAGTGTATAAGTTCCCATGCGGACTGTCTGCAACTCCAGGATGACCTAAATCGGTTAGTGGACTGGTCCCAGAAATGGCAGATGAGGCCATATGCAATGTTCTCCATCTAGGCTCAACAAACCCATGTTATGAGTACAGTATGAGAAATACCTCATTGGTAAAAAAACAGAGGAGAAGGACTTAGGTGTCACCATTGACCGGGATTTGAAATTTCAAAGCGGCAAACAAAGCATCAAGAATGCTTGAACTTGTTAGAGCAACATTCACCTGCACTGACGAGACGACACTCCCCAGGCTATTCACCACTAATGGTACGCCCTCATTTGGAATATGGAAATGTGATCTGGTTTCCAAGGTTCCGATGTGACAAGCTGGAAGTCGAAAAAGTCCAGAGGAGAGCCACAAAGCTGATACCAAACTTGAGATGTCTGCCATATAGAGATAGGTTAGAAGCCCTGAGACTTCCATCTTTATGCAATCGTAGGAGATGAGGCGACTTGCTTCAGGTGTATAAGATCCTGAAGGGCATAGACAGGCTGGCATCTAACCTATTCCTCTCGCTGGCTGACATTATCAAACACCAGAGGGCTTAGCCTCAAGGTAGTGAAGCGCCACTCAAGATCAAGTTTGAGGCAAAATGTATTCAGTCAGAGAGTGACAAACGATTGGAACGGGTTACCAACACACGTAGTAGACACTAAGACAGTCTCACATTAAGTACATTCAAGTCCCGACTGCACAAACATTGGATTATGGAGCATTACAATATGCCGTGATCCATTTAATAAGAAACATCTTGCATAGAAAACAAGACGTGACCGGAGTTTTTAACAGGATGTGCTATCACTACTCCGTAGATATAACTGAGGATTGGAACAGTGCAACAAAACTGGAGGTCGAGTGCACTGATATACACGCTCAGCATGGAGAACCACCAGCCAAACGTGTACTTCGTCACATACGTGTAAAAAACAGACAGAACTATGCATGCTTTATACCGACCGTTGTGATGGCACCAAGTTATAGTTTCAGATAACCTGAGGGACATAATAGTACAATGTGCAAGATGGAAATCGGATACTGTATGTCCTATTGATATTCCAGAAAGTCAGCCTAAGGTGGGCCAGTGGTGGCAACATGCGGCACGGGTGACAGAGGCTAGCCATCGATGTCCCACCTCTGGTTCGATAGTGGCAACCAGCGGTAATAACCAGATCTAGTCCAATAAATAATCCAGCTCTCTGAGTCGGCTATCCCAGGTCGTAAAATTCTGGATTCAACCGGCTATTCCGGGCTATCCCGGGCCATAAAATTCTGGATTCAACCTGGAGTCATGGAACAAGAAGTCTAATTGTTTGTAAATTTACGTTTTGGGGGATTCACAAAACTAAATCGATCTACAAGTTATAGTAGCAGTTTCCCTTTTTATTAAATAGAACGTAGAATTTTTGTTTGCTAATATAGATAATAGATACATTATTGGTATCGGGAAAGTCAACTTTCATCATTCGAGACGGCTGCAGCTAGGAGGTAATGACTGTCAGACTGCAAGTCAGATCTTATGGCAATAAATTAAACAAATATGCTAAAGAACAACATCAATTCAAACATTAGGAAAGCATAATTATCTTAAATATTTAAGTTTCAATATAAGTCTCTTGTTCTAACAAAATAACAAAACTGTCGTCGTTTAAAAGGGTTTTATTCAGACCTTCCAGTATGGTTGATTATCATTCATTTTTCCAACGGCTGTCCGAGTTACAACTTTTCACTCATACACTATATGGTACTAAATATTACATATTAAAATTAAGGGATGGTTAATTTGAAACAACAGTTATGTATGCAATGAAATATAGATTTGACAGTTTATTTTTGCCGAAAAAAACAACAACAAAAACTACATGTCATTGAATATAAATCATCAAGTTGGGAACTGTAATAGACATATCATGTTATCAATATATGAAATATATTGTGATAGCCGTGATCTCACGATTGGTGAAACGCAACCCGCAAACGGACTTTCGCTAGATGGCGCAGTCGTCGCGGAAATTGCCTATTTAAAGTATTCTTGTCGACGGTCCGTTCATTATCTGCTGAACTGCCCAGCCTACCCGAAGCACCGAAGATCACTTAAAGGTCATCTCCGCCCGGAAGACCACAAACTTCCAGACCGCCACCTAGCGGCGTTGCTCATAAGGAAATCAACATTTCTACCAGACATAAATCCTTCTAGAAATTCCAAAGGAAGATCAGACCCTGGACTAGTGGATAGACTTTACCCATAATCCGTGCTGTTCGGAGGCCGAGGTTCCCGGGTATAGTAGGAGGAGGTTTTAGTCAACCAGGCAACTGGTAAGTTTTTCTCCTCCGAAATGACTTCTATACTAAACTGAGGTTCCACCATACTAAACATTGCATAGTACGCCATTCGTCCAACAACAGTAGCCAACACCAGGTGGCTGTGCCCAAAAAGGCGACAGCCAGGGTTTCTCCCCCAAACTTCACAAGAAAAGGTTATAATGAGTCCGGGGGCCTAGCGTTAAGCACCCGGCACTTGGTGCCAACGGTCACAGGTTCGAACCCCGTAAGAGGTCGAAACTTTTCCAGGGATTAATTTCTCGGCTCACAACATCGTGGGTGGATGACCACGTTAAATTGCGCTGTCGTCTCCATTGAATTATTTAAAATAAAGGGGGACGTTAAAAAAACCCTGAGGACGTAAAACACTCCGGCAGTGACCACCCTCAGGGTATTTCGGCTCCATCTTTCCGTACTGCTCCCCTGTGAGTGGTGGGGGAGGACGTTTCTCAACCACTCCAACATAGAGGCTGTGCTGATTAAGCGACAGCCTGGGGATTCTCCCCGAACAACAAAACCAACCATCTATTTTCAAGACTTCTCTGTATCTTAGTCGACTCTTTGACAATATTCAGCTTTTTGTTTGGGGATAAACTTGGAAGCCATAACAAACATCGATAATTAGATTACTTGTTTTTCTCCTGTTTTACGTAGAATAATTAAGTCTTTGACTTGATAGCGATTGCGTATATATATATATATATATATATATATATATATATATATATATATATATATATATATATGTTTGATTCTCTGATGATTTTTCATGTGCTTACACTTGATTAATTAAAAAAATATATCTTCTGGTGAATTAATTGTGTTATTTGGAGAAGATTTGAATTGAGGCTTTATAATTTCAAAAACTTGATGCTTCTTTTGGCTTTGTAAAATTATTTACCGCTATCACTATAATAAATAATAACAGCAGTATTTTATATAGCGCCCTATTCAACCGAAATTGCTCTAAGGCGCTTAACATTTAAAACACAATTAAAACATATTCTGAACTCATATAGATCAAATATATTTCATACATAATAAACTGGTTTAATATTAATAATACACTAATTTAAATAAATGGGTTTTAAGAAACTTTCAAAATTTGTTTCTACTTGCTGCGAGTTTTATGTGGTTTAGCAACTCGTTCCACAGCCTGGGATATTATATAGTAATGGGTTGCCATAGTCCAGCCGAGAAATAATAAGGGCTTGGGCTAAAGTCATGCATGTCTCATCATTTATATACTTACGAATAAGTCCTATATATTTCTTATTTTCCTATATAATTCACCTGCTTCTCCATTCCTAGGGTATCATCTAGATTTCTTACAGACATGGAATAATTTATATAACTGGATCCTACCTTAATGCGAAGATTCTCAGTTTTCTTTACATGTTGCTTGGATGAGAAAACAATGAATTCTGTCTTGTCCTTATTAAATTTCAGCATGTTGCTGTTCATCCAAGTACTTATGTCTGCAATACAAGCTTCACTTGAAGATGAAATATAATCCCATTTATCACATGGCTTCAAAGTCATGTACACTTGTATATCAACGGCATAATAATGATATTTAATATTATACCGTTTAATAATTTCACCTACTGGTTTGTTATGCATACAGTAATTCTTTGGTACTAAAACGGATATCCTTTGGTACACCAAAAAGAAGACTACACTGCCAGTTTCTAATTAGACATAATTCAAGCCTTACTTCGCATTTTAATAACCTTTCTTCTTCTATATATTTTTGATTAACGTATATGCGATTATATGTTATAAATAATTATAAACATTGTATACAGTGGCATATGTTATAGCTTACAAGGAAAAGATCTGAGCAGATAATCTATAGTCATTTATACGGATAACTTTCAAGCAGAACTTATCTATCTGAAGAATGAAAATTCTATTTAGAGTTGACATTGGCCATAGATAACGCTAACAGAAGAAATAGTTATCGTACATGAAGCCATAACCGGAATGAATTAAATGAATGATAGGTGGATAATAGTAGGATATTTCTACGATAATAAAATAGTATTTGCCCGAGAGGAAAACCGACGGTGAAAAGACTACAGGAGAAAAGTGTAAGGATTTGAGTAAGTGCTGCCTGTAATCTATCGGGTCCTTGAATAGGGCAAGATTACCAAATATTACACATGTGGTATGCGAAAGTCAGATATTCTACCCGCGAAACGGAGAAATTGCACAAACACACAAAAACAAGATATTTATCAGGAACGACATATCATGATATGTTTACAGGATTCTCTTCATGATTAAAATGATTTAGAAAATGTCGCTGTCACTGTTTGAATGTAGAATTATAAAACATATATAATGGCATAAAATATAATAGAGTACGAAGTATTATTACTTTGGATAAAACTTCTTCGTTATAATATATTTGTTAGAAGAAATCTTATTTCATTACTATAAGAATTACCTGATAAACGATTCCGATAAAAGGAACTTTTTCATTTAATTTTAAAGCAAACCCCCTTTGAATATTTAAATGATTATGAATGTGTTTGAAATTATTGGCTGATTAATCGATAACTTCTCGTAATATTACACAGATTTATTACATGTTTCGATAATTTGTTCATTTTGATGAATAACAAGAAACAAAGCCACATTCGCTTATGTTTTGTTGTTTCATTAAAAAATAATAGTTATCGTATATTTAAATATATGTTCTTAGAAGCAGGAGTCATTCAAATGTGCTGTGCATTGATGCCCCAAATAACATTATGTAAAACCCAGTAAGAAACGCGACAGGTCAACTTCATTGACCGGTGAAAGCAACCCTGAAAAGGTTGTTTATTATTTTAATATTATCACCAGCAAATTTCCATTTTGGGACGCATAATTAATGGCTATCATACAACTTAACTTAGCAGTGAATACTGGGAATAATCGTATATGTTGTATATGCATGTTGGAGAACAATTCTTTTATTATTTAAAATAGCTTCTTTGCAGTAAGGAAGGATAGTTTTTTTTCTTCTCTTGGGTGAGATTGGAGTCGAGTAACTCGCTTATTGCGATCTGTATATGGCAATACTTGCACCTAGCAGTAGCCTTATCATATTTAGTGATAAATTTGTTACAGCCATCCTTAAAGGATCTGTGTTTTCGGTGTATGGTTCCTAATAAGATTTCAATGAGCCGGGACAAGTAAGAACATCCTGACATAATCGGTAAAAACACTGGTTTTGACTCTCTCTCTCTCTCTCTCTCTCTCTCTCTCTCTCTCTCTCTCTCTTATATATATATATATATATATATATATATATATATATATATATATATATATATCCATGAAAATTATAGTTCTCACTTCTCCGACCAAACATAGTCACCATTTACCTACATTTTAAGCCATGAAGTTATATAACAGAAAACAACGTAATCCTTGTCCAATCTCGCACTGACATCTTCTAGTTCTATTTGCCTATCACTAAGGTGCGCCACTGTAGTAATGAATTTACACAAGTTATAGAGTTAACGGTTTCTACCATTTGACTATTTTTAGACAGGAAATCCCCTTAATAGTTTACCCGCGTACTTATAACACACTGTTAGACAGTTGGTGATGAAAGTCTGACCCAGCAGCATAGTGTCAGATGTATTGTGTTGAACTGGGTTAGAAATAAACAGCTATGCCTAGTGCTGGTGTGCTATTTACTTTGGTGATAGTCGGTTGACATAAGATGTGTCATAGGATGTGTTAGAATTGGACAAAATTTCCACTGTCAACCAGCGAATAACTGAGACGATCGAATGTTTATTGATAGCGACATCCTAAACGGAAACTTTTCGCGAATCTTGAAATCAAATCAGGTGGCGCCCCTTAACAGAGGTGTATAACAGTCAACAAAACGGCGATCTCTGGACTATTTATTGAGAGCGGCTCTATTCCTGTAGTTTCACTTCAGCGATATCCTTACAGACTGGTGTTTGGTTATGGGGACCACGAGGTAAGTCTTCATTCCACTGATGACTTCCTGGTCTTAGGTTTTCTCTGATCTGGTAACTGGGTCTTATTTAAGTCTTGTTTGCAGATGTTTCTTACCATTGACTGAAGTTTGTATATCTGATTATCTCTATAGACTATATACACTAGTATACTAGATCTATATCTGTTTACTGTTGACGGTAATGTTAAGAGACTCCTTCACTGGTTTTACTATTTAACCACAATACTTAGTTTGTGGGCGCTCGTTTTTAATGTTTCGGCAACAATATAAATCGAATAATTTGACAATTATATCTGAAGTTAATGAATTATAAGGATACAGTAGCTACATTAATGTTAGTGTGCTGTTTTATGCGAAATCGTTTAGAATCACCGTCAGTCAGATAGATCTAGATCTACATGTAATTTAAATTGCACATAATAACACCATTTAAAACAATGCCAGATAAAGAGAGTAAGATTATTTGAAGAATTGCACATATATGTGCCTATTTTTATAGTTATTAAAAATCAAATAAACAAACCAAACATTATTTTCTGCTTGATGTTTTGATGCAAACCGGAAGTAAATTAATTATATCGCTCCAAATTCGTATATATTCATGTATTATCAGGGAGTGTCGTATTGCAGTTGCGGTAAAATGGCCAATTAACTTTTGCCTAACTTGGTAGCAGAAAATGACAGATCATGGTGTAATGCGTGCGGTCTGTTATGTGCGGAAGAGGTAGCGTCTGCACATTCACCAACACATGCCACAGTTAAATAAAATAAATGAACTATCATTCGAGACAAAGTTGTGAACATGTGCAGCTATATTTAATAAAGTATAGACTAATGCCTAAACACATATATACAATATCCACGAGACGGAACCATATAACTCACGCCACATACATTTTAAGATATAATACATAAAAGTGAATGATACCTACTCTAGAAGTAGGTCGGACATTTGTTGAATCCCGGTAGATCTGATTATATACTATATGTTTGCTTGGTTTTTCGGGGAGAATTCCCAGGTTGTCGCTTATTCATTATATACTATATAACCAGAGCGCGCCTTAGAAGGCCAATCTTTATAAAAAAAATGGTTGTGGGTTACATGGCCAAAACAGATCCATACGGTAGGTAGGAAATAATTTTTTTTAAATTTATTTTTTATAGATTGTCTAGTGGAATATATTGTTCATGAAGCATTTTTTCATTCAACTACACGCATGCCAGTAATGATTCAGACTAGATAGATATCATACAACTTACAAGCCTGTTTCAGATGTAGACTCACTCAGATATCGTCCGGGACCCCCCCCCCCTCACTGTCAGGCGTATCTCCCCTAATGATATAGTTAGCTTTCGTTCGTCCATCTTGTGGTAAATATGATAACGTGTGGAACCGTTTAAAGTGAATAATGCGGACCACAAAATATAATGCATGTGATAAAATTATTTTTTCATTTAAGGTAATTCAGCACGATGAGGAAAACATCAATCCATCAGTATTGCTTGCTATTGTTATAATACGAATGTACACAAAACAACTGATTTGTTGAAATGTTGTTAACAAGGACGTTGTTGCGTAGCCAAGCATCGGAACCGTGTCCGTTGGCGTTAAAGGTCCGCCATATGTGCTGTTTTTTTTCTAGTGTTCGGACGCGGAACCGTGTATGAAGGTGTAAAAGTACCGAGCACTGAACGCTCAAGCACCTATTTTCGCTTGTTTCGGATGCTCAGACGCAGATATAAAAATATCCGAGCCAACGTGTTACAATCACGTCGATATAGTTGGACAGGTGTACTATTTTCGATTTCTTTTGTTCTTGTTTGAACGTCTCCAAACATGTCGAAAGCCTCAACCTAATTTTAGACCAAATTAAAGTGTATTATGCTCAACCGCCATATTAAAAAAAAGATAACGAGTTCGGGATTTAGCGCGTGTGCAAGTCCTTGCCGCCATCGGGAGTCAGCGCATGCGCATTGCGTGCTTGCCCATAATTGCCCCCCACAAGCAAGCCAATTCGTCCCATATACCCACACAGTGAGGAAAGCGCAAGTAAGTCGATAGTTCATTGACCGAAAGGGACTTGGGCGGGGCGTTGAAGCAAAACAGCAATCAAACGACAAATACAAGTAGAATTTAAACATGAGAAAATAGTTGAGATGCATTTTTTATACGGCGGGTTTTGGAGTCATACGGTCGGGGTAACCCCCAGCAAGATTATTTTTAAGACTGGCCTAAACAAGGCGTTTGCTGGTCAACGCTGCGGCTACGAATTAATCTTATCCGGGAATCCAAGGACGCACCTGATTGGCTGAGAGCTGGATTCTGATACCAGACAGTATCTCGGAGCATTTCGCCCAGAGATTAAGGCGGGAAAATATCCTCCTCACTGATAGGACACTGGAAGAAACCTCCCCGGATTGGCGCCAAACCGATCCGACCAGCTCAAAGCCAATACATGCACATCCCAGGTGTAACACACCCAGAAAGTAACACACAAAGCGTCACACATGGCCCAATACAAATTTCTCAGGCACCGTCGTTATATCTAAGGCGTAACGAAATTCAGTGTTTGAAAATTGCCTCGCGCGGAAGCATATTCTTGACATAAAGGAAAAGCGTGAAAAACTACAACATTAAACAGTGGTAAACAAATATTTGATAACAACTTAAACGTAAAGTGAAACCAATCCGTGAAAGTTACAATTAAGAAGTCAGAATAGTTCACAAATCTGTCGTCAAATGTTAGAGTTCCTTAAGTAGCATCTAACTTCCCTAATCTAGACCGCCGAGACAAAGTTAATCTGTTTGTTCAGGACCTCTCTTCGTCTCATCCTGATCTCTAAGTTCTTGCTTGAAAAGATACTTGCATCATTTCAGAGTCAGCATAACATGCATTAATAGAAAGAAAATAATCATGAATTAATGCAATAATTAATCGAGATTCGTAAATGGTGTTCAGAAATTTGAAACATAATTTGTTTTGGGATATCCAGTAATGTGAATTAATCATTGAATGAACTGGCCTCGTATGCATCGAACACTGCCTTATTTCTATTGTTATTTTAACCTGTAGTTATAATAATCGTATTGATGAAGCAGCTGATAGTGGTGATGATGATGATAATATTTAGAATAGTGATCCCTAATGTCCCTCGGAGCGGTGAAATTAATGTTGGGTATATATATATATATATATATATATATAGAGGTCAGATATTTATCTCGTCGAAGGGTGAAGAGGATATTATGATTATGTTTACTAGACAACTTCTTAAGAACCATCTCTGCCAGCCAATTATCTAAACAGCTACATACCTATTTCTAATCTGTCTTTCATATCTAAAGGAGTAGAAAATAAGTTGTAGCCATTGGATAGTGGTTTAATGTTCACTTAAACTGTAATCACTTGTATAATGCTTTTCAGTCTACTTATAATATTTCAGAAACCGCTCTACTGAAAGTTCACAACTAAACATGGACGCAGGAAAGGTCACAGCACTAACACTGTTAGATTTATCTGAAGCTTTTGACACCATCGATTATTTTGTTCTTCTAGATCGCCTCTCTGATTGGTATGGCATATCGGGCACAATACTCAATTGGGTCCACTCATTCTTATAAATAGGTTTCTATCAATAAAAATAAGAAACCCTTTTTCAGAGGCAGTTCCCCTGTTTTGCGGCGTTCCCCAGGGTCTGTTCTTGGACCGCAGCCATAAATTAGACCATCATTTATATGCAGATGGCAGCCAAGAATACATATCTTTATCTACAGCAGACACAAATCTTTCTCTTATACAGTTAGGTGACCGTCTCAGTAATATCTCTGGCTTGATGACAAACAGTAGACTTAGGCTTAATGCAAATAAAACATATTTCATTATTATAGGTACATCCAGACAACGCAGCAGAATCCTTCCCTACACCCATTCTTAATCATAGCACCATACCATCACACGCTATATGTAATCTAGAAGTTACATTCGATAGTGATTTTAATATCAGAAAACATATTTCTCTGACATGTCGCTGCTGGTTCTGCCATATTCGTGACCTTCACCGTATTCGTCTCTATGTTTCTCTTTCAGTCGACCAAACCATTGCCAAAGTACTCATTTCTAGTAAGCTTGATTACTGCAACTCTCTTCTTTATAACATCGCATCTATGGATATTGCGAAACTTCAGTCTTTTCTGAACTGCTTAGCTAGGGTTGTGACACGGTTTCCTCGGCTTTCTCATTCTGTGCCACTCCTGAAATCACTTAATTAACTCCCCGTTCAACCCTGCATCGGTTTCAAACTCTACACTATAACTATCAAACTCTTTCTTCTGGAGAACCTTCGTATCTATTTTCCATGCTTTCTTTAGCATAGAATGCATCGTTCATCTGGTTTTCACTTGTTGTCTTTTCCCAGGGTTAAAACTCAGGCTGGTGATCGTGCTTTTTCAGTTGTTGTCCCCACTCTTTGGAACTCACTTCCTGAACATGTTAAGTCATCAAACAGCATCGTTTCTTTCCATCACCATCTGAAAACTAACCTTTTCAGACTTGCTTATCATTTCTAAGTTTTCACTGCATCCAATCATTTGACACATTTTAAATTCCACCTTGACTATCATATTGCTTAACCCCTCTACTATGTCGGAGCAACAGAATTGGCGTTTTTATCAATAATGTATATTCACCGACTTCAATCGCAGTACAGGTCATTCGCGTCGACGAAATCCAAGTAAGGGACTAAATAACTATATATAACTAAACATCTCCAAGTGAATGTTTATCCTCAATAATGTATGTTATACTGAACTAACTGCTCTTAGTGGAGTTTCTACCTATACGTTTCTAATTACTACAGTACATCTACATGCATAAAGTATGGAAACGCATGTGGAAACTTTTCCATGCCATTATAACACTTGTTAATTATTTCGAATGAACACATTATTTCTCTTCACAAGGTTTGTGTGTATCAATTAAACTAATATAACGTTTAGACCAACGAAACAGTAAATAAATCCACTTCATCAGCTTAATTTCAATACACATTATTAATTAAACTGATCAAATATACTCCTTTGCCTTTGAAGTAGTTGAGAAGTGTTATTAATGTCCCTGATTTTCTGGTTGTGTTTAGCCAGCGTGTTATTTGGTGTAGTACTTACGTAAAGGCGGTAACATATATGTATACTGTGTGGCATTGTTCTTTTGATAACAACAACACATTTCTGCAATAAATGAACAAATAAATGGATGGTTATCGTATCAAATATTAGCTCCATCATAATCACAACAAACATGTGTCAGGTATTGTTTTCCTTCAGGTGGTTTTATCCCAATATTTCGGGCGTTGATGCAGAAGAGCTTTTATTTGAACGTGGTGTTGATGGCAGTTTTCTTGTACGCCCAAGTGAACATAATCCAGGCGATTTCTCATTATCTGTGAGGTTCGTTATATTTGGTAACCCGCCGGTTGGAGAAGTTGGTGACTAGCGTCCGCTTTTAATAATAATAATAATAATAATAATAATAATAATAATAATAATAATAATAACTGATCAGAAGTGTCCACTACCAAAATGATTCTTACCATAACTAAATGTCTTTATACTATTTATCTCTAACTGTATTTCAATATTTTGTAGGAGGAATCACGAAGTAACTCACATTAGAATACAGAACACAGGAGATTTTTATTACTTCTATTGTGGTAATATGAATGTTTTCTTTATCTGATATTACTTCTTTTCTGCTCGGTTTGGCACCGAAATAGATTATGTTAAAGAGATGGCTATTTAATAGATTCCACGACGGCTGACGTTTCTTTATTTATCCCTTCCTTCCGATCAAATTTCTAAATAATATCTGGACGAAATATTTAAAATTGGTGTATAGTTTATTCGTTCTGGGTTTTTTCTTCTTCTTTGTGTTGCGCTCTATTGATATCGGATGCGTGGTTTCAGGTGAAAAATTTGCCACACTGGCAGAATTGGTGCAGTTTTACACTGAAAATCAAGGAACACTAAAAGAAAAATCTGGGGAGGTGATTCACCTCAAATGTCCGCTTTACACGGATGATCCAACGACAGAAAGGTCTGTTTCTTTATTGTTTTGTCAACCATTGTATTGCGTCTAATTAATATACAAATTGGGTTACTTAGCAGGATAAGTAGGAACCATTTAAGTGGTTTTATTAACGATTGTGTATATTACTGGGATAGTCTTGATATTGCAATGTAAAAGTTTATTTATGTGTCGTACTTCAGTACACATAACCGTTATAATTATACACACAATATATATAACCGTACTATACGATGATATTTTAAGCCTGTGAACGATGCTGCCGATTAATCAGCTTTGAGTTTAAAGATAGGTTTCGATTAAACACATAATATTCAATTGATTATTTGTACTGTATTTGACACTTGACATTTTCGGCTTCGTTATATAGATGGTTTCATGGCCGGATATCGGGAAAAGAAGCTGAAAAACTGTTGCAAAACAAACATGCCAGAAATGGCAGTTTTCTGGTTAGAGAGAGCTATAGTCATCCCGGTCACTTCGTCCTTTGTGTAAAGTTGGAGGAAAAAGTCACACATGTCATAATACGATGCAGGGTAAGGTTAAAATATATCAGGGCGAAAGTTCCCATTGGCAACATTTCTGCGCTGGGGCTGGGCTTTTGTATTGGTATATGTTTCGGACTGCGGGCATTGTTTAACTGACTTGTGTCATAACTATTTAAATGTTATTTCAGATTCATAAACAACGCATAATTAATTGATTTATTTCTCTTTGATGCTAAATGGATTTTTTAAATACAAGTAAAAATGTATTGTTGGTAATCTTGGTTATTTCAAAGAGGTGATATCCTACTGCTAGCGATAACTCTGGCAAAAACCTGTGATATGGTAATGGCCCACCATCAGAAATGTCACAGTATGGCTGTTTTATTAACTGTTTTTAACAGAGATGACGATTACAATATAGTTTGTTACTTTTGGGTATGATCTGGTGCTACGAAATAGATATACAGTAATACATTTATTTGAATAGTATTTAAACAATTGACTGATTTTTTGTTGTTGTTATTATTCGAACGCTGTATGCGATCTGGCCTTATTTAAAAAAAATCACACACACACATACACACGCGCGCGCTCACACAAACTGCTTTGTCTAATTTCGAAATCCGACCTTTTAATAATAAATGTCGAAGAGTTATCCTAAGAAATAACAAAATATGTCAGTTTAATGATAGAATCAAGTTTTAATTCACAAACATTTGATTAGTCGATGTAAACTACTGGCCTAAGTTGTGTTTTAACAAATCTGAGATGATGTTTGATGAAATGAAAGTATTTATCCGTTTAACACGGATTTTTTCCGTAGACTGGGCATCCCTGATATTAGTTTGATTTCGTCGAAATTATGCTATTTAATTGATTACTATACTGATTATATGTTCGCAATTAATATAGATTTTGATTATGACTGATTAATGTGAAATGTCGTTTTTTTTTAAATTCTTTAAATGTAAGAATGGAAAGTTTGATGTCGGAGGAGGTGACGATTTTGATACGCTCTCTGATCTAATTGAGCATTATCGGAGAAGTCCCATGGTGGAGGCATCTGGCAATGTGATTCACCTTAGACAGGTAAGCTGTTAGCACGATGTTTGCTGAAGTATGTATAATATTATATTTATCATGGATAGTAAATGCTGTGTCTAATGTTATCTTCGTCTAATTCCTTAGCCAATTAATACTACGAAAATAATTGTATCAGGGATTAAAAATAGGATAATTGAGCTCGAGAGAAAATCTGATGAACGAAAAAGTAAAACAGGCTTCTGTGAAGAATTTGAGGTATGATGTTGTTTATTGTTGTATATAATCGTCAATAAAATCGTAAGGTGAAAATGGTAAAACGTGTGAAAATCATGGATATTTGATAATGATCTGACTGGTGGTAAGATCAATAATTTGAACGACCGGGTTAACGTTAAATTACTCGGGCTATTAAAACACAACTTATTTTATCTTCTTGGTGAACTTTAGATCAAAGAAAGAGACGTATTCACAGAGTACGATATATTCTGTGAGCATGCTGTGTAAAGATTTCCGGTTTAAATACAGATCTTTATTACCGGGATTCAAATCCCTATAGTGGCTCGTATCTGATGGATGTTTCATTTTTCATATCACCTCACCGTACTTGAAGATATGTTCATTCAAAAGATGTATATTCTCTTGCGCCATGGACGTATGGATTAACATAGAATGTTGCTATTATACAATTATTATAGACCCTGCAACAGATGGAGTACAAAAACCTGTCCAGTCGTGTTGAGGGAACGAAAGATTGCAACAAACATAAAAACCGATTTAAACATATCTTGCCGTGTAAGTAAGAAATGGACTGTTGTAAGAAATTAACGGGTGTTATTCTTTGTATATAGCCCGTCATTAACTCTTGTTTCGTTCTCATTAAATTGTTATATTTTATCTGACACTAACTGCCATTTTTCTCATACAGTCGATTATACTCGTGTCATCCTTAAAGACCACAGGTCGATTGAAGGATCTGACTACATCAACGCTAACTTCGTCTGCATGAAGAATGTAGGTGGTATCTGTTCGTTAACATTGCGTCGGAGCATTCGCACCGATTTATTAAAACCATTTTTGTGATAACGCATTACGAATAGAATTATCTTACGGGTAATTGCCTCTCCAAAACTTGCATCTTATAACCTTTTGTAATGTAAGTGATGATTAAAACTTTTTTTTTCTTGATTAAACGCAAATCGATATATCAGTAATGTAGCGGACAGTCACCATCCGAGCAGAAGTGTTCATCAGTTATTATTTTGCCGTTCGAAAAGCTAATGAAATGATATGGGAGATAAATCATTTCATATATGCACATTAATTCGCTTATCACATCTTTATCGTGTGTTAATTTCATCCAGCCTAGTTCTGTAGGTTGTTTTATAACGGCTAACTACTGCCTATGTCGAACGTTTGACTAAGCGGCCAAAACTTTGTTTGTAGATTTGTGAATCTTTGCCCGAGTCAGATCAAAGGTCATATATTGCAACCCAGGGATGTCTAGAGCACACTATATTTGACTTCTGGAGAATGATATGGCAAGAAAACTCTACAATAATTATAATGATAACGAAAGAAGTGGAGCGAGGAAAGGCAGGCATTTAAGAATACTATCAAAATAAACTGTTATTAAGTTTTAAGTTCATAACCTTTACCGACAAACAACCCTTTTATGATAGAGGTAATTAACGTGCGGGGTAAACTGATTAAAAGTTCCTAATTTCAGAACAAATGTGCAAAGTACTGGCCAGACTTCACCAATCAGATGGATTTTAATTACCTTGATGGCAAGTTGGTTATTAAATTGACAAAGGAATGGGACAAGAACGATTACGTAATACGGGAATTTTCGCTAAAACTGGAAAACTTCCAGGTATCTAATCAACTATTGATAAGTACGACGTGCTTAATTATTTATCGTTGGTTAATATATGAGAGTTCTATTAGAAATAATCGGTAGGTAAGAAAAGTTACAACTTACACTTTTTATCATCTTGACTTGAACAAATATTTAGTTATCCTGAAATATAGATCATTATACTCTAATTAATATATAGTGTGAAGGGAACTTCTGATAAAGTACGAGACTAGGTTGTTATTATTCCATTCAGGATGATTCAAGCGATAACCGGGTGGTTTATCAGTTTCACTTCACAACGTGGCCAGATCACGGAGTACTGAATGATCCTGAACCGGTTTTGAGATTTTTGCTAGACGTTTCAGATAAGCAAAAGAGCCTTTCGAATGTCGGACCTCTTGTTGTACACTGTAGGTGGGTTATTCTGGCGCCCGTGGTACTGGTGTCATTTACTTTTCTGAACTGCACAGGTTTACGTTATTGAAATTTCAAGGATGTATAATCGTAGTATAAATAATTAAGAAATATTTTTCCGTCTGCATTTGTTTTTGTTTTTTTTAATTTTTAAATGTGCTTTATTTTATTAGTGCGGGTTCTGGAAGGACAGGCACCTTTATTGTCATTGACATGATACTTTGTATCATTGAAAACTGTGGTAAGATCATTAACTGAATAACTTTAATGTCTTCTGCTTTAACTACTTGATCTGCATCATCTGCCGAAAATTAACAATAACATGGGTGCTAGTTAGGTATAATTACAGTTTGATTATTCCAACAGTAGCAGCAGCAGTCCGACAAAAATACTATTGTATTAATATTGTTTTAAGGACATTTAATACGAGTTGAATTTGTACTGGTTCTCTGTTAAAAATAACGAGTTGTATTTGCGAGAATCCACGTATCAAAATTACCTCCAAATCTATCGAAATTAATGTATTTTCCTCCTCGTCGACTGATTCTCATTTACAAGATGTATTCACTTCCGATGTGGTCCGCTTGTTTCTGTTATTATGTGCAATTTATGATTATCTTTCCTATGTCCAGTTATGTCCAGTTTGTACTATGACATTCAAGATTAGCTCTAATCTGCTTGTCATAAATAACATATAAGAACTACAATAGTTAGAATAGCATAAATTAGGTCAGGTTTGAAAATGATAGCATAGTTCAAACAGTACGGAAACTATGACGCGCTATTACGGTCTGCTTCAGCGCAGATGTCAGTCTTTTAATAGCAATTAAGATAAACAATTTTAATAGTAGTCGCTTCATGACGCCTGCCCGTTGTAAAAACTGATCTTTGAAGACAGTGACAATTGGGTTATATGGTTTATATAGTATTGCTTTGAAGAAAGAAACAGCAATTGAAAAATGGCTATAAATAGGGCTGCTTAGATAATTAATCTAAACATTCTCACTACTGCCGTGATCTGACTTGGGTGTTCTACTCCCAAACTCCACGGCTTGTTTTTGCTTGGCGGCTTAGGGACTGGTGAGACATTACACATGTCTCAGCAAGAAAAGTCGCCACTCTGGATTCAGTCCCCTGAAGAAACGTTCAGAGTTTGAATTCACGGTTCGAGATTCTCTGTGCCTGTGCCTTATAATACACAGGTAAAACACACACACATATATATGCTCCTTTTAAATAGAGGCAGATTAACACATTAATCTACATGAACCAATACTATCGATATATGATTTCATATGTTTATTAATTTAGTTAATATAGTTTGGCACAAGATTTATTTGATCGTCCATCTTATGATACAGCAAGAAAGTTGACGCTTGAATAGACATCATGATCTCCATATATGGGTGTTATATGGTATAGGCTATAGAACTATTGGAATCTATGAGTAGAGTTGTTGCGCACAGAATAGAAATATACTTCCGAAAAGGAGATTACACATACTCTTTTAACTTAATAGTTTTATCTATAAAAACATTCTTCCCTTTATTCATCCAGGCCTCCGTTAGTTTGTGAAAAATGAGCCGCACATCTTTATAACCAAACTAATTAGATGCGATTCTTAATACAACCTATATATAGGTTTAACAAATATTATTCGGAAATGTCGATATTACAATTTTTTGACGTTTTTAACACTCGACATTATATTTAGCCACAAAGGAAAATATATGTTTATTGCTCTGTATGTGAGCACATGGATAACCGTAGATTAGAGTAACTTTACTAGATTAGGCTTATATAATAACGTCGTACTAATTAATGCAATAATTTAAATATCTGACTTAAAGCTCCTTTTTCGTTTCAAATACATGTAAGCCGTTCTTTTATCAGCTGGTGTACGGCTTTCTTTTAAGTAATTTCAGGCAGTATTTTGCATGCCATTTTGGCACATGGCACGTTGAGAAATTATCTTTAGCCTGAAAAGCTCACAGCATATTATTTAATATATCGACGATTCTATGTTTGTTTTCTTTAAAAATTCAGTGATTTAAGTAGTGAAAAGGCTACACTAAACCCTTTTCACTAAAATCGCTGTTAGTTAATTAATTCTGTATTGTTACGGGTCTTATTATGTACCATTTTGATGCGTCTAAAATGGATAACATTAAGTTCTGAACGACTTAGTTGTGTATAAATGCTTGTAAATGAGAATTATAGACACGCGACTTGTATATAAATTAGATTTTGCAAATTACGGCTTTTCACCGAAAGATAATTCTATAAGAAAGACTTATAACAATAGAAATATAAATGTAATCGGTCATAAATAGAGCATCTAACAGTTCGAATTATAATTTACATCAGTATTGTTTGCAGGTATGAATGTAGATATTGATATTATGAAGACAGTGCAGACAGCTAGATCACAGAGATCAGGATTGGTCCAGACCGAAGCTCAGTACAGGTTTGTTTACCAGGCTCTTCGATACTACACAGAAACGATCTTACAGCACAAGCAGACAGAAAAGGTATATAACGAGTGAGCTTGATTTATTTGTGTATTAGCAATGTATTTATTGAGCTTCACTGCAGACAAATATCGTAATTGATCTTTTACATAAGTATTACAGCATAGCTGATATCACCAATTAAATTAGAGTTTTATGAACGAATATTAATAAGCATAGATTTATTTCCTCTCGAACAATTGAAGCCGTTTCTTTTATTTAAATACAGTATTTATAGAAGATTGCCAAACGTTTGAATCTCTTCAACTGCAGACAACGAGGCGACAGGAAAATAACCAATTGTTGCTGTTTTTTCTTCTATTGTTGCTATGTAGTTGCTAATATTTAATTCATGTCTGGCTGAATATTAGGATTGGATAACGATAAATTATAGCGATTTGTAAATAACATTTTAATGCCGCACAACAAGTAATACCTTCATCCAACAACTAGAGCACCTTCACACAACGAATGTAGCCTCAATACAATCAACAGCACCTCCACGCAATAAATACCACCTCTACACAGCAAACACCACCTTCACACAACAAATAACACCTCCACACAATCAACAACACTTCCATATAACAGATATCACCATCACACAATAACAACAAATCTCCACCCAAGAATTACAACTTTCACACAACAAACCAGCACATCCGCACAGCAAATAATACGACTTGGTGTTCGCTATCTTATTTGAAAACGAATGATAGCAACATATTTAATAGTGTATCTTGACTACATACTCTGATGGTATTAATCGTGAAATTAACGTCCGCTAATCATAGTTGTAAACATTCAGTGCCACCAGAAATAGCACAAATACGGTATGTGTTCTTTTTAACGGAGTCTTGTGGGATATATATATATATATATATATATATATATATATATATATATATAGTTTTTGTCACTGATGGTTGTTTCTTCGCGTTTTGTTGGAAATAAAAATTATTACTCTAATATATAACATAGCGTGTGTATTTTAGGATACATATATAGTGGCACTGGCGCAGAACATCAACACCTACATCGACATTTACCTCCATAAATCTAAATAAACCTATATATACATCAATCTAAATATACAATGTACTACCCCTCCATGGGGCGCCTCCGTGGTCTAGCGGTAGCGTGCTGGACCGCATATCACTACCACCCGTGTTCGAATCCCGGGTGGGCATATCTGAAGGTTGTTTCGTCTTTCACTTCGTCTCATTACCTTTGGAAGTCGCTCGGCCCATTTAACCTACCATGTGCACAAAAGTGGCCGTAAAACATCAATCATCAATCAATATTTGTACTACACCTCCATATATCGATATAAATATACCTAGACTTATACATGTGTCTGGGCTACTCATCAGCCTGTGGTTCCCAGCTAATTATCTTTTCGTATACGCGACAAATATGTCACGCCCACAGGAAAGCGGCTACATGCAGGCTACGTACTGTAATAAATTTGCCACAGGGCGCTAAATATGTGTTGATGATGTCACACGATTTCACGGGCACACAACTCGCCATCATACGTTGCCGACTACGTCCGGTTTATTTCTAAGATGAACAACTAAAAGGGAATATATTCAATGCTTTACAGATCAACATTGCGAAATGTGTATCCCTGTAAAACATTTAATACAAAAAACCTTAATTAGAAATCGATTTAATTAATAACCTTAATGGACAAAGTTGGTAGCACAAGACAAACAAGATATGACAATGACATAATAATAGCTCAAAATATCAAACGCATTACCAAAGAATTCAAATATAAAACCCCTGGAAATGTTCATACTAAATGTACTATATCATATATGACATCACAATGTCATGAATTAAAACAAAGTTCAGCTGATGATGTTAATGCTCATAATATTTCAAATAGTGCGGAGCTCGACGTACACGTTGTGGTCTTGTAGGTGAAAGAACTGGCTCCAGCGAAGATGATACAACGGGTACACATTCAGTGATAGTAGGTACAGAGACTCCAGTCGAATCTGGAATTGGCACTGAACCAGGAAAAAGTCTCAACGTGATCAGGAATAAACTTTGTAGATTATATAGGAACATCTTCAGGCACTCGAAAAGGAACATCCTGAATCGATGCAGTGCTGGAAATACCATGGTCTACATGAACATGACGCAACTAATGTTCAACCTTCATCATGTATGCAAGAGGGTCAGGTTTCTGCATTACAACATCAGAAACCCACTTTTCCTTCCCTCTAAAATTCCTGACCAGTACATTGTCATATATATTGAGCGAAGAGACATTTTGCCATCGTGTTGATCCTTCTGTTCTGCTTGCTTAGCCTTAACATGATGAGCTAAGTTGGGCTTAATCAAACTTAGACGAGTACTAAGTTTGCGTTTCAGAAATAACTGTACATGGTTGTTTACAACCTATAGTAGTGTTAGGTGTAGTGCGGTAAGAGAATAAGAAATTCAATAAAGTATGTTGTGAAGACAACTTCTGATGTTTGTTTTTCATCAAATCCTGTTTGAGAGCCTGCACCATGCGTTCAGCAGCCCCATTTGATGCAGCATGGTACGGGGTACACGTGTATGTTTCATTCCACTGCTCAGTAGAAATGTGGTAAATTCATAACTAGTAAATTGACGCCCATTATCTAGATGTTGATGATGATATACCCTGGGCCATTTTGAATGTGAATCCACAAGCACAAAATAATTTTGACTATTATACTCAGCGTAATCAATATGCACACGCTGCCAGACTCTGGTAGGCCACTTCCAGCAATAAAGTGGAGCAGTATGCGGAACATTACGAACTAATGAACACTGTGCACAATCATGAACTAATTTCTCAAAGTCTAATCCAGGCCACCACACATAACTATGCGCTAACGCCTTCATACGAGGCAGACTGGGGTGACCTTCAGGTAGATCATGTAAAACTCGAGATTTCAAAGTAGAGGGAACAATAACTCTGAAATTCCACAGTAAACAACCTTGCTCCACAGAAAGTTCTGATTTTCGATACATTTATGGACGCAATTCACCAACAAAGTCCATGTGACTTGGCCAACCATTCTGTGAATAATTTAGTGCACGAGACAAAATAGGATCGCGACGTGCTGCTTCTTGAATGTCGCGAGTAAGAATGGGAACTTGTTCCACTGCACTGAAGTAAAATATATTAGATTCTTCATTGTCAGTAATTGGTCTGGAGAGATGGAACAATGCATCCGCATTTGCATGAACAGCAGACGAATGATATTCAATGTCATACTGTGAGATTACAAGATTAATGCCAACCTCTGCATACGCGCAGCAGCTAATGTTGGTACACCGGAATTTGGTCTTAAATAGCAGTAATTGCTTTATCATCTGTAACCAAGGAAAATTTCCTACCAGACAAATACTTCTGAAATTTCTTTACACCAAATATCTATGCTAATGCTTCACGTTCGATTTGTGCATAGTTCTCTTTTCACTGACAGATATTGTTCTAGATGCAAAAGCAATGGGTTTTTCCTGCCCATCATGCAATACATGAGGAATTATAGCTCCGAGACCATATGAGGATGCATCACAAGCAAGACGAATAGGCATTGTTACATCATAGTGTGTTAACACATTAGTCGACAACAACTGTTCTTTTGCTAATTTAATTGTTGTTTCACACTATTCAATCCATTTCGAATGTTTGTTCTTTTGCAATAGCTCATTTAGTGGATTGAGTAGAGTACAGATATTTGGTAAGGACCGGGCACAATATTGTAACATCCCGAGAAATGATCGAACTTCTGTAACACTTCTAGGACGAGGAAACTCCTTCAGTACACTTAACTTGTCTTCGGTGGGATGAAGACCTTCAGCATCAATGAGATGCCCAAGATACTCGACTTTGGTTTGCAAGAATTCACATTTATTTTGACGAACGCGTAGGTCATATTCTTGCAAACGATGAAGAATATCTTCTAATCGAGATAAGTGATCAGAACGCGTCATAGCTATAACTAGGATATCATCCAGGTAACAAACTACACCCTCAAGATCTCTCAAAATCTGTTCCAAGCTGGACTGGAACAGTGCCGGAGCACTAGCAACACCAAAGGCTAAATGAGTATAGCGAAACAAGCCACATGAAGTATTAATCGTAAG
Organism: Paralvinella palmiformis; assembly: GCA_025642065.1. Taxonomy (NCBI): domain Eukaryota; kingdom Metazoa; phylum Annelida; class Polychaeta; order Terebellida; family Alvinellidae; genus Paralvinella; species Paralvinella palmiformis. The sequence goes on along the minus strand of JAODUP010000545.1, from coordinate 451,471 downwards.
ATACTTCTGGGATTCTTCATCCAACTTTTTGTCGGATCCTATCGCCTTGACGTAAAACGGGTATCTTTGTCTAAATTATTTCCAGTTAGCGTCGATATTACTGGTGAAGAAAAGTCGGTTGGGCTGTTTCAAAGGGTCAATAGTTTAGATATCGTTTCACTTTACGATTGCGCCGTATTTTTGGATTAGTTAATACTTTTGGTACCCTGTAACGATAACAAACATGGCCGATGTCAGATCTCGTAGGATCACGTGCTTTTTGGGGGGGGGGGGATGGACAAAGGAATACAAAAATTCAACATAAAATGTGTTATAGATATTGTATCTTATTTGCAATATGTTTTGCTTCTCTTCTAGTGTCTCACCTTTGTGACTGGTCTTTGGCTATGCAGTCTAACGAGTTTACAAGTTAAGGAAATGTTTCGAAATTGCTGCTATTGCCATAGCTTGTGCCTGCCACGTGCATGGTTGGTAGCTTTTTTTACACAGACGTTATTAACACGGTTAAAATACGGTTATTAACGTCATGTAAAAACAGTTTTTTTCACTGACTTGTAAAAAACTCAATTTAAATAAAATGCAGCTATAAAATAGTAAAAAGATTAATAATGTAACATCTATTACAACAATACTGTAACACATATAATATGTAATACAGCAATTGAGTTAGCAGACTAATTCACAATATGATAATCCAATATCCAGTCTAGTTGACCCTCACTGACTACTTAACAAAATCTAGCATGTGGGTTATTACTACTTGTATATATGGTAGATAATCTACTAGTCTCAGAATAACCCTCTATCCAATGTTGACATATACATGCATTGTAATATTGTTAAGATGTGATTTCATTAACCGGGTGACATATCATAGTGTTAAAATGTGACTTCATTTTGCATCAGTAAAGAAAGCCAGTCTGAATTTAATTGGAAGCAGTGTTACACTTTCTCATGATCATAGTGTTATATCACATTGATAAATACCTGCAAGTTGGCTTAAATTATAGAAAAGATTGAACTAATACTGTGATTATTATTTGATATCCAGCCTTTAGTAATGTATAAAGGTGGAAGGCTACAGCATTCCATATGGGAACATTTTTTACATGTTGCCGTTGGAAATAAGAACTATGCAAAGTGCAAAAAGTGTGATCATCAGCAAGGTAATAATGCTAAAAATAGTTTTTTTACAGTACAAAACCCAACCCTAGCTATGTGGTATCAGAGAGGAATTTTAAGATACTTTCATTACCAATACAACCTTTAAGAATTTTTCACCGGCTGGTTGAGCCTGAATAAAATATACAGAAGAACTGCATCGTAGAGAAAAAATTTACCTCTAGATTTTGAAAACTTCACGTAAGTACTGCAACACCTAATTTGCCATTTGCTCACAGGTATCGCTTTTTATTTCAAGAAAGGTTAAAAATATTTCAATAGGATGTCCATCATTTAAGTACATACAAGTACAACACTACTGATCGATATGTGACAGATCTAGTGTTGAATCAACTGACAAACTAAAACAACCAGAAGATTTTACTTCGTCAATAATAACCGCGTGAACCTTTATGAGCCATCAGCTGAATGAGTTTCTCCCGGTGGTTTTTAGGACAAGTATGTAGGACGGATTTCCTTTGCCAGGTTTTCCATATTTCGAAATATGACCTGCTAAAAATGGATGGAACTGACCTATGAGCTCAAGCAACCCTAAATGATTCCCATTTTGCAATGATCCAAATCTTTCTTCTGTTCCCTGAAAAGCCAAATTGCATTCAGCTTACATACAATAACAGTTATGACACGCCTCAAGATATGTTCCCAGTAATCACGTACACTCTTCCTGAATTTGTTGTTCCAACTGTTCCTCACCCCCAAACTTTGTTTGCGAGTTAAGTATGTTAGCATAGAGTCTTGGTGAGTACTGCTTTTCCCCTGATGATCAATTTAGTTTAGAAGCAATCACTTTACAAACAAAACAATAAACTGATCCTGTTGTTGTTGAATAGAATAACTGTAATATTTGGCACTCTGTTTGTTGCGTAAGATACAGTCCTGTATCTTACGCACGGTGTAGTGCGGTAATTACTAGTTATGTTACGTGACGTCAGTTATGGAATGACAGCTTATATAACGAGGACGTACATATCTGGACATACGTACCTGTGCCGAATAAGCGACAACCTGGGGATTCTCCCCGAAAAACAAAAACTGGACGGTCTTTTTCGACGCGAGCGGCCAGACCTATACTGATCGCTCTCATTTGGGCGGATCCATTAAAACCACGTGTAGTCGATTGTGCTATTGAATAAAAGGATAAACTTGCCTTATACACACATATGACATTTACACAGTGGCCCGCTCCAGTTCTTAACGCTTTCTCTGAAAGTTCCCAGATCTTTACTCATTTTCAGTTCATGAGGTAAAACATTCCACGGTTTAGCACAATAACGAGTCCTGTTCATATTTCTTCGTTCGACACTGTTTCACACATAGATTATTACAATTTCTCAGGTTGTTTTTCACATCTTTCACATGGAATAAATCCCACATAAAAGAGGGAGAGAGTTTGTTAACAGCCTTGTAGACCTCGACCAAGATTGTCCTCTTGCGAGACAATTCTAGATTTGGTAGTTTGGCACGGGTCAGAAGTTTATCATAGCTGGAGTCAGTCATTGTAAACAAGTTTCAGAGCTCTGTACTGGATACGTTCCATTCTAGCTGTATGTACCTCTCCACAAAAGTTCCAGACTAGAGAACAATAATTGAAGTGGCTCAGTACAAAGCACCTGAAAATGCTCAAACGAAATGAGATGGTTGGTCTAGGTAACCAGACAGTTGCTGAAGGACACGGAGCTGAGCACCAGCTTTCCTGCAGAGTGTTCTTACCTGCTGATGGAAATTCAGTTTCTCGTCGATAGTTAGACCTAGTAGCTGTATTTGTTTCTCTGACGTTATGTTACTGTCGCCTATGGGGTGTTGGTGGCATCATCAGAGTCTCTGAGTACTATCGTTTGGAATTTTGTTTGATTGGCCTCCGTCGTGTTATCACGGAACCAGTCAACTCATTACATAACCACTCTCTCTTGTACGCATTTCTCACCATTGGCTTTTGTTCCTAAAGGGTATCTTACTGGCTTACCACTACTGAAATGCCGGTAAGACTTGTTAAATGGCCAGTTGTGATGTTGACAGTCACCGCATGTGTCCAGGATCAGTCCAATAAACCACGTACGTCATCAGCAGAAAAATCAAACTGCAACCCTGGATCTTTTCCTATATTTACTTTATATTTTTCAGACTGAATCATTTCATCACTATCACCGTGGCCTACTAAACTTTCATTAGTGAGATAGATGTGTTTGATGAACCTGCTTGTGACACCTCGATGATTCCAACGTCATCATATTTTGATTTTGAAGTGATCAAAGTGGTATTTGTGCATGTCCACTTATGATGGCGGAGATTGGTTCTGATCCTTGATCGGTATATCATGATGTGGAACTTGTGTGAAGAAATCAGTCAGCTTTAAAGTCTTGGTAAATTTTATATGACGTCAGTATATACATATGACACCGTGAATACAACGACTTTATATTTGCGATCATATAAACCACTTCGAATATTATATTTTAGCACGTTTAAAGTGATTTCTTTTGTGCCGTAAACGATTTACCATTTCTGTGATTCCACCCCATTCCCTTGTTACCATAAGGACGTGCATATTTTGCTTAAAACAGTTAATGGTTAATCCAGCACTGAATACAGTCATAAAAGACATAAGTATGCCTAAATATCACGCATAGCATAAACAACTTTGCTATAAACGACCTGTGTGTGCTGCTCTGGACTGTGGTAATACAGTTACCGATCGAGTTAGCTGAGTACGTGCTAAGATGGAGGTGTGATGGCTCGATATAAACCACCCGCTGTTCATTGTTTGCAGGTCTTAAGACAGTATAATAACATATTTTGTGGCGTCTGATGCATTAGTGAGCTCCGGTGGCCTAGCGGTTAAGCAATTGGTGCCAACGGTTGCAGGTTCGAACCCCGTAAGAGGTCGAAACTTTTCCAGGGATTAATTTCTCGGCTCACTACATCGTGGGTGGCTGACCACGTTAAATGGCGCTGCCGTCTCCACTGAATTATTTAAAATAAAGGGGGACGTTAAAAACCCCATGAGGACGTAAAACACTCTGGCAGTGACCACCCTCAGGGTATTTCGGCTCCATCTTTCCGTACTGCTCCCCTGTGAGTGGTGGGGGAGGAGTTTCTCAACCACTCCAACATAGAGGCTGTGCTGATTAAGCGACAGCCTGGGGATTCTCCCTGAACAACAAAACCAAAACCTGATGCATTGTGACGAGAACTGGAAACGACTGCGCGATAGTGGCGCCCCTGGCAGAGGCGTAGAATAGCCTATAATTCGGAACGCTTACCAGGAATAACCAAACAGATACATCCGTTTGGTTGAGTAAGATATTATATTATAGTCTAGTTTCATTGGTAACAGTACTGGTTCATCCTCAGTCGGCAGCCATGGGGACCAGGAGGTAAGTTTATCACGTCAGTGTGATGGTTATAATTAATATACGACTGAAAACATCCAATTTAATTTTCTGTTTAAATGTTTTCTGTCAAAGACGGAAGTTGGCATTTAATGATTTATGTTTTATCACGATGATCTAGACCTAGTCTAGTCAGTGTCACTGACACTGTCAGTACTAATTAATAGAATCCGTAGATCTATAATAATATCAGTACAGACAGTAAACAAGTGTAAAATTAGATCTATATGTCATGAGTATATCAGCGATTTAGATCTAAATATCTTTGTTTATCATATACATAAAGTGAACCCTCCCTTTTAACCCTTTACTAGCAGTTTTAGTTTAGGCTTTACGGCCTTTAGCCAATCTTAGGGTTTAGTATTTTAAAATCGTGTTTGATTTTTTTTATTTTACTTACCTTATTCCCGTTTTAGCACCATCACCCAGTTTATCAGTTTTGACACGTCTTTCATGCCAAGTCTTTTGGGTTAGTGATTTAGTCCTGTCAATTCTCACAATCATGATGTTGGACAGTCTCACCATCTTTCTATTCTTTTGCTGCATAGTGTAGATCTCTATTGATATGTCTTACTCTTAGTAGAGACTAAACTTAAAAGGTATGCTCATATTTAGCAGTACCCTTTGTTTAAGCAGTGGCTAGAGATACAGTGCTGTTTCCATTGTAACTATTGTCGATTTGATCTGTTTGCAAAATGTATGATACTGTTGGCATTTCAGGTCACATGACCTCCAATGTTGACAAACGCATTCAAGCGAGTGCTTAGAAATATTTCCCAATTACCCGTGCATTTCAAGTCATATCATTCAGTTTTTAAGATAATAAAAGCTAAGAAACACATCTCTCTGATTATTATATTGTATTTGACCTAACAACCCAATGCGAGGAGATATTATCATAAAACATGGAGATCATTTCACCACAATTGTGAAATGGTCGCTCGATGACTGGACTCATATTTCAGTGTTAATATGCATGACCTGACTTAGTTCATATGGGTTATGTGTTTTATCATGCTTAGTGTTTGATCAAACAAGACCGAGGTTCTTGACAAACTGACTTGATGATATTGATAATGCATCACCAACATGTACAACATTGTCTGTTACAGGGTGGAAAGAGCAGAGTGATTCTAGAATGAAGATATCTGTTTTATTCTCATTGAGTTTTGAGGGGTTTCTGCAAAGTCTTGATTTAATTTTGCGAGTGACTCGACTCTGTTTGTTTCTTTTCATATGTCCATTGTACCTTTTGTAGTACAGAGCTGTGTATCATCTACATACATTTGTAAGCATATTCTATGATGCCATACTTGTAAGAAGGAATGTGTCGAGGACAAACAGTAGGGCCCTCGTGAAACAGCGAGTATGAGGGTGATTGCATCTGAGATGGCTCGGGATATTGACACATGCTGTCTCCTCTCAGATGGATAGGTGCATAGCGAGTTTAGTAATATTATAAGGTCCTTGAGTCCGAACACTTGTTCCAACCTTCTTGCAGGATGTTATGGTCTGTGGCGTCAAAATCAGCTGACAGGTCAAGTAATATCAATGCTACTGCCTTTTAGTCATCAATGCTGTGGAGTATAAGCCAAGGAAGGAGGATAAGCCAATTGTAGAGGCTCATTGTCATGAATGTAATGATTTATACTACCAGCAGCGGTCACTCTTAAGTTAAACTTCCAGATAATGGTCAAATTAGCAACAGGCTGGAAGTTTTTTTAGCTTGTTTCTGTCCACTTTGGGCTTCTTGATTAAGGGTGTCACTTTTAGACTTCTAGATTTATTACCACCATGGATGCACACCATTGTTAATTCTACATTATTTTATATATTAAACATAAGGGTTACATTGGTCTTTAGCTGTGATTCGTGCAATTCATTGTTTTGTTGAGTTCCAAACAAAATTCCTATTTTGGTAATGTCGTTCTCTACAATTTAAGCTAAAGTCTTTACTACACAACTGTTTAGGAAGACTGGTGGAATGCCCTTCTTTGGGATGGTGTTCAGTAAACCAAAATGTATATATTTTGATACAGTGTTGAATTTCTAAAATATTGATGCCGTTGATTAGGATTTATACTTTGTTGTCATTTAGAACATTCCGATTGTGCAGTGGTTAGGGTACTGTGCTGCAAACATCCACTGATTGTGGGTCAGACATCCAGGTTGTGGGTTTGAACCTGGCACATGTGCGTATTTGTGGAATTTGTTTTCTTTGGCAGACACCCCTCAGCCATATGTCCTAGGTATAACCAGCACAGAGGCTAAACAAATAAACTTAGTTTACTGAAAGACATAATCCATTTGGAAAAAAGTGAAACTGCACATAGTTGGTAGGGCTAATATTAATTCATCATGTTGATATTTTTTTTTGCTGCTGATGAATTGTTATCCCTGATTGAAACTAATTGAAACAGATCCAATGATACCTGTTACGCATTTGATCACAGCCCTGCATGGTTTTTATTGTATGAGTTTCACAAAAGTGTGTCATCTGAGTTCTAAATATTGCATGGAAGACAGTTTGTAGACACTCAATTTAAACATCCAGATTTAAATATTCTGTCTCAAAATGATATATTATGGACTTGGTGAAGTTATTTGTAATGGCCGTCTTTCTTTCAGTCCAGTAATTGTTACTGTGGAGGGTTTAAGATTAACATATTATATGATCAGCTTTAAGTTGGCATTGAATTTGAAAAGGGACAAGTCTGATTTTGAAGTCTTCAACTCAGATGATTCTAGATTTATAGCATACCCTGTTAACAGTCTAGTTTTGATTACAACCATTAGCAGGATCAGTGATAATTAATAGCACCCTTTTAGTAAAGAAAAAAAGAAGTTTATATCCAAATAATTAATGTAGTGAGAACATAGGTAATGTAATTATTTGTGTGGTCGGTTGTTTAAAACTCATTGGTTCATACAAATTGTTTTAGTCAATTTCAGCAAATTCATGAAAAACAATTACATGTTGAACCTTAAGTAAATGGAAGTGTGCTTTTATCTTAAATAAATTGCTTAAGATATAGGGCTATTCATTAACACCTTCAAAAATAAATAGTTTGTTTTAGCCAAGGTTGATCAATAGACATTTCCTAATGTGGATTATTTGATTGGTGGCAGTGTTGCATAAGATAAATGTTATTTTAATAAGTATTGTTTGAGTGTTACAGTTTCTAATTTAAGAAAGATTTTCTAATATTGTTAATATTCCAGTATGGTTTTTTCTCACAAATAGTTTTTTTTATAATATAACCATTGTTAACTAACTAAATATAACCATTAATGTTTTATTGTAACTTGCAAGATCTCTGAAGCATTTTTAGTTCAGTGTGCCTATTGATCCCCTATCAAAATAACATAAAATAACCTGGTGTTGATGATTTTAGTATGATCTCATGATTGGCTCTAACTGCTAATGGCTAAGAACACAAACAGTGTAGGAAGCTAAATATTGGAATAATAAAAGAAATGGTGTCATGCATTATGTCAGTAATTTAGCCATCATTATTTTACTTTTATTTGTCAGAAATATATTATATAAAAAACACTAAATCTTGTTCAATGTGGTGAATGAAATATGAATTATGGACTATGGACAACGAAAAGACCTTTTGGTCCATTTTAATTGAAGGTCACCACTGTTTTAAACTCAGAACCATGGGACTAGGAAAGGTCCAGAATATTACAGTTAGTGTAAATTAATATACATGTAAGTCATTTACTTAAAACAGTAGTTAGATTGAAACATATGTAATGCACCTTTAAAATTGTTGTCAGTTACATTTTTTTTGGGTTTTCTCACCAACTGGCTGGTTGAAAATTCTGTGTCATGGTATCTCTCAGTATGCGTATCAGGTTTTGTCTGTTCATGCCAATTGTTGTAATACAGTATAAATGGTGTTTTTTTTCACGTCAAGTTCACTGTGGCGGAAAAACGCTGTTGAAGGAAGACGGTAAGATCATGGTTTTAGCCAATATAGAGCATTAACGAGCCTCCTCTTAGCTTTGAAATAAGGACTAGGAATTTCTCTATTAGATATCAGTTCTCTCACTGGTTATGGGACTTAATGAATTACTTTCTTTAACATTGTTCCTTAAAATATTCTAATTTACTTATAATGATAAAAAGGATCCCACCAGAGTGATTTATGCAATCATATTTTTTAGATATTTTATGTATAATTCTGGTCTGGAAGCTGATTGTTTTACCACTGATTTCATCCCAGTAGCAGGTGTTCCCTGTCACTCTGTTAGATGCTGGTTCATTTCATTATGTGGAGCCTTTTTGCAATTAAAGATGAGCTACTAATATTTCTTTTAAACAAAATGATAAAAAATGTCGTATAATTGTTTGGTGTTATTTGAAGATAGTAAATGGATACATAAATATCTGATGTTTCTGAGAAATTCAGTTTGTAGGTTTTTTTTAATGGATTCCAGCTTTCATTATGGCATCATATTAACAGACCATAAATATAATTTTGCTGTTCATGTGCTCAATATTCCATCATTAAATCAAACCGAAATGAGATACCTGTAGTAAATTTTTAGAAATTGGCTAAAGCAGTCTGACAGTAATATTATAAGAATGCTGTCTGTTAAATATTTATGATTAATGTATCAAAAAGATACATTAAATAATTATATAAAATGAATATGATGAGGATAATAATAACAATAGTAGTAATTATTTGATAAGATCATGTCAGGTACGTAAATTCTTATTGGCTTGAATAAGTGTTAGGCTAATGTTAGTTATATATTTTTCTAGTTGTATATTAATATTAGCACCAAGCTAACTAGACCTGGGTAATGTAATCAAATGCAAGCATGCCAAATCTGTTCACATACTTATTGGATAAATAACAGTATCACATTGCTATCTGACTGACATTCATTATATTCATAATTACCTCCCACTGTCCCAGTAACTGTCCAAACTCTAAAGTAACACAACGCCTTAGTAATTAACAAGTTATATGGTGTATTATTTGAAAGCAGTAGTGCATAGCAGCTGTTGAGAAACATTGTCTGTTGCTTACAGAAATTACATAGCTAACAATACTATTAGGTCAAACATGTCAGCTATGTAATTTCTATGTGGTCCTGTTGGAGACTTATGGTATGTATTGCAAGGTATACTCTAGCCAAATAACTAGTTGATGGTTTGGCTCTGTTTGGAGTTAATCTGTTCCACCCCCCTTCCCCCCTCCCCGATATTTAAAGCAGTTTTATTGACGTTCAGGTCACATATGTAAAAAGCTAACATACCAACTTCCGGCTTGTCAGTGGATTAGTTTGTTGAAGTGATTGATACATTGCAGCTATGATAGGCATCACCACCTTAAAAGGATCTTCATTATTGGTTTTGATCTTTTCAAATTTGTTTGCTTTTAACAATTGAAATGATAATGTTTATTTATTTATTGTAATCAGATATATAAATACCTGACTGTATTATCTCATAAATGGTTATGAATATGATTAATAGTATATAATTCCAGCACTCATTCTGAGAAAGCATTTTGTTAATAATAATAATAGGGTTATCCATTTTGCAAGTATATATTTAAATGCTTTCTACCATATATACTCGCGTATAAGTCAACGACCCGGCAGATTAGTGAGGCCAATTTTTGGCTCTGTAATTCTTTCCTCAGACATATGCTCACGTATAAGTCGAGGTCAAGTATTGGCTTAAAATCCCTGAAAATCTGAATCATTGTCGTCATTGAGAAGAAGTTGACCCAGTCAATCAAACTCATGGTGTCAGCAAGTGCATCCTGAATATCAATTTCTTCACCAGTTGCGACACACACATACAAACACACACACATAGAGAGAGAGAGAGAGAGTCAGACACACACACACATTTGGCTTTGACGTTATAACTAATATAAATAAACAAACTTGTCACACCAAACACCCCCCCTAGTGAGCTCCGGTGGCCTAGCGGTTAAGCACCCGGCACTTGGTGCCAACGGTCGCAGGTTCGAACCCCGCAAGAGGTCGAAACTTTTCCAGGGATTAATTTTCGGCTCACTACATCGTGGGTGGCTGACCACGTTAAATGGCGCTGCCGTCTCCACTGAATTATTTAAAATAAAGGGGGACGTTAAAAACCCCCTGAGGACGTAAAACACTCTGGCAGTGACCACCCTCAGGGTATTTCGGCTCCATCTTTCCGTACTGCTCCCCTGTGAGTGGTGGGGGAGGAGGTTTCTCAACCACTCCAACATAGAGGGATTCTCCCCGAACAACCAAACCAAACCAAACACCCTTGCTTCACGGCAGCGCCACAGAGAGAGAGAGAAAGAGATAAAGACACACACACTGTATACACACGATTTGGCTTTGATGTTGTGGTATGTGTTGTGATTGTATGTAGCTTTAAATATATCCACACCTACATATACCAAATTTAGTCATGCAAACACACATATATATAATGAGCCCCATGCTGACCTACTTTTTTCTAGATTGGTTTGGTTTTGTTGTTCGGGGAGAATCCCCAGGCTGCCGCTTAATCAGCACAGTCTCTATGTTGGAGTGGTTGAGAAATCTCCTCCCTCACCACTCACAGGGCAGCAGTACGGAAAGATGGAGCCGAAATACCCTGAGGGTGGTCACTGCCAGAGTGTTTTACGTCCTCAGGAGGTTTTTTAACGTCCCCCTTTATTTTAAGTAATTCAGTGGAGACGGCAGCGCCATTTAACGTGGTCAGCCACCCACGATGTAGTGAGCCGAGAAATTAATCCCTGGAAAAGTTTCGACCTCTTGCGGGGTTCGAACATGCGATCGTTGGCACCAAGTGCCGAGTGCTTAGCCGCTAGGTCACCGGAGCTCACTATGATTCTAGATTGCAGTACCCAGGTTTCATTTTGTCCATCTTTCATTCTTTGTTATTGTTTTAACTAGAATTGTGTAGAAATACCTTCCTGTTCGATAGATACCCAAGTTGATTAAGGGTCTATATAAAATGCTGTTATTATTATAAACCTGTTTTATCTAGGTTGGTTGTGTCTGCCACTGATAAGTGGCTCTGTGGTAACTACATATTGTCAGTTAATTCATTAATTAATAAGGGGATTCAGCTTGTTCCATCTTTATCTTTTTCTAGCTTAGAGCTTTTTGTGCTTACTCTTGTTTTGCTTCGGTATCTTTAGCTTCTTACCAATTTCAATCGTTTGATCTTCACGACCATTATACAGGGCTTGAAATTTGCTTACTGAATGTGATCTTAATAATAATAAACTCGCTCTATTGAAGTATAACATTACTCATTGTGGAACTTGGCACTTATCCAGGGTTTGGTTGGCAGATATATAATATCATGAATGCTGTCGTTTTATTAAACCAGGAAGGAAGTGTAACTCTTTAGTTTAGGTTAGCAGATTTGTTTAAGTAGTCATTTGTCAACATTTCGGTACAGCCATTATTTGTATTTTTCAGACATAATCCTCCCCAAGAGTTTTTTAAATGAATGTAGATTTAAAAAGAGTTCTTGATCACAACATGGGGTCATTCCACGCCATCTCACCCAGTGCCTATTTCAAGTCTTTATTCAAAGCTGAGATATACATACTTACAGTAACATTGTCTACTTGATGTTGGCTCTTGCAAGGGTAAAAGGGGGTCACATGGCTTTTTGAGGGGCCTTATATCTCAGAAAGTATTTGGAGTTGGGGGCTAAACTTTTTCATAGATAGGTATTTGTGTAATTTTTAACAAAATCTGAGGTGGTGACTAAAGATGGTGATATTAACATATGTAACATATTAACAACTCACTAAAACTATTGAATTGATCTAATTTTTAGCAATAACTAATGCCACTATCATCTTTTTCTGTTTAAAATTTAACCCATGGTTTTTCTTCACGGTTAAGCTATTCTATATTCCAAGTGTTATGCCAGAGTTAATTAGTAATAAGAATGAATGTTGACTCTCCTGTCTGCAAAGATTGGATCAAGTTAGTATACCTGAGACATTACCACATAGTGTGACTATGCATGTAGCAACTTTGTTTATATTAAGTTTCTGATTATTTTTATTTTTTAGATGGTTCCATCCCAATATATCAGGGGTGGATGCAGAGGAACTGTTAAATAAATATGGTTCTGATGGCAGTTTTCTTGCACGACCAAGCAAAAGTCACCCTGGTGACTTCACATTATCTGTCAGGTTGGTAATATTTTGTCACCATAACCGTGTCTCAGAGTTTAATAGGAATTTTGTCAGTAGTTAATTATTGCAAAACCTACATTTATAAAGGACTTTAATCATTTCAAATTTCCTAGATTATTGTACAAAACAGGATAAAAATAAATTATACTTTAAATTAAAATGAATACAATCATGATGTTCTGGGAGCATTTAATTCCAACGCTGGAATACACAAATAGTGAACCTGATATTTAATTTTTGCTTGTGTTATAGGAGGAATGATGAGGTGACACACATCAAAATACAGAACACAGGAGATTTCTATGACTTGTATGGTGGTATGTTAAATTGATTCTTCTTCAAATGTAATTTTTAGGTGATATAAATACCTTTCAGGAACAGAATTATCTTTAATGATTATTCATTGAATAAATTGTGGCTGATGGTTACTTCGATTGTCAGAGTTGCTTCTAGGGAGCATGTCTTTGAGGGATTCTGATGATTTTCAACAGTTCTGTAGCAAAATAAGAAACTGGGGCAGGGAATAATGTCCAGTACATGATTAAGTTTCTTGTGATGTTATTAATTGCACAGAGAGTGAGTGGTTTAACCATTGAGAATATGATTAAAGAAATCTTTGGATCTAGTCAGTGAAACATGGACAAACCTTTATCATATCTTCATTATATTATATTATGGCCTTTAATTTCACTGTTTTCCCACAAATTATTGGGAGCATTTTGTATGGGTTCAGCAGGCCTCCCCCCTATTAGCACCTGGATCCTAGAACCATCTCTGATTAAAGTAAAATTAATACCATTACTTACATATGTTTTTTACTACCGGTAATTGATCTGTAAATAGGTCATACACTAATGAACAAACTTCAACACATTTCCCAATTTAAACATTTCACATAAATTGTATCTCTATCATGGTGAACATACTTTGGAACATTTGAGCCTAAAATTTCTGTATCTCTGTTATAATTGTGGTAGATTTTTCCAGACTTAGTTTAATTATGAAAAACAAATATGAGAAAACACTTTTAATTATGGTGGCAATAAAACCTGTGCAAAAATTCTTTAATAACTAAAGAATATAGGGTTTTATCTATCTTTCATAGAAGTCTAAAGTGTATACTGATAGGGTAAATTTTTTTAGGTTTTTCTTTTAACTTGGAAATGGCATATATATATATATATATATCTATATATATATATATATATATAAATAAATGAAAGAAGAAAATCGGGATAACATTTTATGTGATGCATTTTTAATGATAATAACAATAGTGTAGATTAAATATAGGACCCTTACTAGTAGGGCTCATTCAAAAAACACTACACTGATATCACAAGAAGATGTATGTTTATAAGTACAACTTAAGTACATTTTCAGTAATCAAAAATGTTTGAGTGACTAAAGTTAAATGCTCATTAATATTTATTTAATGGTATTCATTCACTAATAGTGCATGAAACAGGTATTGTGTGATTAGATTCAGGTACTGTAGTCATTAAGCCATTAAGCCGAGGTTGTTTTTAGACCTAAAATATCATGATTTATCGTACTACCATCCATTAAGCTGACCTAAACATCTGAACTTTTCCCTGCAATATTTCCAGGTAATGTTTTGAACGCAGGAAATAGTTTTGTTTCATAATTCGTTATTCGTACCAGTGTGTTTTGTATAATGTCAATAAATCAAGACAAATTATAACGATTGTTTACACAAACTGTTAGTGCATACATAGGACCTCAAACTTAAATTAATGGCATGATTAAACATTTAATGAACCATATATGACTTAGAAATAATTAGACATATTGTCAATTACTTCTGAGCCTTTGATGGTACGTTTTGGTCACTAACGCTGCAATAACCGAGAGAATGTAAATTACTGGCATATGCGGTCAGTCAGTATTTGGGGAGGTAGATATGTTGGTTGGTTGCAGGCAACTAACATTTCAAGTTAAGTCATGCTCTTTTATTGTGATTTATTTGTGATATACCATTCTGTAATTCACTAATTGGTTATATTTCATTTCTGATTTAACTTCTTGTAATATTTTAGGAGAGAAGTTTGCTACCTTAGCAGAATTGGTACAGTTTTATACTGAAAATCAAGGAACATTGAAAGAAAAGTCTGGTGAGGTGATACACCTTAAATATCCACTGTACTCAGATGATCCTACAACTGAAAGGTTTGTTTTTGCTTTTATTATTGTGTATTCACACAACTGGTCATTGGAAAATGTTATACCCAATGACCGTGTCACACTATAGCATATGTTGTTGTATGAAAAATATAACTCATATGCTGACATCTGCTAGGGGTATGTTAGGCATAGGTTGTATGTGTTTGAAGCACAGTGGCACACGCTGGCATACAGTGAAGTAGAAAATTATTTTTAAGCATGTTTAAACAGTTTGTGTGTACTCTGACATATGGCCATAGGCTGACATTTGCTGGCCATCTGCTATTCATATGTTAAATACTGTAAGTATACGGACAGTTCTGCATTTTCAAGGGCTTCTTGTGCATATGAACATTATTTTATGACTTTTCATATGCTACTCATACATATCTCTCATATGCTATCATGTGACACAGCCATAAAAGTGAGACAGTCTTTTTATCCAAATTTGCATTGGATAATAAAGGACACATTCCAGAGATGTATAAGAATTAAGATGAGGAAATAGTTCTAGAATCTATTATACATGAGGATAATCATCTTATACACCAGTAACCTCTAAAGGCAAAATGATTTGGTTACTTTATTGGTAAACAAACCAAATGGTTATGGGTGATAATGGAAGAAATGTATATCAGTCGCTGTCTGCACACTGACATATCATATTGTCATATTTTATATATAATTATAGTTGCAGTGAATAGTTAGCATGTAAATTGATCACAGGTTCATTCTGTGTCTTATCAGTGCATACAAACATGCGACATCGCATGACCATATATTTTGGAGGGATAATCTTTAGGGATGAAATACCATCAAGCACCACAAGGCAAGAATAGACTTCATTTCCTAAGCCAATCAGTTGATCAAATGATAACCTCAAAATGAATTGTCTAGGCTTTTAAATTGAAAGGATTCATTGTCCTTTCATGCTTTTGTTTCAAGTTTATCTCTGAAATCTATTGTGGTAGCTTCTAAATGGGCTTCATCTAATCCTTTTGTCAATTTCATATCCCCCCCTCTCTCTCTCTAAGAGTGTGTTAGTGAGGATTTCTATAAATTATGATTCACAGGTACATAATGCTGCAGGCAGAAATATAACAAGTGAGTGATTACTTGATCAGTGTATCCTAAGAATTATATTTGAATCAGTTTGATTGGTATTTTATAAATATTTATTTTGACCTAACATTGTTAATAATTTGATATTAATAGAAAAAAAAGAGGAAATGAGCATTAGTTTGGTGACAATTTTTTCTATGATAAATGGTTTGCCACAACAATGCCAATCTACTAATACTCGAGATCAATGCAATTTCCTTTGAAGTGACCATAAATGCATTTAATCTTATACACGAGTTTATGCTAGGGCCACGATAGGTAGGCAGTTACCGTAACCTGTTAAAATGCATGGTTATGATGGTTAACAAACATGCTACTCAGGTATCCAATTAAAGCATTATCTTGAAGAGAATTGAAAGTTTCAAGAAAATTGATTAAACTTTGATATCTCCTGATATCATTTTCTATATTTCTCTGTTTATCATAATATTTCAGTTCTAAAAAAAAACTAAAACAATAATTAGGTACCATTTCCTGATTAATATAAATAAGTCTATGTTATTAATGTCACTGTTTATGTCTATATGTTATTGATTTATGTAGGTTGTAGAGATTAAATGCAAGATGTACTTATTTCCCACAGTTAATGCTACAGTGTACGTTGATTTCAAGACATGGGTAGGTGGCGTGACAATCATTTACTGGTACCATAAATTTCCATATTGGGATGTTCACTGACTCTAAGTATAATAGACATAATAGTTGTTTCAGTGTCAAATCCTGTAATTTTGAAAATGTTTGTTCATGCAGTTAATTTTAAACATTAGTCAGGCAGCTGGTTCTTAGCTTAAAGGACATAAATTAAACATAAACATATCTCAATGATCTCAAACTGAGTTGATCCTTCATATTGTTGGTACCTAATGTGTATTGAGTGGGAGATATTTTCATGGTAACATTTATTTCTTCACAGTAAATAGTGTTATTTTTTTCAGTTATAAATGATAAACATATTATTTGTAAGTTTCAGCTGATCATAGTTATGTTAATTATAGCTAAGATTTTATGTTAATTATAGCTAAGATGTATTCCTGGCAGTTCCCATATTTTTGGATTTTAAATTATGATTAGATTAGCTTAAATCCAGTTTGAACAAGGCTACACCAAATTATATAAATTAAGCTCGATTACAATTGAAGTTTTACATTAATCTAATGTTTTATTGTGTGGTAATTATATATTGGTATCAAACTGTTCCTATTATGAGCCACCAGAACTCAATGGTGCATTCATACCTATGTTATAAGTGATCAGATATCTTAATTTCTTTTAAACTGTTGCAGTCTGTCTGCCAACTGGAATTCATTCCATGAGCTTATTTGCAATTTAAACTGTCCTATTTTTTCTTTTGTTATTATAGCCATCAGTGAAATTTATCAATGCAAAAATGAGACACATTTACTGGTTATTACCACATTATTTTACAATGTCAAGAGGACAGACTACGAGGTGATATAGGACTTTTTATTAAGGAGTATCTCACATAAACTTAGAGATAATATTGGAGTATTTATACCACATATATTAGAATTAGTTTGTATTGAAATAACAGAAGGAAAAAAATCTTATAATACTTTAATAGGTGTTATATACAGACCTAAAAGTGGGCCAAATGCCTCAATCAAGATATTATCCAGGATAAAAATAAACCATACATATTCATCAGTGATGTGAATATCTATACTAAAACTAATAAAAGTTTTGATACTTTTAAGTGGTTATTTGCCTGTTATTAGAAAGCCTAGAAGAGTATGCCAATCATTGGCTACTTTCATAGATCATATGAACTCAAATGATATATCATCTACATATCACACTCGGGTATCCGTACCATTGGCATCGCCTATCATTTTAGAACATTTTTCATTTAATACTCAAAATTTAAAAAACCACAATTGAGCCATCATCAAAATAAGAACATTCTCTGAAGCAAATATCCGGTTGTTTAAAGAATACATAGATACACACAGAACTTCCAGTTCATTAATAGTATAGTTTGCCCTAATTTGCATACGAGGAATTCAGTAAATTATATTCTACATTATTCAGTAATTTCTTTCTTCTTCGTGAGTCAATTTCATCAAAACTTATGAAGTGACAGCCTTGGTTCACCAGTGGACTAAATTATTCACCAAAATATTTACAAACATACTGAAATGTAAATCCTTAAACAATACATGTAATACGTTAAAGTGTAAAATGAAAATGTTGTTTGATAGGAAAACTGAACAATAAATCCTCCTTAAACCCATTGAATTTCTGTTTTCAGTGAAAAAGGAAAAACGAAAAGCTTTAGTATATTCTTTGCCATATATTAGTCTCCCACAGGTTATAATGTTCTGTGGTTAAAAAACGTTTCTCATCCTTTATGAGTTAACCAACAAGTAATAGCATTTCATCCAATAATTGAGGCCACACTGAGATATCGTTGACATTGTTAATAAAATTAAACCCAATTCTACCTAGGCAGGATGAAATATTGACAAAGTAAATGAAAATAACAATCACACACACACAATTAACCCCATCAGTCATATCAGTAATCAATGAATCACTACAAACAAGTTTAGTTCCAGATAAAATGAAAATAACAAAAGCGGTGCCAATATTTAAATTCTCTGATCAGTCAGTGCTAAAAACTCGTAGCCCAATTAGCCTACTTGGAGCATTTTCAAAAGTACTAGAAAGAGCCATGTATAATCAGTTAATCAATATGGGTTTCAGACTGAAACATATGGTCAAATTATCTGATGATTTTTCTGATAATTCATCTACTTAATTATTGCAGACAACGAGCATCTAATTAACCCCCCCAGATTTACTATTAAATTTCTTGGCATTTACGTTGTTGAACATTTAACCTGATATTATCACATCACCCAAGTAAATAAGAATGATTCTAGGGCTTTGTTTTCCATAAAGCAAGTGAATTGTGTGTCTCAAAACATTATAATATTCACTGATACACTCCTATTTTGCATTTGATATCACAGCCTGGGGAAATGCCAACACATCTAATTTTAAAAGATTATTTAGGCACCTCTGGCACTATCACCTGAGTTTGATTTAGCCTACCATGTGCACAAAAGTGGCTGTAAAACATCAATCATCATTTAAAGGCTTATTTACAGTGCAGAAGCAAGTAATACACAATCCACAGTACAATAGTGACACTGAGCCAAATTTAAAATACTGGAAAACTAAAAATGTCTGATGTGTTGTTATATTAATCCCTTATATTTATGTTCAGTCACCTTTCATATAAATACCACCTTCATTCAATGGCACATTCATGGTAAACTGTGACAGACCAAATATTCACCCAACGAGACAGTCAAGATTATTTTATATTTTTCAGTGTCATTCAGCACAAGCAACCTCTTTATTTCCTGCCAGTTCTTTGGAATAAATGGGAAAAATTTATTAAGTCATACAAATTGACTTGAACAAAACTTGACTCGAAAAACCTTTAAGCAGCACAAGATTTAATAATTTTTAATGTGATGCTTAAAGGTTTTTCGAGTCAAGTTTTGTTCATTTGCTCATGTTATGCCATGTATGCATTCTCATACCTGCTCATACTCAACTGCACCTGGCTGTTACAGTGATATCTAAATATCAGGGTCTGTGGGAAGACAGCCATTTCACTACATAAGCCCATCTGGCATACAGTATTAAATATTGATATTGCATAAGAAAAAACTGTACATGTACGTGTATGTGTAAATTGAAAATTAAAATTCATTGTCAGTAAAAGAAGGTTTTAATAAAATTTATACATTCTGTCACTTTCATCCAGTGTTGTATTCAAAGAGTTTTAGTCTTCCGATAATATATTTTAGTATTTGTCACTATTGTAGCCACACCACTCTGGCTGCAGTTAATGGCAATTGATGTTATCACCAGATATGATAGGGAGTTACAATAGCCTTTATGAGTTGTAATAAAATCGTTAACCACTCTAGCAAGTGCTTTTCGTGTCAAGAATACTTTCAGACAGTGGACCTTCTTAAGATGACAGTAGATTTGACATATTCAGGCACATCACTGAATCTTCCATATGTCATTGAGGTGTAATATGATGTTTTTAGGGATTTGATTTAATGTGGTGAAGCGAAATAGATAATATTTGTTTTATCATTAATTTTAGAAGATTTTCAATAATCCCTAAATGAATATCAGCAGTGTTCCAAATTATCTAAATAAGAAGAGACATTTTATTCATTGTCAGGATCTAGTGATATATACAGCTGTGTGTCAGCAGCTTAAAAGTTTATATTTAAGATTTCCAAGTGGGTAAGTGTAC
The DNA here is from genome assembly GCA_025642065.1 of Paralvinella palmiformis. Classification (NCBI taxonomy): domain Eukaryota; kingdom Metazoa; phylum Annelida; class Polychaeta; order Terebellida; family Alvinellidae; genus Paralvinella; species Paralvinella palmiformis. Next base: position 431,093 of record JAODUP010000545.1, on the reverse strand, counting down.
ATTGTGAAAACCAAATGGCCAAGAACTGAACCCTGTGGTACACCAGATAACAAAGACAACATCAGACAAAATACCACGAACAGTACGTTAGGAATATTCTTTCAAATAGAACTGAAATAATTCCACTAATTTCCCTGATAAATGAAAAAAAAACATGTCCTTCAAATTGGAGAAAAGTATATTAATAGTACCAAATGTCACAGATAGGTTTAAAACAATCAGTAATATAGTCAGAATCCATTAATCTGGACATCGTTTATCCGACAAATCCACCATCCGACACATTATTGCCTGTGATAGATTTAGCTCCATTATAAATGACTCGTTATTCCGACAAAATCGTGCTCTGCATTCCGACTATGACACTTCATTTCGCCAACGGAATTTGACATTTCAATGTTAAATAACTTCATTAATCTGACAACACAAAAATATTTCCACTAGTTCTGTCAACAAGACACACCGACATGTTGTCAGTAATGGTTAATTAACCCACCCACAATAATTGCTAAATCGTAATCAATTACAATCGTCTTTGACCATATGCATGGACACACAATGTTTCCATTGGCTGTGGCTATCTCATAGCCAATAATAATCATTTAGTGCTAATTACAAACACAAATGTGTGATCTTTTCAAAGAGCAGATCATAAGTTAATCGGATGGACTAAGTGACGTGAGTATTTCTTTATAATGTCTGTAATTAACATCAAAATGATCAATGGCTTTAATGCCATTCCATATCATTGCACACGGTTATTGAATATTGGTTTAAATACGAAGTAAAAGTTACTTGCTATCAGATTCGTTTCTATGGCTGTCGAGTCCGATGATGATATGCCGGCATCTCCGCCTCGGAAAATCACTGCCAAGATGGCCACTAGCAACATCGAAGATATGTTAATATTCCTGGAAGCAAATCCTCAATTAGCCAGCAAACATTTAAACCCCCCTACTCAATGCACTAACAGACATTAAACATCTGTCAACTAGTTTCGCTAAACAGACCTTTGTGTTGAATTTTTTTCCTGGTCATTTATTGTGTCGTAATTGTTGAAAAGAAATAAATACACCATAAGATTATTGGTGTCATTGTGATTACAATGGATGTTGCGTATTATTTTTGTTTCATACAATGGCATATCTTTATTCTCATTTATCTGACATATTATCCTGTGACAATCGGATTAACGAGTTCTCACTGTACTAGCTTAATTTGATCAGCTGACATTATAGTATGAGTCTTTTTAACCTGAGCCTAGGGTCTTTTGGAGATGTGATCACTTTTATATGCAAACTTGTGTTTCATTAGGATAATGATTGAATATATTTGTGTTTGAATTAATAGCAGTTGTATCTACACTGTTAGACAAAAATGTTAACTTTGAAACCATTATAGTTGTAATTGTTTTTTTTTGGTAATCGTTTTATAATCAGAGCTTGTAGATAAAGAAACCTGATTTGGATATTATGATATAAAAAATGCAAAATTAATAATTATAATTTTTTTTTCGAAATTTATTATAAGTTATTGATCTAGTTACCACATTAACTTGTGCTTATGTTAAATTCTTTGTAAATCTTTCAATCAAAATACCCACTGATGCTTAAAACCCAATGAAGTTTTGTCTGCGTGTTGGTTTTAGCTTAGTATGATTTAGTCCTCATATGCTTTTGTTTGTTTTCTATTGATACAAGTGTTTTAGTATCACTGTTAGCTTGTCTGTATAGATTAAGATGCATCCATTTTTATTGCAGGTGGTTTCATGGTCATATATCAGGAAAGGAAGCTGAAAAGTTACTACAAGACAAAAATGTGAAAAATGGCAGTTATCTGGTTAGAGAGAGTTATAGTCAACCTGGTGACTTTGTCCTCTCTGTAAAGGTGGAAGAAAAGGTCACACATGTCATGATACGGTGTAAGGTAATACAAACAGCTGCCACAAGCTGTGTAACAATACTTGTTGATAAATGATTTATGTTAGTCTTTCCGGGTTTTATTAGGCAGTTTAAATATATTGGTCCAATATATTTACACTGTTAATGTTATTCTTATGTATGTTGTATTTGTATTACAAACACCGATACACTTTATGTTTGTCTGCATGTGTTTGTGGCTGGCTCTATGCCATGTTCATTGTGTGAAGATTGGTTTTTATACAGTAAATGCGTGTTTGTCATTTCATGAGACAATTAGACTACAATGTACATTATTGTAGATGATATGAATAATTTTCTATCCCATTTATCAATGTTAGGATAATTATGATATATATATATATATATATATATATATATATATACATACACTGATGTAGGATTGTTTTTGTGTCATCAAGCCATAATTTAGTAGTCACAAATGTTAAAATGTCTGTAGATCTTCACATTGAATAAAGTCCATTATGTTCAGAATTTGGATTTTCAGTGACAATTGCACACAGTATAAAATGGAAAGTGAACATTTTCTTGCTGTTTTAGAGTGCTTTGTGATAAAATGTTAATGCCATATGATGATATTCCGGGTAGATAACATCTCTGGAGTGTTTTCTTTGTCAGGATGGGAAGTTTGATGTTGGAGGTGGTGAACAGTTTGATACTTTACCAGATCTAATCGAGCACTATCGCAAGAGTCCTATGGTGGAGACATCCGGTACAGTGGTTCACCTCAGACAGGTAGGCTTTCTGATATTAAAGATGTTTGATGTGCGCAATGTAGATGTTCAGCTGTGGCAAGTGTAGTAGTACACTGGCATTAATGTTTTAGATTAGCACATTTGTTACATATAACCAATATAAATAATATTAAGCGGGCACCTGTAAATGTTTGTGCTTGTCACTTCTTTTACATTTGGATGAAGGCATCAATCAAGGATGTATTATGGTTTTTCTTACCCAACTGTAGCCCATTAATACAACAAAGATAAATGTGTCGCGGATCAGAACCAGATTTTTGGAGCTGGAGAGATTATCCAATCAACAGACTGGGAAAATTGGCTTTTGTGAAGAATTTGAGGTATGCTGTTTCGTTACTACTTATTAGTATCTTGTATTATGACCACCAGATAATAGGTAGTACTCCATTTAGGTTAACAGGATTTTGGGTTATTTCTAAATTCTAGTCATTTAAATAAAGTGCAGTGGCGTAGAACAAGGTCTTCATTAAAGTTTCCATTTTGTTTATTTATTTTTTGAGCATAAATAATACGTAATCAGGTATATACGGAATAGTATAATAGAACTGGTCAAAATGAGGGTTTTCGGTGAATTCTTTAATGTTTTCTTCACCACTTATATTCTGGATTACTCTGGTTTTATATTTTATTTTTACATTGATATTCAAATTCGGTCTGACAATAATATCCACCACTGTGTCTTCCTCGACGATCGTCTGGCCCACAACGACGTTTTCTATAACATATTCTTTTTTTAGTTGGGATTTCGCAATCTGTCCAATAGTTTAGCTTTTTTGAGACTTTATCATTTTCTTTTGATTGTGAATCATTAGCAAAAAGTAAGCAATAGACATGTCACTGATTTCCATGATGTACTTTGCTTGATAAATCTGAATCCTTGAGCATTATCCCATTTATATTTACAGAGGCTGCAACAAATGGAGTGCAAGAACCTGTACAGCCGTGATGAAGGAAAGAAAGACTGCAACAAATCCAAAAACAGATACAAAAATATATTGCCGTGTAAGTTATAAGTGTCTCATTATGTGTAGGATGTAATTGAATGTTTTAAATATCACTGCAACAGTGTTATTGTTGGTATTCCTCTAACTGTTGTATCTTTCCACAGTTGATTATACCCGTGTCATCCTCAAAGGTGATAAGTCAGTTGAAGGATCAGATTACATCAATGCTAATTTCATCTGCATGAAAAATGTAGGTAACATATGTTCATAGTAATCCAGTGTTTAGTGTATGTTGATTGGTTTTGAAAATATATCCATTTCTAATATTCTTGTAAAATCCGAATACTTTGTTATAGAATATTTAAATTGGGGACTAATTGTTTCTTGATATCATCATGGAATACTTACCGATTTTGAAAATTGTCTTGTATATCAAGTTTTCTTTTCAGGTCGATGAACATTCTCCAGTTGCCATCAAGAAGTCCTATATCGCTACACAAGGATGTCTGGAAAACACTGTCATTGATTTTTGGAAAATGATGTGGCAGGAAAACTGTCAAATAATTGTTATGACAACCAAATTAGTGGAAAGAGCCAAAGTAAGGGTCAATTTTCATGAATGTGCTAGTTGCAACAGATCTTGAGTTTTTCAAGATGGGTGACCAATGATTAACTTGTGCTATCTAGTATGATTTGTTTGGCTTACAGATGTTGACTTGCTGTGTGATGTGTAATGTAGATTTTGTTGACATATTGTTGAAATATATAGTGACCTCCACTTATTTGCTGGTGGCTGACCATCATATTCACAAAATTGCGTGAATATTTACATGGCGTAGACATTTCATGGTTCAGTCAAAAGATAATCAGGTTCTTTACAGAAGTATATGCGATGCCAGAAATATTCAAGCCTCATATATTTCTTATCTCTGCCAAAAAACTGAATTCACTTAAGCTCTTTGACATAATCTCCTTTGTCTCTTTCAGTTTAATTTGTTTGTTTCCATAATTAATTTGTCTGTTTCCATAATTTATATTGTTTTCAGAAAAAATGTGTCAAATATTGGCCAAATGTGAACAGCTCAAAGGAGTTTGACTGCTATTTGGGGAAACTGACTGTGACAACTGATGGAGAGATTGATATCAAAACCTACATGCTGCGAGAATTTTCAGTAAATCTGCAGAAAGCTGAAGTGAGTCATCACGAATATCTTTGTGGTTGATAGTGTTGGAACTACATCTGATTTGTGTCTACCATTTTGCATAATTATCAAGAAATACATGGTTGTTTCTGGATTTGTTTTATGTGATAGGACACAATTTTCTTAGTTGGGTGTACGTTTAGTGTGGCCTGAATATGTGAAGCGATTCCTGAAAGAAGCCTTTTTCTTGAGATTTAGTGGCTAAGCAGTTAACTTCCTATTTTTCTTTAGGGTGGTGGCTCTGAAGACAGAAAAATATATCAGTACCATTTTATGTCATGGCCAGACCATGGTGTACCACAGGATCCTGGGCCTGTGCTTGATTTTCTCCAGGATGTCAATGATAAACAAGACCACATCTCAAATGTTGGACCAGTTGTTGTACACTGCAGGTATAAATGGTTTATTATAATGTAGTGATTATCAAATGCAGTTATTTCATAATAAAAACACATGTTGATGAGTTTGTTCTTCACATTCAACATATGCATGTCTCTCATTAACAGTGCTGGTATTGGAAGAACAGGCACCTTTATTGTGGTTGATATGATACTGAAACAAATAAAAGAATGTGGTATGTTCAGCCTTTACTGCTGCTCATTAGCAAGATTTGTGTAATGAATCGAGAGATTTCTAATTGTCCAATTAGTCAACTGAGCAACCCATTTAATGTGGCGTGCTATCTTGTTATTCTGCAGTGTGCGTGTGTGTGTGTGTGTATGAGAGAGAGAAAGAGAGAGAGAAAGAGTGCTACCACACACATTAACTGTATATGCAGGTTTGGATGTTGAGATTGATATACAGAGGATGATCCAGATGGTTAGATCACAGAGGTCTGGAATGGTCCAGACAGAGCCTCAGTACAAATTTGTCTATCAGGCTGTCAAACACTACATAGAAACCACCTCACAACGCAGACAGGCAGAAAGGGTATATAATGAAAGCTATTTAGATATATTTTATCTATTTTGAACAATGGTTTAATTTAATGGGTTTGTCTCGTATTATGTCTGCAATGTTGGCATTTGTGTAAATATTTAAGTTACACATTATATATGGTGTACAGAGTGACACCTAAATATCTTTTAACCTTTTTGCACCAACAGCGTTCCCAGTTGTTAGGACGTGAGTATACTAACATAAGATATACAACAGAGGCTGTTGGAGGTGGAGAGATCCCAGTACAATCACAGAGGGTACCACCACTGCCAACACAAAAGCAGGCTGCTCCATTACTCAAACAGAAGAAACCACCTCCGAGGTAAGTGCCATGGCATCAGAAAGCCATTAAAAACAGTAAGGTTAGGGTGCTAATGACACTAAATTAAGAATACCATTTAGCGCTGCTGCTTACGGACAGCATTATTCAAAGGTATAAACCACTTTTGTGTAGCATTTCCTCTTTACCTCAAGAGTGTTTACAATGAAACATCATATAGTATTGACTAATCAGCTTTTGCCAGATAGGGTATTTCAGTAGTACCTTGTTCATTGTATGTTAGTATGTTATTCCATTGACGGTTACAGACATCTAGGTAGTAATAGTGAAACTTAGTTTTATCCTTGTCTGTGGATTTGTTCAATCTTCAGTAATGATAACAATGCTAGGATAAACAAAACAACCAATCAATTATTATTATAAATTTTCCTTTAATGTTTCCATACTTTTTGCCCCTTTTCCCCCAAGTTAAATATTTTTCATTGTTCTTTGGACAATTTGTAGACTTAAATGCAAGGATATTTGGTAAGGTGATTTGGCCAATATCACAGTTAAAATCAGAATGATAGAGTTATTGATTAATATTTGCTTAGAAGAAGACTTGATTTAGGAAAGGTGTTAGGATGTTAATAACAATATTAATATTATTTCTAAAAGTCGAGAAATTACTCCAGATATGTAATATTGTTATACAGTAGTTGTCAATAGAATGTGTGTGTGTGTGTGTGTGTATATATATATATATATATATATATATATATTTACATACAGTCAAATCTGCTCTTAATGCCACATGCTGAAAGTGGTGTTTATAGATAGGTGGAGCTTCTAGACAGGTGGAACCCCAGGGACTTAATTAAAGGTTGAATTTTCAGTGAGTGAACAACATAGAGTACATACTATTTATCTTTATTCATGCATGCACATACTTTATACACATTTGCATGTAGACCTAATTTATATATATATATATATATATATATATATATATATATAACCGTACTGAACGATGGTCAATGCCTATAAGGCGGCCAGGTTCTATGGTCCCAAACATCAGCCCATTTAACGCAATGCTAATTTTGTTGCCAATAGCGGCCATGCCTCTAATGCATATTACGGCCAACACTTGAAGTCCCAAATGCAAGTTGAGGCCCTCAATAATGGCCAATCAACTTATAAAACTGACCACAAAGCAAACCACTATCACCTCATTCTTCAAAAAATAGTTCAATAATGTTACGAATTTGTACACATGTATCACAATGCGATGTACTTGCATAATATTATTTTTATTATGTTTTTGTGAATAAAATTTGAGTATAACATGTGCTAGACCTAATGTTTATTCCGGCATAGCTCAAATTTCAATAACAAGCTTCTCAATGAAGCTAAATTTGGGTTGTCTTGTATTGTAGCCAGTCCTCAATTATGGCCAGTTTTACGGCGAATACATTGACTATGACTGGGTGGATTTCCACTATATTCTTCCAATACATCAGCCTTGCACTTGACAAGTTTCTGTATTTGGTCTTTGCTCACACCAAATACCTCTCCAACCATTACAAGAACTGGGATTTTTAAAGTTAAGATTATGCAAGATCTATGAAACATCTTGGAATCCATACAGACGAACACTGTTTCTTAAAATCACATGTTTAATATGTCGGGAATAGAGTGCACATTGGAATATCAAAAGTATAATGTGATTAATTAAGAAATTTGCTGACAATTTATATCCAAAATATTTGTAGAGATTTCAATTACAATTGTAAAATAATGCCTTTATCAGTTTTAAGTTTGCACATCTCTGACTAGAGCTACTCAAGCAGCAATTATGTTTAAACACAAAAATTACATAACAATGCAAATAGTGCTACCCACTAACCATGACACCGTCAGCACAGAACGTCATACACACTGTTGGAGACATAACTGGGGAAGAGCCATCATTGGTTAATACATTGGTGATGTTCAGCCAATGATAATCAGTGCTCAATCATACTAATAAATCCCCAATCAAATTATTGCAACTGGTGGTTGCTTGACAGGTAATATTGTTGGCCGGGGACCCTGACACTACGGCGTTTGGCTGTGTCGGGCAGGTGGCGTCGGAAATTTGGAAAGGTGGCATTTTATAGCAGGTGGTACTTCCAGACAGGTGGCGTTAAGAGCAGGTTTGACTGTATATATATATATATATATATATATATATATACATATATACATACAGAAAGAGAGAGGTTCATATATATTCTAAAGAAAAGATGGAGGATATATCCCTCAATCAAGAATGGTGTAGATACAGGGTACTTTAATAGGTCTTTTTTTACTATTATTAATATGTATTATCCCACCATTGCCCTAAATCAACCACCCCCTCCCCAACTGTCAGGATATTTTGATCAGCGTAGTTTCAAAGATTGTTAATTAGTTATCATCTCTGGGTGTTTTCCCAAGACTCATGAAAGCTGCACATTGTAAAACTATTATAAAATATTTCTTGTTTGTACTGTAATGTTGTGAAAAATTTCAGGCCTGTCTCTTGTATATAATTTTTATTGAAGAAATTATATAAAGGATAGTTGTCTGTTTGAACTAATATTTTTTGAGCATTTGTTTAACTGAATCAGTAACACATTGAAATGGCCCTGGGTCTGGTGAAAAGAGAATTTATTATGAATTTAGCTGCTCAAGTTTATCCACCCTCTAAATCCATTCTTGTGGCAAGAAGCACTTCAGTGTAGACTAGTGGAACTCCTTATTATGTAAAAATAAAACCGATTCTAATATCAGAATGGGTGGGTTTGAATGGTGAAAAGTATTCAAAAATATGATCGTTTCATCCCATTCCTTCAGAACCTATATTGGCTGTCAGTGGGACAGCATCTTCATTTCAATATGTTTGTTAATTATAAATCTACTGGTGGTAGTTCACACAGGTCAAACAGTCAGATATTATTACCTGCAGCTTGGCTTAACTTAGTGTAGCAGCCACACTTTGTTGAATAGGTTGTTATAAATGGCTTTTGCTGGTAAGAGCACTTGATTAAGTTATATTGTTATCATTATTAGATATAAATATGTGCTCTTATATATATATATATATATATATATATATATATATAATACTTTAACCTTGTTACATCTTATTTTATACAGGATTAATGAGGATAACCCAGCAATGGTATACCAGAATCTTAACTGTACTCCAATATCTGATTGTGCCAGACCACCAAGAAAAGTATGATTGGCTACTCCAGTATTACATCTACCACAGACAGTTACGATCTGAACATAGTACAACGGTCACATTATGTGCTATTCTGATAGATCTGCTGAAGTCACACAATTTGTTCAGCCTGTTCTTTATACAGGTCAGAGGAGGACATAAATCACATCCCTGTATTCCAAGCGAGAAGCCAGGGTACAAAAGGACATATACTCATCAACATCAGACATTTTATATAATCTTCAGTATCACCCTCAGAAAATATTTTTTAAATATGTAACACTTAGAACAGTAACCAAAAATTCCACAATAATAATCATGAAATGTACCTGATATCACATAGGGAAATAATCCAAATTACTGGAGGGCCACCATTATGGCTGTACCGGAAGCCAGATTCGGAGGCGGGAAGGAGCAAACTGAAATGCTGTGACGTCACACAGGCGCTCTCTAGACTGACGCAGTTTATAGTTTCTTTTGAATGTTAATATCTGAGCCATTTTGAATTATCTTCCTCTTGTAAGGTTCCTTCTGATATGGTTGTATATCATTCATGACATAATTTTAACAAGATAATGCCATTTAGTTCTGGAATAATTCTTTGCACACACTTGTTTACATGTTGTTATACGGGCTGTACAGACTTCAGGTCAACCAGATATGCTGAAGTGATGTCAGCATTCAGGAGCTTCCGGTCTCTGTCTAAATTAAAAATGGCAGAGCCCACAGGCCATAAAAAGTCGATTAATCAGCACTTTGAAAAGGTTTATTTAATATGTGGGTTATCGTTTACACATTTTGACATTATTTATATTTGTGAGTATAGCTGTATTAGTCCTTAAAATTTGAAATGAAGGTGGACTATCCCTTAGCAATGAATCACCTCACTGGGGTTGTGAGTAATATACAACCTTCGATTGACATTCTGCTTAATTTCAGAAAACACCTGATGCTCACTGTTGTACTGGATGTCATCATAATGTTTATTGATTCAGACACACAATTTTTAGGTTGTGCATTGTTATATTGTGACGTATAGCATGTGTGTAATGGTTAAAGTACAAAATATACCAAACACAAGTTTGATGCCAATATTCTGTAACAATATGGAAACTTTTAAGTGTAACAATGCTGGGGAAAAGTAGTTTGGTATTCTTGGATTGTATTTGGCCATGTACATACCAGATGCTGTCCTGTGTCTTGCTGTGGTGTGGAGTACATTACTTGTATATTACTATCAAGTTACATGCTTAAGTAGAAACTTATAAATTAATGCAGCTATTATATAATTACATGGGATAAAGTGTTTTTCAGGTTAGGCTGTGTAACATTATTCTGCCTCTGCTAGGGAAAATGAAATCTCTGTTTTGACATGGAAGTATTTTTAAATACATATTAATGTTAATTTATTATGATTTGATTTTTGAACACGTATATTGTGAAGTGAAGGGCAGATATAGACCATTGACTATAATCCAGGGTTTTAATGTGCTGTTTATGTCTGTGATCTAGAAAACAGGGACTTAACTATAATGTTCCAAGTTAGAAGCATTGTTGGTTTTTGTTTGATTGCCATTTAGTTTTAATCCATTTCTGAAACATGTTTCAATAATGTTTGAAACTTAGCTGTTTTGTGATCTGATATCATTATTTGTTTTTTTTTGTTATTCACTTAATGTTATAGTTTATACCCAATGCAATTAACACGTCTAATGACTGAATATTGTAATATGTGTGCATGGGTTTGCACCTGTGTACTGTATTTAGTAGTGATGTATATATTCCAGTATCCAGTTTGATGGATTACTTTTTAAGAGGTCACCAATGCCAAAATTACAGTTTTTCAATGGAATAGTCCAGTGTAACCTGTACTATATATCTGTTCAGGATACTTCAGTCTTCCTGATATGAAGTGTCTGTAATAAAAACCTGCATTCTGCTCATTTATGCCAGTGGAACAAAGGGTTAATGATCCAGATTTGATACACTTTGTACTAGATTATATGAGATCTACCACTGCCTTTTATTTTATGACATTGCTTTCTTAATAGATCATACACTGGTGTTTTGATTGTAATAATCTTCACTGCTGTCTCCTCAAAATGATGTAAAATCAAATATCTATTTATCTGCTGGTTGTCAAAATTAGATCAGTGCTTGATGTGTTGGCTGTCTATTTTTGTTTGTCATTTTGCCATTTTCAGTATTCCATTTGATATTTTTCGGTACAAAACGTAAGTGGGTGAACAAGTAATCATACCGAATTTAGCCCGATACAAAGTATTTTCTTACTCCATGGTATTACTGACAAATACAAACTTTTGGTAGAACCTCCTTTTTGTTTCGTGGCTCATTTTTTGTTTTTAAGAAATTAGCTTTAAAGTGTTGCTAACTAAAACTTTGTTCCAATATTCTTTAGTCAGATTATTTCAAGCCAACAACTAGATGTCAAATGGCAATAGATTATTCATAGAATGGTTGCTATTTTCTGTACAGTGTCTATTTTTTGTGTGGATTTCTGCATTTCTAAAAAGGAAAACATTTTCATAACTAGTTTTTATTTTGAGGAACTGAAGCAGATCTGACATGACAAACCTGGGAGTACTCTGTGGCAGATATGGCCCACTGTTTTGGTGTGGAAATAAACCAAACACCTACTCGTGCATATAACAGTAAGACCGTGATGTTTTGTGATGTACATCCATCAGTCATAACAGTTTTCAAATTAATTTGTCTATACATGAGAGTATGTATTTAATGAACACTTACACATACTTTTAATTAGTAATATGTTTTATTTTATTCAAGATGGTATCTGTACACACACACACACAAATAAAACTGGATAAATCCTTGCCTGTTTCTTTTTTAACAATATGAATGCTTATATTTAATAAACAGCTTCATGGTATAAAAAATAATAGCATTTATATTTCGGAATATATATTTATTATTTACTGGTAGATCAAAGCATATATATAATATTGACTCTGATGTGAATGACGCTCCACTCAGAAAGGATAAACTGTACCAATATTAAATACATTAATGTTGGGATGAATAAATATACACTTTACTTATGACACTGATTTTTTATAACAGAAAAAAGGTAATTAGTGTGTGTCTGTGTGTAACATTCTATGACATTATTTGTATTAAAATATTCTATACCTGATGGCACGTGAAACCTAAATATTAAAATTTTTATGTTGAGAATTAGTTTTTTCAACATCGTACATATATGTTAATTTGAAAACGTTCCCCACATCAAAATCCTAGTTAAAACGTGACATATGAGATGCAATATTTTATATTTCATTTCAAAGACCTTCCCTTGAGATTTATATGAATTCATTAAAATTACTTCAGTTCTAAGTTGTGGAAAATAACTTATAACATTTATATTATTTAACTGGCACCTGTTTAGATGACGATTTCAAAACAAAACAAATAGCCATTAATTCAGCATTAATGCCACATTAATTTTTATTGTTAACTTTGGCAACGGCATTCTTAATATCTTCAATGAACCTATCGATGTCTGATGTTGTCGTGCCTCTTCCTACGCTCAATCTGATGGCATTAATGGCTACTTCCGGTTGTACTCCAATTGCTAGTAGTATTGAAGATGCTCTGAAAGCATAGTTGAAGATCCCGAATTACTGATCATCTTAATAAAATTGCCTGCGTAATAAGACCAGAATATATATGCAACACCTACAACTTGTGTCACCCACCTGGATCCTGTAGCTGAATGGCATGCAGCACCAGTACTGGCTTGTGTATGGCACAGATGCTTGAGCACTTTGTTACCTGTGTTATCAATTTATAACCATAATTTTATTACTGTTATGTTCATTACTAAAAATGGCCTTTATTAGTAAATTACATAAGTGATGTTTATACACATATTTGTCAAGGATTATCTAAAAACCTTGCATATGACCTTGATCAGATCTAATTTGTTTTTCATTTCCATACTGACCTTGGAGATTTTTACCGAGTAATGACATGTTACATGTATTGGGCAAGCGCTCACTGTTTGTGTAACAACCATTGATCACAACAGCATCAGGAAATCTGTTCTGAAAGATGGCGATCAATAGACTTACACACACACAAACATGCAGAGTGTTAATTACTGTATAAGGACAGTAATTAAGATCCCATTAGAAATTTCCTCCCGGGTGTTTACAAAAAAGTTAATCTGTATGGTGTTAAGAAAATATTAATAATTATGGCCCAAAATTGGCCTAAAGGGTTACTTAATAAACACAGCTGTTTTTACAACAGCTGTTATTGCTCTTATCCACATATATACTTGCCATCATTTGGCAGGCCATAAAAAATAGTACAATTTTTCAGCAAACTGCATACCATGTATATACTCCTCTATAAGGGAAAGGCCTTATCCATTTCTGGCCACTAGGAATATTAGTAAAAAGGTTTTTATCTTCTTTAATTTGATAACAATCTTTATTCCTGGCACTATAAACACAATATTTTTCACACAAATATACTAAAATTACTAAAATTGTCATTTAAAAATTGTCAAAAAAAAATTGGAATAAATTGTTGCTAAAACATATTATAGAGGTCCATAGTCCTGATTATCACTAATGTATGTTTAAATATAGATACTTAACAATATACACGTGGTTCTCCACAGAGTAGCACATGTTTCAAAATGCATCACAAAAAATTACATGCCTTTGAAGTAAATGAACACTAGATTTGTTGGTGTTACACGGCAGTCAATTCACAGGACTATCTCAGCCTCCAAATTTCTGGTTGTTGTTTACAAACAAATTTTCATGTGCTTCTGATGACATTACTATTGTGTTATGGGGAGGATGGTTAATAGTGGCTGAGAAATACAGTTGTTTACATAGCAGTATGTTGCCAATCTCTGCAACGTGAAGCACTTGCAGAACAGTGTGCTGATAGTGGACTATCAGACATTAATATATATATATATATGGTACATATAATTATCTAACAAAATTTTGATTCACACGTCAAAAGCTTGGGTGAGGTACTTTAATGTTGAGGTTCGAAAAAATTTAATCAGATGTATGTCATTGTATTAAATAGCAAACATCTAGGACTTGTGTGGAGGATGTTTGATGTGACTTAGGATAATTTAACAGCCAAAGAAAGTATCGACCAATGATGAAGCTTAATTTAGCAATTTTATACCAAAGTTGTTTACATTCAGGTTTATGAAGAACTCACAAAACAGTGAGTATGGTGGTAAGAAGTTATCAGAACTGGATAGACTATTGTTGGTCATAAACCAACATCACCAGAAACTTAATGACGAGTTTATGCATGATTTAAATCATGCATAAACTCGTTGGAGTCACTGTGAACAATTGTTTATATATAGCATGTATAACTATACTGGTGGCCATGTTCTGTGTGACAGGAGATATGTCTTTGTGCAGACAATTGTTAACTTACATTTATTCCATTATCACTCGTGTTAGTTTAGTTTATTCAACAATAAATTCCATTAAATATTTTTGCCTTCGTGAATAAGACAAATAACCTTATTTCTAATACATTCTTGGATTAGTTCCTCCATCTATACACAAATATATAGAGTAGCCATAATAAGATGAATACTGACCATTAGCTGTTCTTCTAGGTAGTCTCTTACAGAACGCATGTTAGCTTGATATATAGCCAGGTTCTCTGCTACAAGCCGAGCTGCCTGCAACAAATCCCCATATATAAACTTGTAGTCAGAAATTCAAATGGTTGATGAGTATATATAAAATAGAGTAGATGCAATGCAGATTAGGTGGAAAAATGTTGAACACTGCAACTGAAAAGTAAGCCAAGTCTCCATATTGCAAGTTAATCATGCTTTACAGGTCTTCATATAACTCTAAAAGACATTTTGTTTTAGTTTTGTTTGCATTTGTTTTCAGCTTCTTATTCTGTGCATTCCTGTCTGTTGGCTTTGTTTATACCCAGGGTTTTCCAATGTGAAGTAATACCATTGTTCTAACATTAATAACCTACTGTCCCATTTATTTGCTGTATGATATTGGTTCCACAGTAAAGTGTTCCGGTAATATGTTCTGTGATGTCAGATCCATATCTTAATATTCTAAAACCCAAAAGGTCCATCAATAGTTTTGACCCTAATGGAATGATAGAATAGTGTGAACAGACAATGTTTATGTCTAAATAGTCTGTTGGTGGTGACTTCATCTCCAGGTAGTTATAGTTACAAGCAGTGTTGAGGTATGACCCGGAGAAAGACATGCAACATATTGCACGTCACTCATTGTCTGTAGCCAACATGCTTATGATATGTGCTTCAAAGTTAGATAACCTATCCAGCTCCTGAAAGTGGCTGACGCAGTTGGATTAAACATATCTGTCTGAACATCAGGCTGCTAGAACAACTGACTGTCAGAACACAAGAGTATCAGATAATATGGACGAAGAAACATTGTATACACCTCATATCTAGTCCCTGATTAAAGTCCAGCCCTCTACATGGTTATACAGTGTGTATAGAAATCTACATACTCTCCATAATATAGTTAAGGTAGCACTCCATATCTTGGTAACAAAAATATTTGCAATTAGCATAAAAGAACACTGTTTATTTGAAAAATCGTTTTTTCCAGCATTGTGGATTTGCTATTCTCTTAATGTTATACATTAATATGTTGTCAAACTAATCCCAGTTCATGATTCTTAATCAGATTAATGATTGATTGATTATATTCACCTGCAATTGTTACAATTTTGCATTAAAATATTACAGAGAAGGAAACATTTCAGAAACTTGATATACCTCATTAATTATTTCATGTCTTAGAATTAGATAGATAGATAATTTATACACAGATTTATTTTCTAATGTAAAATCTTGACTATAGACTTTGTGGCAAATTAATCCAGATTAACAGAAATTAACCCATAAATAACACTACTACATGTACTACTAAAACTATTACTACTACTACTACTACCCCTAGTATAACTACTGCTGTTATGGAACCACCATTATTATATAAGGATAATGAGAAAAAATTATGTTTGATTACAGCACAGTATGATGCCTACCTCACCAAGACCAGCAATCATAGCAGTATTCTCTGTACTGAAAGATATTAATTGAAATTGTATAGGGTTCTGACTTTATGAAGATAAATTATCTTATATATTATTCTGTGTTTTAAATAACAAAACACAGCCACTAGAATTACAATATACAAACCCTGGTCTGTAATTCAGTTCCTGTCCCCCACCATAGAACATTGGATAGAGCTGGTTCTCTCTGCGTAGACCTTTTGTATAAAGAGCACCTATTCTTGGGCCATAAAACTAAAGTATGTGCAAACGCAGAAAACACTCAGAATAATTTAAACCACTAATTTGCAAGTACATGCATTACATAGGGTCTATCAACAACACACAACACTGGCCTCAACATAATTATCAATATTTTCTGAAACAGAAATGCATACTTTGGTATTATGGACGTTCTCAAAAACATGTTTGATCTAGATAAGTAACAAATTTACTTGACTATGTATCAGTTTATCTTACTGTATTGATTTTATGCAAAACATTTTACTGAAAAGTGACAAAATAGTTTGGAATATAAACAAAAGAAAGTATTTCTTGCCTTATGACCAACTATTGTCAGGTAATCCACTGAGAGATCTTCCACATTTACAGGTATTTTTCCTATGGCTTGAGCAGCATCTGTATGTATGAGGATCTTACATTCATAGTCATGAACTCGTTTTATACTATGTATTCTTTCCGCAATCTCTGCAACAGGCTGTAATGAATATTGTTTAATGCAGGCATTTATGACACATGCAGTGACCATACTAAAAGATATAGTTGTATATGTTACAATGATGGCTAAATGTATTCATTTAATTGATCTCAAATGGCAATATGTATTAATTGCCAGCTATTCTATTCAGTTCTAGATCTATTACATCATGCTTTTTGTGTGTTTCTGAGTGAAATAAATAGGGGGATACATTAATAATACATAATTAGAGTCTCATATTCATCAGCATCAACACTGTTTGGTAAAAGGCTAAGAATAAACCCTTACACCAAAACAATCTGGATTAAGGGTGATTCAGATCTTCCCACTTTGATCTGGATATAATGAAAGACTGATTACATGCTGGATTGAGACTACAGATAGGAGCCATTTAATGAATTATAACTAAATATTTCTTGGAAATAGATGTAGATAAATCATTGGTGAAAGTAACAAAATAAAGGTTTGTTGATGGAAACAACTCATAATTAATTCCACTAAGTCTGTGTATATAAACGTATATGATAGATTTTATAGAAAGGCATTTCAAATTTCTTCTATACATGTAAAGTTATACACGTGTGTGCTTCTAATTAAAGCCGGTCTCTGAAGACAGGTCTATATTTGTTGAAATTGATATGACAAGAATGCATATTGGACAAATATTAGTAAACAGCTCTCTATAAGGAAGAGTACACAAATGAAATGTCATCCTATATTATCTATAAAAAATGGAAATCGGTTAAAAATCATTTTATTTTAATGTAACAATCAAGAAATTATGAAGACAGTTTTGTTAACTAAGCCATGTGTGCTGTGCAGCTAATATACCTGTATAACACCTGTTTCATTGTTAGCCAGCATCACTGTTACCATACATGTTGTTGGTTTCAGAGCGGCAATAATATCATCCACTTCTACTCTACCTGACATCTTGGATGCTGGCACAATTGTTACTTCTGAAGAATAAAGTTCAAATGTTACTAATTTTATAATAAATCTTAATCTTGTAGAAACCTGTAGCCCAGTTTAGATTCCAACTTAGTTAAGTAGACATGTTATTTCCATTATCCCTCATTATCTCCATAAATAGTTTTTGGCCCATTTAGCCTACCATCTACGTTTAAAAAGTGGACATAAACAGCAGACCACAAAAGTAAACAAAAAGAAAGAAAAATAAAGAAACAATTTTTGCTAAGAAAAAAAAAGAAACAGAAATTAGGAACAGGATTTTTTTATTTGGTTATCAAATTAACGACAAATATTTCAATTATTATAAGGTCTTAGTGGAATGAATATTGTGTTTGAATCCATCCAAAAACTCGTTAATGGACTTGGATCCATAAAGTGATCCAATCACAATGATTTTAGTCTCTTTTGCAAATGAATTAATTTTTTCTTGCAGAATGTATAACCTATCTACATGTACTACTACAATTATCTAATTTAACAGGGTAGTCAGTCTGATACATCAAATGGTATCAAATTATACATGTGTGGATATATTAATGCAATGTTTGCATCGATACAGACAAGTTTTAAGGAACTAAGAATAAAGGTAGGCTCAACATCAAACTGGGGGAGGCAATCTAAAGCAATTACATAATTCTGAAAAAAGTTACTAGACCTGCTATGTATTCATATTGTACGAAGTAAGTGATTTGCATATGTAGAGAGCTATTGAATTCTATGTGAGCACACTCCAGACATGGTTTGCTAGCTATTGAGCAATCATCTACTCAATGTGTAAAATACGAATGGATACATAATGTGAAGGAAGCTCTTGAAAAACTAAATATTATTCATATTATCAATCTATAATCAATAATAGAAAAATCAACAACCTAATAAATATTTAGTGCAGAAAAGATGTTAAAAGTACTCTTTGCATTCCATGGAATGCTGGGAGAATAAGGTTTAATTAGTCAGTTGATTGAAAGTCTACAAACAATCTATCTTTCATGTAATATTTGAATAACATCTTTGTGATCCATATAGTCATATAAAAGGTATTAATACACATTGCTTATAACATAAAATTCTCTCCGGGTTATGTGGACATGCCTGCTTTTTGCCGTTCCTGAAAGGCTTCCAAGACAAGTCTGACAGAATCATGTTCTAGGTTTGATGTGACAATGTGTGGTAAAACTCTCTTCACACCCAAATTGTCTCTGGTGTATGCCGGTAAATGGTGACTATCTGGGTAACTGTTCCAAAAATGTTGCAACGCCGTGTTCAAAACCATATTATTCGACTCAGTCCCACCAGACGTGAATATTACATCTGAAAGCAACAATGGCATACCTATTTAAGGTCTGTGTATCAGATTGTTAATTATAAAACCTGATATGCTTTAATTATTATTATTTAGTATTAACTGTAAGTGAATAATTAAAACACGTCTTTATATTATGTAACTTTTTTAGTTTTTCTTTGCATGTGTCTATTTTCTTATCAAGATTATTAGCTGTACTCTCACATTTACCTTCTGGTATTCCATTAATCATGGCTGCTACATATTGGCGTGATTCCTTTATTAACTGTTTTGCCTGCAAACCTGAATTGATAAGCTTAAGCTCCAATAACAAAAGTTAGCAAATAATATATACATTCATATTAGATCACTATAGGAATGGGTTTTTTGGCAAGTAGTTAAAGGCAGTAACCTTTATTTATTGTAAACATCTGTATAAAGGATACCTATATAAAAGCGATCTAATTCTGTGTCATATTTGAATAAATTATAATCAAAATGCTTTACTTCTTGTACCTGCTGCATGTGAACTGCTCGGATTTCCCCAAGCTTGTATAAGGGCACTGTGTATGGTATCAATCACTGATTGCTCAAGAGGAGTGGTGGCATTATAATCCAAATAGATGGCATCTGAAGCACATGCACTGGTATTCATCTTGTATTTATTTCTATTAAAAATGGCTACTGGAATAAAACCTAGGTGCCTGTAGGTAAGAAAGAAGTTTGTTTAAAATTTTAGATATATACCTGTGCAATTAACAATAAATATTTTTTTAAGGAGTAAAATGTGTAATATTGAAGCTGTATATTTTTACTTTAAGTGAGGTGTCTGGGAACTAAATGACTTTTTGGTAACTAAGCCTTACTCAAGTAGCTTACTTGCTCACTCAATCAGTCATGGGGGTCTGAGGTATGGAAAGATTCACTGTCTAGCTGTGTACTTCTAACCCAACTGGATACTTCCATCCCACTTTGACATTATAATTCTGACCTGTCATAATTATAATGTCAAATGGGTTTTGGAGTATACATCTAGGTTAGTAGTATACAGCTACTCCTAACCCAGTTTCACATTATAATTCTAACAGGTTTGCAGGTTATTCAGAGACCTGTTAAACTGGGTTAGAACATGTCTATAGGCACTGGTGAGATATGGTACAGCCTTGTTTATAATGTGGTCACCTCATAATACAATACACATCCACCAGAAGTTCCCTTCAGAAGTTAAAAATTACGTTGGTTTCAAAGCGTACACAAATGCGACAGAGACTAATTCAGGCTAGAGATACGA
Source organism: Paralvinella palmiformis (assembly GCA_025642065.1). NCBI lineage: Eukaryota > Metazoa > Annelida > Polychaeta > Terebellida > Alvinellidae > Paralvinella > Paralvinella palmiformis. Next base: position 410,446 of record JAODUP010000545.1, on the reverse strand, counting down.
AGAGCGGGCACAGATACAAGATAAGTGAGATATGGGGAAATATTTACAAGTCTCAATTACATACTTTGACGCTATAACAAAAGAAAGCAATATGTAATATTGCCAAAGCTGTAGTTATTTAGATCATACCCAGCCATCGTTTGTGTCAATATAAGTGTTTGAAATTTTTAGATATTGTAAAATTAAAAACCTTGATTATAATCTATAAAGCCAAAAATAACATGTTACCTATCAATCTACAATTTTTTTTTCATAACAATAAAAGAAATACATTCATATGATATCAGGTCTAGTAAAAAAATAAATTTTAATGTAAAATTTTGTGAGACGAAAAGAAAGTTAACGTCAATTATTAATATAGGTCTTAAATTATGAAACCAATTACAATGTTAAAACAATTAATATTTTTAAGCACATCATTAAGAATATGTTTATTTCTTTATGACTGATACAGATGCTGAGGTATGTTTACAATTTTATTTACTGTTCAAATACAACATATTTGATCTATATACACAATAATATGTTATTGCTACAATAATTAATAATTTCATAATTAAACTTATATGGATTTGGTGTTGTTTCATAATGAAAGACATAGTTATGTCTATTGACTATATTCTACATCTTTTTTATTTTTAAATTTGTCATGAATGTTTTTAATGTTATATGTTAAGGGAAGATGCATTATATAAGCCTGTGCTACACCCATCCTCCTTTTCAACATTCTATATGTGTTTGCTTTCATTAAAATGATGTATTATGAAGGTTGAAATAAACTAATTAAATTGAAAAAAATTGAATTGAATACTTGTAATAGGCTGAACACAGGTGCATGTGTAACTGCCAGTTCTTTAGTTTAAGCTTAAACTTAGGCCTTAGTGACTGCCTCGATTATTGCAAGTGCAGCAACTTCTGACAATTAATCTACAATTAATGTGTTAAGGAATATATGTTGTTGTCCTGGGTGCATCTGTTTGTAGATATTCTAAAAGTTTCTTACAGTTACCACCATTTCAGTACTAAACCTCCACATATATCTATAAATGCTAATCTATCATTGCCTGTTTTATGGCTAATTAAAGCCTAAATGTCTTGCACCCAATTTTATCTAATGCATGCATAGTGAGCTGTCTTGTACCATTTTTGGCAATATATATGTCTCATATATTTAGAGGAAATCTAAATAGAAGAGACTTACAGATTATATGTGCTTTGTCTTCTAGTATTTTATAAATGTTTAAATTAATTGCCTTTTAACAATATTTGCACATGCTTGGGTAGTTCCCCTTACAGAGAACGATCGAATGTCAGAAACTATAAACCAGCTAGTGATCCTTCAATGGATCAAAGAATATTTCATAAAGATGAAGCCAATATTAATATTCAAACTTGGTCAGAGTTGAGGACCCAGGAGTATCTTTTATATACCCGATATATATAAAAGAAAGAAAACCACCTATTATTTACTATATCAGTGATAAACAGATATATTTTCGATATTGCCTGGTAGCTGTACGATAATTTTAAAATTTGAGATTTATTGCAAACCAATGCACGACAGAGATGACTCTACCGTCATTCTGGGAACTGAAATAAGACGTGATACGAACACTTGGAAATTTCTGTTTTTACAATTCAACAAAGATATCAAATAAAATCCAACATCTGTAGGCTGTAATCGACCTAATCATACCATTTGGTTGATCGGGTACCCGACTAACAACCCGGGCAGTGACCTAATTATTGTAAAGGACGTCATGTGATCGAAGCGTACGAGGAGTTTTAGAATAGAAATTAGATTAATTTCTCAGCTTTTTCATAATAAAAATATAGTGATATACGGGTTTTAGTTCTCCAGAGCAAAATATTATGATGGAGAAGTCGATAGAAAAGCTTATGGATGAGATGTGAGTTGTTCGTTCATTTATTTTACTTTCTACTAAATATATTTTGAGCGATAATAAAAGCTTGAACGGTTGCTGCTACTAGTCTAGACTCTACTTATTACTAGATCTAATAACTAGATCTAAATAAGGACTATTTTTGGGCCCTAATTATAAATTGCCATGATAAAATGAGATATAGGCACTCCAGAAATACAACCAAGAACTTAGATACACTAAAAATTAAATCTGCCTCTAATACTAGACTAGTAAACACTAAGACTCTAAGTTTAAAACAGTAATCTAGTAAAGTACGACAATTAGATCCTACACCTTTTGTAGGATCAGATTGTCATACTGTACTAGATTCCTGTGCTTTCTGGATCCCTGTGCATCAAAGTCAAACAGATTAATTGTGATCTAGATCATTTGACACTCTAGATAATAAATCATGTGCTGACTGTTCCCAGACGGCCTTGGTATCAGCGACAGTATGACCCTGACTACATTACCCATAATTATTACGTGATAACAGGCCGACACCACGCTACTCACTGGCGTTATCACGATTAAGTTTGGCTTTGAAAGACAACAGCGAAAACACACCTAATTAATTTGTTTGTTGCTCATATATTCATTACTAATGTTGTAAAACAATATTATTGTATTTTCCCCAAAATTACGCCAAATATTACCTTCCCTTTTAGTCTGACCCGTGTATAAGCCACACCCGCTTTTGGTGGCAGTTTTGTGGTATCAAAAGTGTGGCCTATACACGAGTATATACAGAACCCGAGAAAATAGTACACAAAAGATTATGCTTCTTTTTAGAATGGCATGATTTACTTTATGATTATCAGTTTAGCATTAGATGCAAACACAGCGCAATAGACACTGTTAAAAAAGTGATTGATATATGTACATGCAAAACATTAGATGATAATGAATCAACCTTAGCTGTATATTTAGATCTACCAAAACTAAGGCAAAAGCATTTGATACAACTGATCACAGTTTGTTATTGTAGAAGTTAGATTTTTATGGCATATTACTATTATTAGGAGGCCGCCTTTCAGACTGGTTCTCCAGTTACCTGTACACTAGAAAACAATTTGTTCACTATATGGTAAGTGTCTCTGATAAAACTATTAAACATGGCGTTCCACAGGGTTCTGTACTTGGACCAAATTACTTTTCATTATTGCTGTAACTAAGTCAATAGTATTTGCAGATGACATAACAGTTTAATTTAACTTATTTGTACACAATGATGAACAATGAACTACTAAATCTAACCAATTGGTTAAGAGCCAACAAACTATCACTTAATATTATAACAAAAACAAATTACAAGTTATTCACCAATTAAAAGCAACAAAACACCAAATATTCAACTATATAACAGTAACATTAAGAGAATCAAACTTGTCATGTTCATTTATCAAAATTTATCATAAACGAAAAAGGGTGTCAGGATCAATACAGGAGCACAATATATGGCACATACATCATCAGTATTTAAATACCTTCAATTTCTAAAAATAGTAGACTTATGCCAATTAGAAGTTAACAGATATATACTGTCACTTCTTTATGGCTTATTCAGTTATTGCCGTTCTCGTTGAAGCACATATTTGCATTATCACAAAATCACCCTAGTCACAACACCAGGCACTCAACAGCCTAAAAATTATTTATTAAAAACATGCACATTGGTGGCTTCCCAAAGCATCATACAAGTGGGTCCTCAAACATGGAATTATCTTACCCCAGGAAAGGTATCTGTGCAATTCATTGCTCCTACCATGTGCAAGTTCCTCGTCCAGATTGAAATCACCTACACCGAAGGGCTGTGATGACTAATCCTACTTTTATTGCTCATATATTTATGGCAGAGTATCTTATTTAAAGAATGGGACCGGCATATGGGGTCAACACCAGAACTACAACATTGGCTTTATGGAATAAATTAATGCTTATTATGTCTAATTGATAAATTGACTACAATTCACATTAAATTCTAGAATGGATTCAACTAAATATAGTAGATAATTATATTTACAGGTACTTAACAATTTTATCACATCTAGTAATGCCGGACAGTCTCTCATAGACTCTTTTCCACATGTTTCAGCTGTATTCTTATTCTACGTTTTATTTATTTTTATGTAAAACTTATACTTTGTATACAGTTCAGAAAATAAAGTGATTCATACATTCATTCATTCATACTAAATGACTTCTAACACTTAGTAACAGCACTAATATTTTTACAAAACAGATGGTGTCCGAAAAATCTGCTGGGTGTCCAATTTCTCTCATGGTGACATGGTTTTAAAAATAACAATAAATAGTCACCATAAACTGATATCTAAAAATTTTTTACAGTAAACTTGTTTTGTCATTAATCTTACCTATTATGCTATTTATTGTTTTCCATGTATTTTTATATCATTTTTTAAGTTATCAAATATTTGAAATTTTAAAAACTTATTGTAAATATTTGGTTATCTTGTATAGTCCATATAAATTAATTATTATATTTAATTTATTTGTTAATTCCATAAATGCCTCATTAACATCCATATTATTTAGATATTCCCTGTCCAATAGTGTTCAATAGTAGAAGAAATATGCTGAATTGTTTGTAAACTTTCTATTTTCAAATGTAACTGATTCGCAAGACTTCAGTTTGGTTGCTTCATGTGAATTAGAATAAATATAAAAAAATTGGAAAAGTGGTCAGAAATATTTGTGCTTATACCATAATGTGCCCTAATAGTATTGTTGTTAGATTTAACAAGAATATTGATAATTAAGGTTGCACTTTTATGCGTAATTTGCATAGGTCTGGTTAGAGTTCGTACAAACGAATCTATGAATATTGAATTTAGATAATGAATTTGATGTCAGAATATGTGTAGCAATTTTGGGAAAGTCAAAATCCAAATCACTTCCAATAATAACGTTTTGGATATTGTAGAGCTTGGATAGAATAGTATCATATTGTTCAAGTGATATAGCAGAGTTGCTGTTAGGATTGCGATATATTTCATGAACAGTGTTTTTTTTCCGTGGCATTGATATGCTAATGATAATACCAATGATTGATACTCCATATAGGCTACTGATAAAGCAAGACTAGTTAAGCAGGAGACATGACAATGACTTATCCATTTAATACCACATTAAAATTTATCACATAACTTGTCCATCTCAAAGTCTCCACAAATAAAACAACTGTTGGCTTAAAAGGAAGACATAAATCCACTCTGTTATCATTAAATAATTTTTTTATAGATGGTGTATTAAAAATCTCTTTTTAGCCACTCAGTAAAACCAAAGTGAATATTTATAAATTACCATAAACCATGGAAGACTCATTTATGTTTTCACATAGTTTTGCAAAGAATGCATTGTTTTTGTGTGAATTGGAATTGATAACTAAAAAGAAGCGATGTAACAAGGAAAATGGCACAGAACAACATTACTGCATGCAACCTGAGTGTGTTTACTGTGTCAAGCTGTGATCACATCTGAATGACTGAGCAGTGAAGTGATAGATTATGCTTAGCAGCATAAGAATGTAGGAATCTGAATTTATGTAAAACAGTGTTTTCACATTGGGTTAATAGAATCTGATTGCTGGGGTGGCTGAACATAGTCCAGGGTACTCAACAGTGTCCTTTTCTGTTGTGCATTATGTTATGTGAGGTTAATATATTCAAGATATAGTAAACTTGAAATCAGGTTTATTACAGTACAATTTAAATATAAAATAAATATTAACATATCAAATTTATAGCAAAACAATTATTTTGGACTCTACTCACAACATTGAGCAAGAGTATTTCTGGCTGCTGGCGTGTCCATCACAGAGTGTCTTTATGCAAAACGTGATAGATATTAAGCATCATCTTTCTCAGATCAACTCCTTATGAAAAACAAGCTTGGCTATCATTGCTATAAACTAGGTCTCTGGATGTTATGCTAGAGTAGTGGAAACTGAATATTAATATTATAACAAGGGCTCGAGAATAGTTGTGGCTGAGACTCATGCAAACCCTGTGGAAACATTGAAATAATGCTTTTATAAGATAGGTCATCATAGCATTAACCAAATATTGTTATTTTACTTTATACAAACACGACTGGAATATTAGTGAAAACATAAATATGTTCACTGATATATTTATCAGTTCTCATTCTGTGGTTAAAAGTAAATATGTTATGTTAATTTTATACTCACTTTACACTTATTTCCCAATTTAGGAAGAATTAAAAGTAGTTTCTAGAAAGATGTCACATTATCAACATTCAGAAAATTGACTGTCACTGAAAATTAAATATAGTTAAATATAGAAATTAAAGGTTATAGAAATTACTGGGTTTTGCAGCACATTGTATACCGATTGCCAGATGTTGATGTGAAGTAACAAGTGTCTACTGATCAAGTTTTAATTGTTTCTGTGTATGACTGTGAGCATACCTATCCATAGTAAATGCAAAGTTTGTTTACAACTATTCCAGATCTTTGATCACATATAACTTGTTTTTATTCTGGGATTAGCTTAGTGCACTTGTACGCAGCACTGGTTTGGCGCCAACCTTTGACACTGTGAACCCACGACACCTTGTGCCAGCATACAAGGAAAAGCATTCTACACCAAACAACCAACCCCTACACAATGTGGAATGAGCTGTGATTTATTTAGTTCTTAGCTAGTAATATTAACAAAGGTGATGGCCATGCTAGGCCAGCTTGATCTAAATAGGATGATGAATTACTCATGTTAATTATTATGTGATAAAATTCAGTCAGTGTTTTTACAAATTTTGTTTGTAATGGAAGGTATCCTGTATTCAGGATTTTTTTACCTTCTATCACTTGGTACAGCACTCGTTTTTCATAAGAGTGTATACTCCTGCCAGTTTTTGTCAATTCTTATTAAACTGTGTTTGATGGGACTCATCAGTCTGCCAAATAAGGATGATAGTCATTTATTCGCATCATTTTACAAAATGAGTAGCATGTCCACGTCTGTGACAAACATTTAACTGTTTTCTTTTAAGCACTATAAAGCCTCAAAGACATAGCCGAAACATGCACCTTTTTATCATAGCTCGTAACTGGATGGATATGTCTGATCTTTATCAGTAGAAAGTCAGAGGCTTAAAAGATAATGATTAAATTCACAATATATATTATGTACCCTTCATAAAAACAATTTATCAGATAGGTGGATATAATTATAAAACATAATCCATGGCTTATGAAAGACTGAATGCATGCACATTGAATTAATTTACTGTGCCGTAATGTTGGCTCTATAGATTCACTGGCAGATGTAGTACTCATATGAAAGCAAAATGATTGATTTAATAAATCTCATATTATCTCAGTAAATATACCCTTACTGTTTTAATTCAATTAATTGTACTTAACCATTATTGCAGTTTTCTAGAGTTTATTACTAAATCACCATTCTGTATTTTCATATAAAACTATATTTCAGAATGACAAATCCTGGAGTAAATGGTGTTGTTTGTACTGATGCTCAAGGCTTAGTTGTGGCAGGTAAATTACTCAATATGCATTAGTCGTATTATGTAGATTGTTGTTTGTTTTCTTAATTTATAAATGTGTTAAATGTATGTGCTAAGATAAATGTGAAGATAAATACTATGCTTTAATAATTGTTAACTTTTATGCAATCATACTTATAATTTAATGTATATAATACACCTTAACTAATGCCACCAACAGCAACAGAATAAGAGATGCACTATTTCAATCAAAATAAAGAGTGCTACATGTATTGGTGTTGGACATGGAAGCATGCTTTAATACTCAGTGTTGACAGTTAGTAAATGTTTTAAAATCTGATAGCTTATTTGACAGCGATTTTGGCATAATGCTACAATAATTTTTAGGTATAAAAACACCAAAACAGAAAACAAGTTGTCAATCCCAAGGTGTCAAATCAGGTATATGATGCCACAAAATGCAAACAGAAGATTGTTCAAACCTGGAAGACTGAATTTCCCTGGCTTGTACTTGTGGTCAGTGACAATGATGAGGCAGTATACTGTGACATGTGTCATGTATGAACCTCTGGCTAAAGAGAAAATACATTATAAATACAGGAAGTATGTCAGTGGATCATCTATCACAGTGGATGTCAAAATCTGACATGACAATGTCCTTTGTACTCATGAAATGAGTGACGGCCGCAAATTATCAAAACAAATTTACACCAACCACAATACAAAAATCATCCAAATCAAGTTGCTAGATCAGCAGAGTTTTTCAAATTAGATTCTGATTACGATTTTTCTGATCTGGAAGAACTTTTTGATTTTTATTGATCAATCATGGTGTTGAATTATTGGTGGAATGAAGGTGAATGATCGTATTGTTGGGCCACACCTGACACTTGTCAATTTGTTATAACTTCAGGGAAATCCAACTCATTTCATGGGAACATTAGAATATTTTGAGAAAATTGTTACACAAAATACCTTTAATATCAAATATCATTTCACTTAATTCAAGCAATCTGATATATGATATTGGCTCTAAATTAAAAGCAATACCTTTATTATTCCTCAGTTGCATTATCGATTACTTTAGCATCTAAATGTTCATGGCTGATAGCATATCAACAGCACTGGTAACTTTTCAAAGTTGCCAGCCTTGATGTCTGATAAATGTTTTGGTGAATTTCCAACATAGGTGTTATCATCCTGCATGCTGCGTTTTCTTGTATAATCAGGACAATTAAAGGAATGTCTACATATATATATATATATATATATATATATATATATATGACATATGGGCCACAAACAACAATTAATCAATACCTATACAAATGTATTTGTTTACTAGTAAATGTATGCTGTATTAGTAGTACAGTGTATTACTATAGGATTATATTATACATAAATTTTGCAGTTCACCATTTACAAAATTACTTAAATCAATTTACACTATAAATCCTTATGTGTTATCTGTTGAACCCATGTTCTATCTTTATATTGATTACGAACTACTGTAAATGTTGGTTTAATTTAACTTACATGACAGGTAGCATAAATTATACATGGATATTTATAAATGATCTACACCTTGACTAAGTAGTATTTGGTGTACATCCAATGAGCATGATCAATGGTCAACTACATGGATGATATGAAGTAAGGTTTGAGAAACCAATGAGCATATTTTCATTTATAAAGTACCTCTTTTTCAGCAATGATCAGTTTAATCATAACCAGTAATACAATTGATAAAACCCATTCAGTATGGGAAAGTCTCTTGCATTAATTGTTATTTAATGTGTGCCAAAGTGCATACAGTTCTTTCAACAAATTTACTTGTTTCAGCTTGTGCAGTTCATTGTAGTTATTGAATGAACATATGCAACTGGTTTTGTTTCTGAATACATATAATGTGTATCTGGCAGTTATGAAATAATAACAAATACAAATTGTGTATTTTAATTTTTATGAATTATTTAATGAATTTGTTGAGTGAAAACTTGTCATGCCTACCTTGTAATTTTAATTGCTTAATAGTTCATGTACTCAGATAATTATTTTATAAAAGCAACATCAAGTTTATAACATTAATCTTCATTGTTGCTTATAGAGTGAATTTTTTATTTCCAGCACAGGGTGTTGGTCGTAAAAGTACAGGAGGTCAGATGACTGGTGTATTGGACTTAGCCAGAGATCTACATCCTGATGTTAAAGATGAACCTATTGTTTGTATTGAATCTGATGCTGGGTGAGTTAACATCAAGGACAGATAGTACTGATATATGACACAGGTGTTTCAGCATCTATTGAAATTACTATCTTTTTTCACATACCTAAAATATTATTCTGACAGTCCGTTATTTTTCCAAGACTGTGGTGACTTCGACCCTGTGATCAATGGATCTCAAACAGGATATAAAAGTAGGGATAAATGTGTGTAAATAGTTAGTGTTTTTTGGTGAGAAGAAAAGTTTTAGGTCATAAAACATTCAAAATTTATCTAATAAATGGCGATCAAGAAAGTGCTAGCACAGTCTTTCCCATCTGTAGCTTTTTATATACAGTGTATAGTAGCTAAGTATCTACATAGATAGAAAATGAGCCTTTGAGTGATGCTTGGAAAGACGTTTGATGGTATGTTGTCTATTGCTGTCAATATCTGATGCTGTTTATGTTGCTAACACACATTCCATAGTTAGAATCCTATATATGACTGCTGAAGAGGGAGAATTTTGGATAAAACAGTAATATTAAAATGTCTATTGGAACATCCTGTTGTCAGAAAAGTGATGTTTTCACCATGATACATTCTATGAACATTTAACCATTGTGTTTATGGTTATGCAACATGCAGTATAGACGTGACTGTTTGAAGAACAGTTGACTCTCAGAAAATATGAATAAAGTGTGTGAAAGTTATAGAACTAAGTCAAAATCTGACAGTAATATTTGCAAACAATCCATCATATTATAGATATATATAATGATATATACAAAATTACTGGAGTGTAGCCATTGTGACTGTCAGATTTCAGACTGTACATCAGGAAGAAGAAAGTCATGTGTACCCTGATGTCAATGAGTACAAGGATCATGTAACCTTCTCAATCCAAATTGAATCATGTCACAATCATCTTAATGGTCCTCAGACTCGGCCTACTGTAACTGCTGCAGGTGATGGTTCATTTATGTAAATCTGACAGTTCAGTAGATGCTTCGAGTAGAAAACAATCTTCATAAGGAATGTCACTGGATGGTTTTCTATAGCCATTTGAATAATACTTGAGGTTGTCTGGACTGAGTCGACTGTAATATTCATAAAACAATATATTGTTGTTCCAAAATTATCACTGGGTGATGCTTATTTACAACGTTATAACCAGACTATGCAAACTGTTTTTGTTCAGTGGCGTCAGATTTCAGGAGCATCTTGTTTTGCTTCAAAATGGCAGTACCAACAGTTGATTCACCAGTAACTGGATGTGGTTGATCACGTTCATATTTTGAGATCATTTACAATTTGTGAACAAATCTGTATTAGTCCTGTCCATTTAATTACTGAAATAGGTACAATGAGTACATTGGTAAATTAGTTAAATAACTGTATCTTTTATTTATTTTTTTATAGTACAGATCATGATATATGTGTAGAAAAATATTATAATTAAATAACAATATAAACATTATTTCCTTCATAACGAGTGCAGTTGTTGAAGCACAGCTTATATCCATCTCACTTTGTCTAGAAGCTCAGTGACAGCTTACTTATCAGGTTAGAATGTTTTGTGACAACATTTAACATTATTTAAATCAGACCTCAGGAGAACTATTAAAAATAACAAATCCTTTTATCCCATCTTCATATTTTGAACATCATTGATTCTACAGCTATCATTACTATTTTGTTTTTCAGAAGTCTTCTGTTAAAGTCATGTGATGGCATTACCATAGGAATACACAAAACTAATTCATAGCCGTACGCTGCAGGACCATAAAGATGTTTTGTTAGTTTCATCTAGATGTGTGTACACGTGTGATCACTGGTTAATTGTTTAACAAGACACATAATTTGTTTGATATATGGTAATGTGGCAAGTTTTGTTTTGCATGAATTTGTGTGTGGCTAATATTAAGAAGTTAATATGACATAAACTCTAAACTGACCCTTCGGACAATGACATAGAATAGTTTTTAAGGATTATGTTTATAATGTAAGTTGTACATTGGTCTAAATTGAATAAATGTTATGTTATAGTTAGAAAGATGTTTTTATCTTTAGATAATATTTTTCATGAATGTCTGGATTATGGATACTGAACAAACTTTATTTACCATTTTTTATGTAGCAATTGTATTCTCCGACACACACACACACACACACACACAAAAACCTCAGTACCTCTTGATTACCTTACTCAAGACTGCTAGTATCACCTTCAACACATTATGATCAATCGGCGTTACTTTATGGGGAACTGATAAGGCAAAATTCTTTTACTAATAATGCAGATACAGACAACTTTGGGTTTCAGTTCCATGGCCTAAAGATCTGTGTTGTGGTGCATTATCAAGTGAACCACAGCAGATGAGAGAACCTCTGCTAGTTTAAAGGAGAAACAACAACTGTTATCCTGGAGGTGTAGTTAGATACAACTAATTTGTAAACAGAATATTTATTACAGTAATTACAATAGCAACTAAAAACTGAATTTTCCCAAGACTGTTGTTATATGCGACCATTGAACAGAGGTGTCAAAAAACGATAATACAGACAAAAATTGATGTGACCTGCGTGATTGTCCAAGTATACATTAACAAGAGATTATGGTATTGATATTATAATATGATCGATTCAAAAGACCTCAAATTTAACACACTATACTTTTGAGCCTGTACATAGTAACAGTTACTCAGTCATTACAAGTATGGATAGATATTTTGCATTTTATATCCATCACAAAACATGAACATCCGAAACACTGTTTTTTCTCCACAGTCTTTTATTTTAAAAAGGGTAGTCACTAAAAATGCACTAATTAAATTTGTATTGGCACGCACAAATAATTTAGTTAGAACTAAATCTACTGTTACATAAATATATCAAATAGCTGAATTTTATTTACATTTTTACACTTACTTGATATCACTAGTTGTGCATTTCAGTGCCCAACCACAATACTGCGTTAATAAAAGTAGCATTCTAAAATTAGTATGTTGCCAGCATATACAGCCAAACATTTATATCATATAAATATACTTAAGCAAGTGAGAGGTCATATGTAGAACTGACATCACTTCTTGGAGATCTGGCCCAATTAACAAAATATCTCTCACATCACAGGCTCATATTTGATATCGGTGAAACATATTTCATTGGCTAAATTTAACATTGTCTGAGTATGTGATATCAACTATCTTGAGCTAGATCAACTTACACGTTGAAAATATTCATTTTCACCCAATAATTAATAATATGTACAGAATATTTACAGTGTGTAGTAACAATATTAAAGCAAGAGTTTCCTAACATAATCAAATATGCTATTTAATAATTTATTGTGGAAAAAGTGTTGTATATCTAACAAAAAGTTATAAAAATAACAACACACACATTCAATATTCTGAATATGTACACAACTCTCCAGCTTGATTAAACACATCTTCATGCATAACAACTTTATTTCATAATTCATTCAGCATTCATTAATCAACTCATGCACTCTAGTGGGGAACGCAAGCAGTTTTATCACCCTTTTGAGATAACCTATACACAACTGTAGATAATTATAGATTGGTTGAATCACATAATATAATATACATAATAAACAGAACAAATATGTTATAGCTATATTAAAATATGATTAGTCCGTATCAAATGTACCCTGTGGTGCCTTCCGGACGTTTTGCTTTGCTTGACCAAGGGCCACCTGACGAGCATTAGAACCAAACTGTAGAGTGCTTATAGTCTCTGCTAGATTATCCTCATCAGGGCTGACCATAGCGAATACACAAGCCTAGAAAATTATTGATAAAAAACATGGAGAAACTGAGAAAGATATAACATCAATTATACCAATAACAAACACACACACACACACACACACACTGAAAACTATGAAAATAGTTTGGTATATATATTTAATAATAAATCATGTTTTTGCATCAAGACATTACCTTGGCATCACCACCTAGTGATGGTTGAAGGATATGTGTCAGTTTAGAGTTTCTATAAGGAATATGAAGCTGTCCAGTTCTTAGTGCAGTAAATACCTATAATGTGCAAACAATAAGGAATAAATACATTCTCAATGGATAAGTATAATCTTTGAGTAGCTAATAAAAAATGTTAAAGTTCAATTGATTAGAATATTGAGTGCTCTCTCTTACTGTTGAGATTTGCCTTTCAAGATATATGGTGCACATACAAATAAACTTGCAAGTTACTCAAGTATTTTCATACAGAAGGTCTTTCACCAGATATCAAAGTTATTATTCCATCTGGTATTTTCAGCCATTGCTTTATCATCCTACAAATGACCTCCGCATAAAGAAAAATTGCAAATGATTGATATATGGGGGTTTACTGTAAGTCAAACACAGACATGAGTAAAAAGAAAATGGTTCAATTCCGTTAAAATAATAACAAACTGAACAGCTCACGAGTATGATTATAAAACGATCTCAGATTCTGGTTTGAAACCTGATAAAGCTACACCTATGTCTTCCCACATAACAAATATCTGACCTGTCCTAATGATGATAGAGACTTGTTTATTGCTGCTGCTTCGACCAGTCTTTGGCCCTGGGCTTCAGTTTTTGCAACACGCTCCGATCCAGCCAGATCACATAATGTAAGTGTTCCTGAGGACACTGACCCTGAAGTATTGTCATGACCTTCCACTGTTATCATGAATATCAGATGTGAGCGAGAGCTGTAAATTACAGATGACACATGATTCATTATCAGACAGTTATCACAAAATGTCAATATTCCAAGCACCAAATGACCTATCTACTGTACAGTTTTCAAACAACATTCAGTGCATGAGTGTGTGATTTTGGATGGGCATCAACTAATTTTTAAAATGGTCTAAGCATAATTTCTAATTATTTGCAAAATTAAATGAGAAGAATTGTAAAAAATACACGGCAATGTTTATATCATCCCACCAAATTACCATATTTTCTCATTCTTTCTAAAGAGAAGTGGGTGTTTCATAGTATACATCTCCGAACATCACCGAAATCTAAATATCACATTTGTGCGTGTATTTATTATTGATATTGTCAATAACAGAACTGAATGATTAACAAATACATTTGAACTCGTGCTATTATTTAGATCCCATTCAAACTTCAGAACGTTGACCCTACAACACAGGTTATATAATTCAAAACTCAAACAGGTTTACCGCACCTTTGTGAATTCATCTTTGTGGCAGCTGTGGACCGATTTTTCTCACCCAGTTTGATGATCTTTTCTATGTCTTTGAGACTTTCCACATCCATTTCCATCATGCCAGGCAAGTTAATTTTGTTCCCCTTTGCTCGAATATCCAGAGTCTTTACATCAGAACTGAGTAAGTCTCGGATACATTCATTATATATCTCCACCATTGAGGCCTATAGAAAGATGTAAAACATAATGTTTGGTTATGCATAATACATCTCTTGGAAATTTTAAATCTCTTCTAAAAACACACCTATTTAAGGTCGCTTTCACAGATAAATAATTATTATCTTTTAAATCATTACAGGGTTTTTACAGACATTATTTGGGGTATTATTATATTACATGTTATTTGTACAGCGCCTTTGAATGGCTCTTGCTAGTAAGGGTGCTTTTTTAAATATACAGCATTATTATTATTATTATATAGTCCATGTGAGCATAAGTATAGACAGTGTAGACAGTATGTTCCTGTTTTAATGTATGGTCTGAGATCTGGTTACAAACTACATGTTATTAGATGTGCCCATTCTCCCTTGTCCCCGGGTCCTCTCTCACACGTCCATTGATTAATTTCTGTAAAAATTTTATTTAATTTTTTTCTTAAGGTTGTCACAGGAAGACAGCCTTATTGGTTATGTGACATGCCTAGACAGTGTATTATAAATTTAATAATGTATTAATTCATCTATGACTATTCTAACAATGTATACTGTTTAAAAATAAATCATATCGTATAGTTGAGTTATTTAGCCTCAGTGCTTGACACAAGTGGGACATATGATGTTAATTGTTATTATTAACATATTGAGTCTATGCTGTTTATAGAGGAGATGTGTTGGAATGTAGATTGAGGAATGTCACATGTGAGAAGTCCACTGTAATTAAAATGCCTCAAACTGGAAACAGAATGTATTCTACAAGTACAACTAAACACTAACTGACAAGGAGATATTATTTAAATATTATTCTATTATTTGGTGATAGTTTAAAGCAAGAAACTGTGGTATCTTGTAAATATTGTTCTATATATTATACTGAACAAATAAAAAAGTTTGTTGTATTTTTAATTTTTTTATGTAATAAAGTATTTAATTTTTTTCACATATTCTTCAAAACAGCATTTACTCATCAGTGAATAGATTATCAAAAATGCTATTTCTCTGATTCACATCAGCATTTCAATATTTCTTTTGTTTTCTTATGAATACATATTACAGAAACTTTTAACTGGAGTTTATCACTGTTGATAGAGAAACTTTTAACTGGAGTTTATCACTGTTGATAGAGAAACTTTTAACTGGAGTTTATCACTGTTGATAGAGAAACTTTTAACTGGAGTTTATCACTGTTGATGTAGAAACTTTTAACTGGAGTTTATCACTGTTGATAGAGAAACTTTTAACTGGAGTTTATCACTGTTGATAGAGAAACTTTTAACTGGAGTTTATCACTGTTGATAGAGAAACTTTTAACTGGAGTTTATCACTGTTGATAGAGAAACTTTTAACTGGAGTTTATCACTGTTGATAGAGAAACTTTTAACTGGAGTTTATCACTGTTGATAGAGAAACTTTTAACTGGAGTTTATCACTGTTGATAGAGAAACTTTTAACTGGAGTTTATCACTGTTGATGTAGAAACTTTTAACTGGAGTTTATCACTGTTGAGTGGATATTGAATTTATGTGAAAAGAATCTGAAATTCACTTTTAAACAAAACGGTAAAATTATGATGTAAAAAATAATAAGTTATTGTAACAAACCTTTAATGTATAATCTACATGATCTTTCTCCTGACATATTTGAAGTAATTCTTTGATTGCTCTGAGAAGAAAATGAAAGGATTAAACAGAGACAGTAAACTGATAAACTTCTTACTCAGATAATATCACACACACACACACACACACACACACAGAAACTGACAAAAACATGTGGCATTGAAATCTTTTCACACTCAAGAAATTTTTAATAACAGTGGATTATCTTTTTATTATAGATATATCATCACTTGATAAATATATTAGTTCTGTGTATTGAAAAATAAACCCATAACATAAATGTTTGAAGTATATAACTGTTAAAGAATATCATTTCTGTTTTGTTAGTTAGTCAAATCAACTGATTATTTGTGATAACTACTCTAAAGTGCTTAACAAGGACATAAATATAATACTTTATATATGACAAGCCAAATCCTAAATATAATTTACTACCACTATTATTAATACAAATTATTACAATGAGTCTGTACATTTTCTGACAGACAAGTAATAATAGAACTTTATATTATTTTGTTGCAAATTATTACTTGCGTCAGCAATCCATGTGCCAGATTTTATTGCATGACTATATTATGATATGAAGGTAGTAAGTATATAAACAAAGTGTGATATAACATCACTGACCTAACATTGACTCCAGGATTATCAGCTGGTCCCTGCATTGTATACGTCTTTCCTGAGCCCGTCTGACCATAAGCCAAGATACACACATTATAGCCATCTACACAGGACATAATGATGGGACGGGCTTCTTCAAAGACCTGCAGAAATGAAGTACAAAATAAGTAACTGTCTTAATTAAACTAGCACGGTTCACTCTAACTCTCACATCAAATCAATATGAGATGAAACTAATCAAACATGATGTTCAATCTCATTTGAGAAATATCAATGAGACAAATTAAACCGCTGACCTCTTCTTGGGTTGACTCTGGTGTGAAAACCTTATCAAATTTCAAGCCCTTTTTCACACCAGGTGGCAGTACTTCATGGTCACTAGGGAACAGCAGACAACAGCTGGTTCTTTTGTCATAGCGACAGCGACAAAACACACGGATGTTGCCTCGTAGCTCTAGCAGCTGTTCAGAAGAGAATAATTTGAAAAACTTAGTGTTACAATAAATAATAATAGGAAATATTTGTATCTCATTATATAGCTGCTCTAATGTGCTTAACATGAGCTTATAATTTAAGAATGTATACAATTAAAAAAAAAGTGACTAGAATAAACAATCTTGATAAGCAACTTCAAAACGATGCATTTTCAGAGGTTTCTTAAGTTTCCCATCACAATGGTTTTCTGATATCTGTTATTCCTTTAAGGAATGGATAATATAAAAGTGATACTACAATGACTTTTCCTACATATGTTTAGAAAGAATCTTTAAAGTATTAGATTGATATACATTTGAAAATATCTGTCACAAGTTCTTTGCTTAACTGTTCTAAAATCTCTAATCACAGATTATCTTCGTAATACTGAATCGCTGTATTACATTACAGTACACAGAGTCTATATGAATGCATTACTTTAATATCCTCAATAATCATGAGGGACCATGTATTAATTCATTTTATATTTTTTGGCATGTAGAATCCAACTCATATTTATTATTGTTTATAAAGATTAAATACTTTTAAGCTTGAGTTAACTTAGGGCTTAGAACAATAAAAATTTATTTTTAACGAGTAAACATCATAGTCCCAAACAATGTATCCACCACCATTTAAGACTCTTTTGTCAGAATATTTTGCAAACAAACAAACAAACAAACAGATTCATGTGTGTGTGTGCGTGTGTGTGTTCATTAAAAATTAACTTTATTGAGAGCAATAAGAACTCAAATAACACAGGGGGATACCAGTTAGCCACCAATAAGTGCTGCCAGACAAACATACATTTCCTTTTATTCATAATTACAGATGGTTATGAATATTTATTGATATGTTAAAAAAGATAATGCATGAGCATACACACACATGCATGTATCTGCATATGGGTGTGTCTGTAAACTGTAATTGTGAAGGATAATAATCCTTCACATTCCAGTTTATTCATACAACATATCATTAGAAATGCTGTCTGATTTAATGAACTAATTATAACACAGCATGCCTTATATTTCGCCCTCCCAACGCACAGACACATATGATTAAATGACCTTGTTGTAAAGTAATTTCCTCTGTACAGTCTCCCTGCGATACAATTCTTTCAACTCGTCCAGTTCTGCTGACTGGCTGTTGTCAAACAAACGTATCTTCATTACACCAACCATCAGCTGAAAAAAAACAACAACCCAACACACGAAACATCAAATCTGAATTAAACATCAATACTACAGTTTATAATGGTTCTGGGCTAATTCAACATATTTCTGGACAAAATTATAAATCAGGTTGGTTAAACAACAGATTCTTGCATACATCCTATATAATGTAATATAGCATCAACTGTTTGGTGCATTCATCAGATCAATTTCAAATTGGTTCATTTAAAGAGGTGATCCATTTAGGGAATATCATAAAAGAAATGGTGATTATATTTATTCATCAGAAATAAGTGAAATATCTAGATTTTTTAAAACAAATATTATCATAAGGCTAAACAATAAACGACTAAATATTGACATCGTCAGTTTCAGGTTTGTTTCATTCGTATCAGCTTAAAACAGAGTATTATTATTATTATTATTATTATTATTGATTAAAACTAGAAAACATTATGAAATCCAAATATAAAAATATCTGAAGACAATACATAATGATGACACAGCCTAAAAGGACTTGATGAGCAATACTACTGTTGTTGTATATAAATGGTTGATTATGTGGTCTGTGATTGTGATTTTGAGGCCAATTACAAATTGTGTCACACAGGTCACCAATTAATCTGGAATGATAAAGGATGGTAAACCAACTCTGATATACGTGTGATAGACAGAACATCAATAGCTTAAACGCCATCGACCCACAAGCTCATTACCAGTGCATTAATGACAACTTTTGGATAGCATTTTACATTCAGTTGATCAAAAAAAAAAAGAAGGAAAATAGGAGATACAAAAGAAAATAAGTTGAATTAGAGGAGGGATAAATTTATAGAGGTGATAAATATTGGAAATTTTAAGGTACAATTTTCCAAATCATGGTGTAACACAAATATTGAATTTGGTGCACTTTGTTAATAAGACAGTTCGTATACACCACCACATGTTGATAAAACCTATAATTGTGGTGTATGGATCTTATTTGTTCTAAACATAGATAACATACAATGAGATGTTGAAATTCTATAATGTTTAATAATTTGGTTATAGAAAAACAAAATATTACTGTTCTTGAATTCATTGTTATAGTACTTCTTTCACTGATTATTAACTAAGCAAATATATAAACAAATACGCTGTTGCTAATATGATGTTACTATATCTATACCAGTTTGATACAATGAAATATTATAGTATACCTGTTTCATGAATTGTTCCAGTTCTCCTAATTTCTGCTTCATCTGTCTTTTCAGTTTGATGTGGGATTTATGCAGTTCACTTGCTGTATTATTCAAGGATAATAATGTATCTGGATCAATTTCATTTTCTGGCTCTGGCTAAAACAAACAAACAAAAAAAAGATCTCCAGATACACCAAAATCTATGAAAAACATATATTTTGGAACAATGGATCATCCCAGTAACAAAACCGCATTCATATACCTCAAAGATTCTTTACTTTTGTCTCATTGATTACTAAAGGGTTTATATATGGACTTCAGATGGTTCTCAATAAAATATGCAGTATATTTATCTGCACAAATAATTTTGACTGTTATTTTTGGGGGTCGGGTTAATGGCGGGTGCTATTTCAGTGTCATGAAATCCGGTCATTGGGAGAAAACATTTCAGTGTGTTAGCAGCCATCTAGACTCTAGACTAGATTTAGATGCAAATGGACATCAATCATTATTTTGATTTAAACTCATGCAGTCATGGAACGAAAATAGAAGTGAAACAAGTTGATGATAACTATACATGGCTTTATAAGGAAAATTTATAAGTAGAATTATCAGATTTTTGTAATTATGGATAAATGTTGTTGGACTCAATAGTGCACTTCATGACTTTCAATTTGAAGGCAGGGTCAGTATCCAGTATCCAGGTAGGCTTTCCTAGGTAAATATCTCAGAATGTGAGAGTGCAGGCGGGGGGGGGGGCACATGGGGACAAGTGACACTTAACAACAATCCACTCCATGAGGCCATTTATTGCTCAGGTCTAGGAAGACAAAATCGGCTACTTGTTGAGTTGAGTTGCAGGCAACATTTCAAACATACACCAAGCAAAAAGAAAGTTCTTTTTGTGTATGCCGCAAGCAAAACCATTGTGCTAATACCTAGTTATAGGTAGTATTTCATAGCATTTCGATTTGTTGTTGTTTCAAAAAGATATAGGAGAAGTGGGGAGGTTCGACCAGGTGGGGAGAATCAACCACAACATTAAAACCCTATTCGTTATTTATTACACTTAATAGTTTTAGGCTGGAACATAATATATCACTGAATAATCATTTTGTGTTTACTTTGAAGCAATTTGCAACAATACACCACCAAAAACAATTAGCAACTGAAAGTGGTCGTATCAAAATTTGAACTTTTCGCGAACTTTCATGCCGCCACTTTGAATTGGGTCACAAATCAAGTGATCAGTCCCTTATTAGGAACATTAAACATTGAGGGACTAGTAGAAAAGTACTTCTTGTCGATTGCTGTATTGCATATACTAAGATCAAACTATTGGAGTATAAGGTGGTTCAACCCGCCCCCTTCTCCCCTAAATTAATTGAGTATATTTTAGGTTAGTAGCTCCTGGGGAAAAACTTTGAGTGCTAAACTTCAACATCTTTTTATTTTTAAATTTATCATGAATGTTTTAATGTTATGTTAAGGGGGGATGCATTATATAAGCAATGCTTCAAGCATCCTTTTCTGTATGCATTTGCTTTCGCTAAAATGATGTATTTTGAATGTCGAAATAAACAGTTTGAAGAGAAAAAAATAATAAATAGAATAAAAGTCAATTTATTTCCCGGTGGCGGGTTTCAGTTGTGGTCGGCGAGTTTGTAAACAAGTATTCAAAAAACAATGGCCTAATGGGATAATTACTGATTAATTAATTTATTTTCAATACAGAGTTAGTTACTAACTGTTCTCATATACCAGTAATTTACATTGTCTCAGTTATTGCCATACCAATACATATCATCAAAGGCTCAGTTGTGAGTAGTAATTGACAATATGTCTAATTATTTCTAAGTCATCGACTTCATATGCAGTTCTTTGAATGTTTAATTACGCGTTAATTTAAGTTTTAGATCCTATGTATGCGCTATCAGTTTGTGTAAACAATTGTTATAATTTGCCTTGATCTACTGACAGTATATAGAACAGATTGGTACAAATAATGAATTATGAAAACTATTTCCTGCATTCGAAATGTCACCTGGAAATATTGCAGGGAAAAGTTCAGATTTTTAGGTTGGCTTAATGGATGGTTCTACCATAAATCGTGATATTTTAGGCCTAAAAACTATCTCGACTTGATGGCATACAGTATATTGGTTTGTCCTTATCATTTGCTCAGTTTATATTTACCTTTGATTATAGAGTCCACAACAAACAAACACAGAGATGACTCACCATTTTTGCAGGAGTTCTAGGTCTGGCACTTGGAGGTCTTGCAGTTTTGGGTCGTTCTAGTTGCATGGCTTCCATACGAGCTGTGGCTGTAGCAGCTGCAACTTCCAGCGAAGACAACTCATCCTGTAACTCTTTTAACTAATGTCCAGAAAGACAAACTCTAATTGATAACTTAGTGTGTGTGTGCGTGTGTGCATGGGAGTTTGTGTGTCTATGCATGTGTGTGTGTGTGTGTGTGTAGTTATATCTAGCTGTGTTACAAATAAATTCAATTTTATCATAGGATAATGTTCCTCATCTATATTTTCTATCATTTGAGATAATATTCACATGTTATTAAATCAAAATGATGTTTAATAGCTAACAATCACACTGTCTTCACCTGTTTCTCTGCTATCTTCCTATCTGTTATTTCCTGTTCAATTCTACGATGAGACTTGTCAAGTTGACGTTTCTGAAAGTAAACAAAAAAATAGCACAGCATAACTAACAGCAACAACTACTACTAAGAATAATAATATCAATTATAATGTCTACAATAACGAGGATAATAACAATGGTAAGAAAGCTAGAATTCCTATGTATTTGGCAAAATATCACCACATCCTAACACGTTTCCCATATAAATAGGCCTTATCTAGCACTCTCTTACTAAACATTCTACTAGGCTAGTCATAGTATATATGAAGATGTGTATTCACTGACTGCTTCAGAAACTTGTTTAAATTTGTACACCCAACAACTGTAATTACAAGCTAGAAGTTTTCTAAAGTAAAAAATGCAAAATGTACATTTTGAATTAAACATAACAACTACCAAGTTCATGACAACAAATTGCAGAATCAACGAGTCAATATCTGCAACTTCTACCATCACTACGACTCAAATATTATTAAAATAATAATTATACCAATTATAATGTTTACAATAATGAGGATAATAACAAAGGTAAGAAAGGTAGAATTCCTAATCATGAAAAATTATAAGCGGGACACCAGTTTTCACATAATCACAAATAAATTTGGTTACTAACAATAATCTATTTGGATGAACAATATTCCATACAGGGTTAAAAGAACAATGCTAATAATTGTGACATCTCTTCACAAATACTCAAATATCCCAACTGTATTATATAGGTTATCACATGTACACATAAATGTGGATCCACTATGATGCTAAATAGAGCTCAACAGTAATTTAATAAAAATAACTTAAAACTGTCACTAACAAGCTGCTCAATCTTATCTTGCTGGTATTTGATTTTCTTCTCTCGGTCCTCTAACAGTTTGGCATCTTCAGAATTTTTGGGAGTCCTGAGACTTTCTGCGGAAGAAAGAAATCTTTAGCAATGACCATCACCTTGAGGTATAACAGCCCAAAGAAATTCGATTCCAATTAATAATACTATCTGTCAAGAACAGTCTAACAAGAGCAATTAAAAGAATGCTGTAAGTCAAAGACACCGAGAATGCAACACACATGCCGATAATTGTTCTAAGCATATAAAAAATTATTCAGAATGGTACAGGACACAACATGAAACAGAAAAACTTGAAATATGATTAACAATGAAGATTATCGATTGTATTACTGCAACTTCACAGCAATCACTAACACCTTTACTGGGATGTATAAATCTGAGCCCCAAAAGATGTGCTTTTAATTCCTAAATAAAATGAGACAAAGACGCATATAAAGAGCTATATGAATCATCTGAAGTAACGTGTCAGTTAACATTCCACACCAGAAGAATGATATTAGGCTAGAAGCGGACATAACACGAATGAAGATCGTTTGAGAATGATTTAATCATCACACACATTGACATAGGGTCAATTCAATTCCAGAATTGGAATTGATGGGCAATTCCCGCAATTATAATTCCGGATTTGGAATTGCTTATTTAAAAAAAATGGGATTGGAATTGATAAATTTAGAATTGGAATTGAATTTTGTTAAAAAAAATTAAATCCACAAATTAATTTATCATTTAATTTTTTAATTTAAAAATATTTCTTCCATGACAATCGGACTTGGAATATAAACTATTCAGAGTAGATATACCAAGTAGGTAATCAGAGTAGGTATTCGGAGAATGTACTGTATATACTCAAAGTCAATTTTTTGGAAGGGAAAGGGAGTTCTCAGAAGCACCTTGACTTAAACACGCGTCATATTTCCTTCCAGCTGAAAGAAAGATGTTTTGGGCCACCCTTGACACACAACACTATAGGATTCAACCCAATAAGAGCCAGAGTCGGAATGAAATCATCACATCGGTGCCTTCTAATCCATTATTATTCAATAAACAACGATTAATTTTCACCAAACTGTTATTTGGATTTCCTAAAATTATACTGTTCTTTATGTTACCTACCAGTACCTCTGGATGATTAACGATACAATAGAAATAACTGCTCACATTGCAAACCTTGCTCGCCAGTTGCTGTGAAACAATTAATTAATAATGCTTGCCAGGTGAAGTTACAATCAGGCGTGTTTGGTGTGACATATTTGTTATTAATCATAACATCAAAGTAATTAGAAATGGTTTATAAAACCACATATGCTGTCATACCCGGAGGGTGTACATCACTACTGGAGCCAGTATGCCTGAACAAGCCATTTAAGGGTGAAATGCGCTAATTATAAAACGATTGGATGACAGAGGGTGATACAGCATTTACAGCTGCTGGTAATCTAAAGAAACCATCAATTCCTGTGGTCATCAGGCAAGTTAAAATTGTGTAGGAGCGTATTGCCAAAGAAATGGTGCAGAAGTCCTACTTAAAGTGTGGTATTTATAACAAGATGGATGGAACAAAAGATGATGCCCTGTATGAAGATTTTCTTGAGGAAGGTGTTAATGAAACTGAGGATGTGGTGGACTACGATGGTTAGACTGATTATTATGACAATTCTCCTGCTACACATGAAATTTCAGACCAAGGCTTCGTGGATGATGAAAATTGTTCTGATTTTGAGGGATTTTATCATATTATTGGACAGAAAATTCTTTGAAAACTGGTAAGTCAATACTTCAGAAGTTGACCTCGACTTATACGGTGGGCAGATGCCTGAGAAAAGAATTACAGAGTAAAAATCTGACCTTGACTTATCTGCTGGGTTGACTTATACACGAGTATATAGACTAGGTAAAAAATGGAATTGGAATTGATAAATTTGGAATTGATAAATTTGGAATTGATAAATTGGGAATGGATAAATTTGGACATTGATAAATTTGGAATTGATAAATTTGGAATTGATAAATTTGAAATTGATAAATTTGAAATTGATAAATTTGAAATTGATAAATTTGGAATTGATAAATTTGGAATTGAATTGGAATTGATAAATTTGATGTGGAACTGGAATTGACCAAATGGAACTGAGTGGAATTGGAATTGATAAAACGGAACTGACCTCATGTCTGCACACACAGCTTAAAGGGATAGTCCACCCTCATAAAATATTTGAGGACTAACACAAATATACTGTAAATGATCCACCCATATTAAATAATCCAGTTCAAAGTGCCGAGTAATCGACTTTTAATGGCCTATGGGCACCGCCATTTTGAAGCTAGACAGAGACCGGAAGCTCCTGAATCCTGAATGATTGACCTGAAGTCTGTAGAGCCCGTACAAAAGCATGTAAACAAATGTCAGCAAAGAAGTATTCCAGAACATAAGGATGGAAGGAATCTGACAAGAGGAAGATGATTCAAAATGGTTGAGATATTAACGCTCAAGAGAAACTATAATCATGTGTCAGTATAGATCGCCGATGTGACGTCAGAGCATTTCAGTTTGCTCCTTCCCACCTTCGAATCTGGCTTCCAGTAATTTGGATTATTTCCCTATATCTATGATATCTGGTATATTTTGTAATTATTATTGTGGAATTTTTGGTTACTGTTCTAAGCATTTCTTATTTAAAAAATATTTTCTGAGGTGGACTGTCCCTTTAACTAGTGAAAATAACAGAAAGTTATTTACTGGAGATAGGTTTCACACGACACCTAAAGCATCAAGATCTGATTATGGTGTACAGACAGAAATACATAGCTAAGATTATCCGAGATCATACAACCAGTGTTTGAATTCCATCTAACTTACAATGTTTTATGTCTGGATGCTGAAGGGAAATGCATTTAAATAACAAACAATTCAGTCTTAAGTATTGCATCACACCAACAAAGCCCTCAACATATCCAAACCTGATATTCATTGAACAAACACGAATGAATCCCACATCTAAACATACACATCTGACTTAGTAAATAACATCACTATAAAACATGAATACTGTCTACATCAATGACACAACAAGTATTACAATATTACAGCAAAATGTAGCTTAAGATACAACCGATGAACCACATCAAGTGATTCCTAAACATAAGTGGACTTTTAAGGTACTTTCTAATATTCATAATTAGTCCGAAGGATACTCTAAGGATAACCGATGATCATGCAGACAGACTATGCTGTATAAGCTCTAATGATATCAATAAAGATCATAGAGTGTAATATATTTGATGTATTACTCAAACTGATTACTTACCATGGTCACCTACAGTTAGATAGGTAGTGACACATTCCTGAGGGTCGTAGTTACTAGCCCGTAGTGCTGCCAGAATGTCATGTCGATCCTTCCAGTCTGGTAAAGCCTCCTGACAGATAAAATATTGTATCAAATATAGTCTTTGACTGGGATGAAGTATCTGACAAAAGCATCACACTTCTCATTGATGAAAGTACACACAATTGTAGAAATATTGTTGCATCATAAATATCAATTTCTATGATGTCAAAATGTTGTGTCACGCCTTCATGAGCATACCGAATTAGATCATGCTAAACATAAATTACTTTATATACCATTAGGCTCTTAAACAAATAAGCATTATATGTAGAGTACATAGCTAACACACACACAGACACACACACACACACAGACAAACACACACACACAGACACTGTATAATTTCCAATAAAGCCACAGTACCTACAGAAGCACAGCTACTTCTTACTCAGGAAGTTTAGTGCAAATAATGAACTTAAATCTTAGAAATATGTAGATATATAGCAGATTCTCTATAAACTGGAACAGTGTATATATTTTTGTTTGTCTGGATGTCATTATGTTACTTGCATTTTACCATATTTGCTAACATATTTTCCTAATAATTATTCATTAACTTGAGCCCATTTATAAAAATTATTACTTCAAAAAGACATATTTATTGGAAACTGTATGACCCATCACTGAGATGATATGAATATAACTGATTAACAACAATGGTTCTTACATCAACAAATAAGAACATAATATATCTACATATCAACCCATGTTTAATTAATATTTTGGTCCTTTTTTATTACTATACACCTTTGTGTATGTAAAGATTATTAATCAGTAGATACTCTTATCATTATAATTACATAATCATCTTAGCATCTTACTGTAAGAACTCTGACATCGTTTTCCTAGTCACACACAATTATGGATGATGTGGTATTAAGACTTTAGCAGACACCACAGCTAAGCATCAAATACATAAACATCGAGTCATCGAGCGAACAGAGTTCTTTAATGATTACATTAGGTTTGAAAAGTACTATACCTGTATTGGCGCCAACAATCTCTGGACCATATCAGAATGCAGTTCCCACAATATTGGCAGCTGTACCCAACTACCAACATTCCGATCGAAGTAGTAATGGATATTATGCTTCTCCTAGCAAGAAACAAATTGGTCATAAAATAAAGTAACACTTAAAAAAAAACAATAAAATAATTTTAGAATAAACCTTGAATAAAATTTTACAAATAAGCTAAGTTAAGAATGCCAATCTCAATATTATGTTCATACAAACAAATCCATAAATGACACACACACACACATATATATATATATATATATATATATATATATATATATATATATCCACAGGTTAACAAAAACATTATATTGTATTACCTCAAATACATAAGTCTGTAATCTACCCTTTGTTGGATGATCAATATAGCCAGCTCTATCATCTGTCTGTTCATATTTTGCTGCTCTACCTTGTGCTGACCTCTGCTGTCTACTTGGACTACTAGGGGCAGACTATATATATATATATATATATATATATATATATATATATATAATACACGAGATAAAAATTCAGTTTCTTTGATTCTTGTCTTAAACATATACACACGATTATCTGCACATATACATGTATGACGTTTGAACCAACTTTACACAACGTTCGCCAATATTTTCCAATTTTTATTTGTATTGTAAACACTACAACTCTTATTTATAGTTATCTATCCTTTAATAAATATTTAGGAAATTA
This sequence comes from Paralvinella palmiformis, assembly GCA_025642065.1. Taxonomy (NCBI): domain Eukaryota; kingdom Metazoa; phylum Annelida; class Polychaeta; order Terebellida; family Alvinellidae; genus Paralvinella; species Paralvinella palmiformis. The sequence continues at coordinate 381,729 of JAODUP010000545.1, read as the reverse complement.
GCTGAAATATTTCAATCAGTAATTCCATTATTTAGCATGTTTTTGGCATTTAAAAAACCTGTGTATTATATATGTTATTCCATAATTGCTTTCTATGACAGTATACAGTTGAAGTGGAAATAAATATATGCTTGTTACATTTCCTTATTATATTTCCATTGCTGTTGTTAATATTAATTTGACTTCTTAATCCAAATATATTCTAGAATATTATCTTCTATACATTTTACAGAATTGACATCCAATCATTTCTTGACTAACATAAATGCATAAAGCAAGTTTAGAAACAACTCTCAACTTACACAGAACATTTAATAATACCCATACTGAAATCATACAGAATTTATATACAATTTAAGCATTAAGATATACTGAAACCATGGATTAAATGAAATTGCAGATCTTTCTTTGATTTATTTATAATTCCTCGATTCCATAGCATTGTGGGGATTGCACAATATAATTAACATGCTTTCACTTACATAAAATACAAGTTATGTACATTCATGTATAAAATTAATAAATGTACAATTTGTGTTGTGTTGATATAAATTTACATATAACATACAGTTTTAGTGTAATATACATTGAGAATTTGCTTTCCTAGAATCTTTTTGTTTTCGTTATATATTTTTGTACTGTGTAAAACAGTGCAACATTATCATATAGTGACAATGCTGTATGCCCTAGTGTTATTAAATTAGTGACTGATTGTGTGTTGCTGATGTCAATGTCGAGCCTATCCATAGTTGGCCATAGCCCAGAGAGGAGATATTGTCTGTAGGCCACATGTTTTGGACATTCCAGAACATAATGCAGTGGCATTTCATCTTGTTCATTATTGCATAACTGACAGGTAGGGGTAGCCACAATTCTACGAGTGTATAGCTGATGTTTCAGTGCACTCAATCCAAATCTAATATGTGTGTAATTTACAGAAGATTTTCCTTTGAATCTATTGTAATATCTTCCAGTAGTGCTTTTAAACATTAATTTCTTCAGAGTACATTTAAAGGAGTTCAGGTTTGTTACTGCCTTGATTGCATTATCTAGAGAGTTCCATTTTCTCATTGCTGTAAGGATGACTGAATTATAGTATTTGGTGGTATTTGCTCTGATTGGGATGAGGGGATGTTCTCGCCTTGTAGGGTATCTGCCAGATCTTTCTTTAAGACACTGTATATCCTAAATGGTAATACTTGGGCATAATCCACATTTAATACATGCATCATCATTGGAGGAAAGCAAATATAATATATGTATGATGATGATTTTTCTCAATTGATTTATCTATAATTAATAAATAAATTTTGAAGATTACCAAAACTTTATTACTATTATTACAGGTATCAAAATATTTTCAAAATGCAACTTAGCATGATTGTATAGTGGATTTAACAGGAGAATACTTAATTTAATTTCATAATAAATTTGGCAAAAAACAGTTTGTACATGTATCAGGGTTGTGACCAGACATCAGTACTACTTGACATATGTCAATCAATCAGTATTTGTAGTTTATGAATCATTCATAATCCATTTACAACATGAACTGCTATTATTCATGTGTTCCTTTTATATTGTAATTGAACATAAAAGGTGTCTGGCCTCAAAAATTAAAATGGGGTAAAAAGAGTTTACATGTAAACAATCACCATGGTGCTTAATCAGTCAGTCAAGTGGAGGATAAAGTTTGGTTCAAAATAAATTATCTATTACATAATGTTTATCAACGTGAGTGTGTTTATAAAAACAAACTGCAATTATTTATCATTGATACTTAATTTACTCACATCCAAGAGAAGATCTTCATCTTTAATGAATCTGTCAGTAACCAATACACCTTCACTATACCACTTTTTGGGAAATGGACGCCAATCCTAGAATACGACAATAATAATAATAATAATAATGACAAAAGAAATAGGAAACATTTACTTTGAAACATAATTAATGTATCAAGATAAATATAAGGACAACTTGCAGAAAAGAAAAAACAAACAAATTCAGGTAAAACAACATACATCTATTATAAAATAGTTTTATTAAAATTTAAAGATTTATGGTATGTGGCTCAGTTAATTAATAGCATTAAAAATAAATATTACATATGATGAAAACTATCTTGGCTTGAATTAAAAGATGACAATTCTAAAGAGCAAAACGCTAAAAGAATTTCCCACTCAAGTGCCACCTATAATAAAGAAAGAAAAAGATTTGTCAAAAGGGAACACCTATATTTAGCACTGGTTTCTTAAGATAGGTTTTATGATGAGCTGTGTCTGAGCATTTTTGAACTTTCATATAAATCACCACCATTAGCCACAGGAGAAAACAAATACCTGGGATTGGAATGAGTCTAGGTATAAACGTTCACCACCTTGGTAGAGACAGCTGTAGTTATTGCCATTCTGATGATAGAATGTCTCCAACACCATATCATCTTTATTCTGAAAAATAAAAGACATGTTCCTTGTGTTCAGTGTAAAAGAAAATGCAAACCCAAATTTTGACGATTTTCATACTAAGCAATGAATACGGCCAATACTCTCATTAATATTATTATTAATAAAATAATATGTAGTATCTATTTATTTGGTTTTTACACAGTTCAGTAGAGTAGTCATTCACTGTATACTACATATGCAAATAAGATAACTGTCTGATGTTCTTTCTTTATTGATAGATTATTAAATTACCTACCTAGTATTTGAATGCATCTGATACTTATAATAATATTGACCAGTTATTTTAGGTGGATTAACTACTTCAAATGAGGGAAACGCATATGGTCTGTTACTTACAGCTACACCACAGGGAGTAATTCTAAATAAATTTAGAATTCACAAAAGATGACAATAGTTGGGGGAGAAAACCTTGTCAGTTGCCTGGTTGGATGAAAAACTGCTCCTACTATATTGGCTCAGCCGGGACTCGAACCTCCAACCTCCTCCCGCACAGCATGACCATGAGTAAGAAAGTCCCACGCTAAAACCCATGAGGCCATAGAGGTTTAATACAATGTATGGCAAACAAATAAGCTACATGCTTGCAACCAAAACGTTACATGGCTAGTTGTAGGCAGCATACATAAACAGCCAAAGCAGAACACAAATTTTCCCACTACATGACAACATACATTGTTTCATAGACACAATGTTAATAAACAGCAATTGCACTGTTCTAATACTGACCAAGAGAACCTCGTTATCCAAATCATATTTAATTTTAGGAGATCCATCCATCTTGACCTCTTCTACATATATTACAGCCTCCAATCAAGAGGCTGCTATTATCAATGTAGTAAAATGCTACCAGCTGCTGAGTGTGTGCATCTCAGTTTGTTACGTCATCAGATATTAGGTTACAAAAGAAGCGTCTGATTTATAAGAAGAACAGGTATGATGATATTAACATTGTCAAGAATCAGGCCATAGACTAATGTGTTGCCAGGCAACACAAAAAGAAATGGGTGTTGTTAAAGCAACGTGTTGTCATGACAACAGGGTAAATAGGTGTATTTAAGCTTAGATGCTGAGAATGATCAATAAATTATAATGGTACACATACAGTACCAATAACAGTCATAGGTTGTCACTGTCATATTATTAGGTTGTGGGGAGAGAAGTGTTTGTGTCTATCTGTGTGTGTGTGTGTTTTATATATATATATATATATATATATATATATATATATATATATAAATATGCTCTCTCTCTCTCTAATACACACACACACACACACACACACACACACAAAGTTTTATTTACTTAATTAATTTAGGTTATATGACCATTCTACATATAATATTCTTACAATTAGTACCAATTCAGAAATTAGTGAGAATTGGTTATAGCAAAATTAATGTCAACTGCCAAACGTAGAGCCATATATATATATATATATATATATATATATATATATATATATATATACACACACACACACACACACACACACACACGTAAATGTAATTCTCGAACACACGAAAAGATACAATTGATTTTATTTATCACTTGTTCAATTATGGTTGGTACTTGTCTCTGTTACAAAGTGTTAGAATCATACAACTAGCCTGTCTTACCGGTCAGTAGCCTTTTGTATTGTTGAACACCTTATATCTGATTATCATGATTCAGATTTTATCAAAGGGCTATGAGTTAGCTGATTTAAATTGATAAATGTGTTTCCAAGATTATGTAGATGTTTTCGAGTGTTCACTACATGGTTTAGGTTTTGAGGCTAATTTTATCCTCAACATATGCAGAACCTGATTGTTACATCACGCACATATATAACACCAACATTGTCACATGTGCATAGCTGGCACATCAGCCAACAACCCATAAAACCCAGGAGGTGTATATGTAGACATCAAGCTGGTGAATCTGCTGTGTCAAGCATCACACATTTATGCCACTGAGAAATCTAACATCTGTCAAGTATAGTCTGTCATGACACAATTGATTTACTGGAGATATAGTCAGCCAGACCTTTCAATATTTCTAGACTGGACTACTCCAATGAGGTACTTCTAAACTACACTGTATATAGAAAGACATTGCAAGTTTCTTGATTGAGCATATCACTTCTACAATAAGGTCTATACTGACTATCATGGAAAATAACTGATTTCATAATGCTGTACTTGATGAACAAGGCACTGCATGGTCAAGCTACAGACTACACCAGAAACACGCTCCAGAACAGATATAATATTTTCTAACTTTGCACCCTTCAGTCAATCAGTTAACTGTATTCCGAAGTTGACATTAGGGCCAATTCAATTCCGGAATTGGAATCAATGCAATTTGGAATTGAAGTTTGCTACAAAAAATTAAATCTACAAATTAATTGACCATTGGATTTTTTTAATTCGGAAATATATCTTCCACGCCAATCCTACTTGGAATATAAACTATTCTGAGTAGGTATTCCAAGTAGGTACTCGTAAAAAGTAGTAGGTAAAAAATTGAATTTGAATTGAACTGGAATTGATCAATTTGATGTGGAATTGGAATTGACCAAATGGAATTGACCCCATGTCTGGTCATGCTTATATGGAATTGATGCTCCATTAACCTTAAGACAAGTATGCTTTTAATTAATTGCATTTCCTGTGAACCACTAGAGAATGACTTAATTGCTGGATCAGGCATAAGACAATGCTATCAATAGATATTACATAATCTAATTTAAAATATTAATTTCTATAAGTGTTTTGGGTGCAATTAGTTAAGAAATTCCCATATATTATCTCACTGCCACATAGGTAATGTGTTCTATTTTATTACATTACATAACCTTGTCGAGTGCTCAATACTTAGTTAATGTTTTAAAGGGGTTTTCTAAGTGCTTTAAAAATTTTAACACTTATCATGCAAAATTATAATGATATCATCACAGGTTGCACTCTGTGATATCCACCCAATATATATGCCAACATGTCAATAGATTTCTATGATCCACAGAAATGATCCTTCAACTGTAACCAAAAATGCTGAAAACGGCCAAAACGTGTCAAATCAGTCATCTTGCTCCATAAAATTTGACAATTAAGGAACACAAGAAAATTAGATTAAAATAAGACACATGAGAAATCACGTTAAAACAAACTGTTAATGTATTTGAACCTATTTTAAAATATAAATAGATAACCACCAGCTTCTTCCAAGTTAGATGAGCAACTGTTACCGGATGAAGCGAAATATTAGACAACATTAATTCCCCGCCCCCTGAGTTAGACAGAAAAATTACATTATTGATAGCCTCTATAATTGTATGCACCTTATTTGTGAATCATACATTATTGTTGTCAATAACCAACAAATGATGGTACATTTCTTTTCCTACTTTCATACCAAACACTAGTCAAAATAGCAAATGTTCAGCAGTAACCCTGAATATCTCCCTATTTCATGATCGAGGTAGCCATTATACTGGATCCCAAGTACAATATGATAGGCAACACTGACAGTAAATACCTTAAAAGCTTTTATTTGGCAGAACATACAGATACCACCTCAGAATAACCAAGATATAACATTATGGATTATGAAAATATTGGTCATTTTAAATATTAAGTTACCTTAAATTAGATAAAAACATGAACCCTGCTTGGAAAAACCCACTGGTGACAATTAGATATTTTACTTTATAGCAATTTATAATTATTAAAATAATAATAAATATTTGTAATATATATGATTATTTTTTCTTTCACTCCGACACTGGATGTCACTAAATATATCCGAAAAGATCACGCGTAACTTGGTTTATGTTTTTAAACATGCTGTTGTGTATGCTTTATACATATTGTTGTGCATGTTTTGAACATGTTGTTGTGCATTATGTTATAGCTATACATGCTGATGTGCTTGTTGGGGGTTTGTCAGATTTATTTATAATACAGTAACAAGCTCAGCCTAAAACAATCATCTTGTCCCATGTAAGGCATCTAGATAGAAAGTGAGGCTGTATATATGTATATGAATAAAACGAAAGAAAATCTGTTATTTAATGACGTTATGTTTCAAATTCTAAATGATTGTTTTTTTTTTTAGGTTTAGTTTAAGTTCTAAGTTGCTGTAATTGAACTTTACCTCATATATTATTACAAAATTGGTTTACACTTTATGGAAATGGCATAGATTCTATTATTATGTTAGTAACTGATTAGTGTCCAATTAAACTTACTTAATGAAATGGTAATGAAACTAATAGTAACAAATGCCTGCATCCAATCTAATACAATTTAATTTAATCGTCATTTGAAGGTGATACTCATTACCTTCTACATTACTGCTCAATGTTCTCTGGATCACAACTATATAGATAACGTTTACTGAAGGAGACCACTATCATAACCAGATGAGATCTTCTTCCTTTCTCCGTCCACCTTTAGTTATCTCTACTTGCTCCTTAGTCGTTAACCCAAAATGATCATGCATTCTTACAGTAAGATTAACATATATGATAATTACAATAAATGGTTAATATTATTTTGCATGGTTAACATGCTACTGACGAAAATATGTCTATTTTCCTGAGGATCTTCCTCCTTCCAGCCATATTTTTTACAAATACTGATTAACAAGTATTCATCATATTTATATCAGCAGATGTTCATCTGCTTAAGCATGGTATTTAAAAAATCAGAACCAACATAACTGCCATATATAATCTGTTATACTTTTTCAACTCATAATACACATATGAACGCCTTGGCAATAAAGACGCACTTACATATTTTGGTTGGTCAGTTTCACAGAACTCGAACTTGGTTTGTTCTCTCTGAAGCTGCCCAGCAACCATAGAAAGATCGCTGAAGTTACTGTCGTCATCCATCCTGTTATGTACTTGGTGTCGTTTTCCTGTACTGTGAGATTGCTGATGGTGTGAATTTGGCGCTGGTGAGCGCCCGGCGCTCTGGGCGCCCTTCGGCTGTTGAAGTTGGATCTCTCTGAAGCCTGAATTTCGTGACGTTGATGGTGCAATTGAGGTACGATTCCTTGGTGGTGTGGGCGAATTTGGTGAACTAGGTGAACTGCCCATTATCAGGGAAAGCTATTAAATAAACATAATCAAATTAGTTACATCAGCTGCTTGCGTTATACATAAACAAACCATCCATGTGATCAAATAGTATGAAATGCAGATGTCTAAAATACTTCTTTCTGTTGCTCATATTGTAAAATCCTTTTTTAATAAACCTTTCCCGAACCAGAGGTTCCAGATAAGAAATATACTGACCGTTTACTGTTACTTTCGTATTAGCAAGAAATGGGTTTATGTACTGACTAATGTCTTTTCATTGCCATAACTGACCGAATCTATTTATTGTGGTATATTTTGGTTACCAAGGAGAGAAAATGTTAAGCACAAATCAGAGCTTTCAATACAAAGTATTCACAGACAAGTTTAAGAGTAAATAAAACCTCTTTTATAAACAATATTATTAACATATGATACACTTTCTTTACAATTCACCTGTTAATTGTTTGCCTTCTAGTTCTAATGTGAAAATAAAGTTTTCTGCATGCACATCTCAATGGTTCAAAAGTTAAAATTAACTGAAGCTTCATAAAAAGTGTACATACTCATGAAACATGCAGGAATGCCATGGAGGTAGATCTTGGTTTTCAACTATGATAATATATTCATGAGAAAATCAGGCTGAGATATTCAAAGAGATCTTGTGTAATTTAGGAAATCACCTTATTCTTTCCGAATCCTATGTAAATTCTAGATTATAATATAACATCCAACTATCATGAAACATTGTCGTAACAGCAACATCAGGTAACGTAGCTCCACTACCTCAATCTAGAACATTGCGGATAGTTCTCTCAGGACCGGGAATGGTTTATTATATTATAGAACTATCACAGAAATAATTATTACAAATTGTGCTCAATGAAAACACGATATTTTAATTTTCAGATCAGCAACCAGAGAAGAGGGTTGCAGCAGCCAAGGAAATACTATTTTTATACAAGATTTAAGGGTAAAAAATATTCTTTTATTATTTGAAAAAGGATAGCATATTTAATCAACTTATAATTGATTATTGACATTTTTATGATACAGCCTAACCTCATCATCCCTTCTAGCTGCATGATTGACCCAGTTATATTTAAATTTTAACAAACCCAGGATATCATGACTATTTTTCTCCTACAATTGAAGTTTTCTTTTACAGGAATAATATTTATTTGCACACTTCTTTCGCTTAGTTTTTTCCACGACATTTCCTGACTTTGTAAAATCCAAGAACAATTCCATTGTTATTTTCCAGGACGTGTATGAACCTTGATTGTGAGCCATAGTTCTTATCTAATTTGCTACCTTTCGTAAACTTGTGTGTCTCACATGTATCACACTATACAGTAATCACTGATTAGTTGGTTGGCTGATTGGTTATTTTAAGCTCAGTACTGGTTGACATTTGGCTGAGTTAAGTCATTCAGCCTCGGCACTGGTCACATGTGGGGCATATGATGGATATGGGGTCATCCCCAAGGGAAATATCCCAAGAACACATATATATGACCATTTGCAAATAGCACAAATACATTGTACTTAACAGAAATATCTAAAAATTGACACTTAACATCAATCGATTATTACACTTACAGTGATAGTAAAGACGCTGTTCACAAACACCCATTTTTAAATGATTGAGGTCATTTTATCTTCAGTATAAGTATTTAAAACAGACATTAGGAACCAAAAATGTTGAGGTCAGGTTCAATATTTAGCAATGATGGATACAATCTGTGATACCATTTTTTTAAGCAACGTACTGTGAATTTTATATACATCATACTAAGTGTCATACACGGATTTTGTTTTTAATTATTATTATAACATTGTTTATTATTAACTCTTATTATACTAAATTAGTGTTACATTCTCTGATCATCATATTCTTTAAAAACTTACCTCCCCATACTGTTCACTGATTATCTGCCACTGATGTAACCTGCCAAGTTATTATCATGGTCTGGTTATTATCACAGTCCAGCTGTTATCATGGTCCACTCATGACAAAAGTCCAGCTGTTATCATGGTATGGCTATTATCACAATCCACCTGTTACCACAGTCAACTTTTAACTGAAGTCCAGCTGTTATTATGGTCTGGCTGTTATCACAGTTCATCTGTTTTCACGGTCCGCTTATATCCAAAGTCCAGCTGTTATTGTGATGTGCCTAATAGCATAGTACAGTTGTAATCATGGCCCACCTGGTATTACAACAATCCAGCTGTTGTCATTATCAATCTCTTATCACATTCCAACTGTTATCACAGAGCACATATTATCACAGTAGAGCTCTTCTACATTATTCCTTTTTCAGTATTACTACAGTGGTTCTACATCCCACAATTCACTTCCAGCTGGTCTCTTAGCCATTACTGTCTCCCTGAGCATCTTCAGTATCACTCTGTTAAGGATCACTATGCCAAGGAACACGGCCAAGCCAGTCATACAGAACACAGCTATGTAGCTAGTGAGATCTACAGACATAACACATAATTATTGGGAAACTAATCCATAGATACCAGCACTCCTATGAATGCTATGATGATGTATTAAAGCCAAAACTGTCTGCAGTTTTAAGCATCAGTAATGAGTGTCCGAAATGTCTGAAGATGACATATCCACCTAGAATGATAATTATTGCAGAAATTATTGACAAAGACATGGCCTTAAGAAAACAAAACAAAAACCTAACTGAATCTAAACATGATTCCATACCAAAAACACCTCAAGGAATCCATCAGCGATTCATGGCAATTAAATAAATTGATTTCACGGAAACACGGCACAACACACAATACACTGTATGGCGATATTTAGACCATTATAAGGAGTAGAAAGATAAGCCGACTCGCAGCGAATAACCTGATCACAGGTTATCACAGTATAGATCGTTTGCAAGTAATCGCCCTGAAGAACAATCACACAACCCACCATCATCATCATTACTTCTATGGTAATCTGGCCTAATGCTCTTAATGGCTTCATGTCGGAAATGCAATATGACCTGATTGTAATATTATTAGAAGATAACATCAGACCCGTAGTAATCCTGGCGATATTGATCAAATGACACATTATTGAAAATTATTTTAACGCTGGGGAGAACATTCATGTCACAATCGCTTTATCATTATAGCAGAGACATGATTATGTTTATAATCTTAAACAAAATATTTCTGAAACAATCAGATATTGATACATATGTGCCAAATCCAGTGCCATTTCTTTTCATATATACTGAATATAATAATTAAATTGAATGTTTAAAGATCACTGCCAGTATTAAGTTACTGTATTACTACGAATCATTTATTATAAAACTCATCAAGGCATTAATGACTTTTTTTAACAATACATCTACATGTTTAAGTATAAAGTATAGGTGACACAAATCTAAATAAAATCGGTTAATGTTGAGATGAAAGCCGAGTTGTATAGCCATTGATCACACATGTGACATATGGCCCAGGAATGTATGCAATTAATGGAACAAATCCCATAAACGCAGGTCTGAGCTGGATTTGAACCCACAACCTGGAGGTTTGCAGTACAGTGTTCTAATCACTGTACCACTGGAACGCCTAAATCGTTTGATGTTCAAGACACAAAGCACAGCTGCATGTAACTACAGACATAAAATACAATACAGTTAGCTATATTTGTATTTCAGGAAAAGAGGCTTGTTATTGAATTTTTTTTGAAAATAACCTAATCAGAAGATATGGTCTATTACTAGTACTTCAAAACAATTAGTTTTCAATCATTCAAAACTAAATATTACAGCATGCCACCTACAAATGAAATATAGACGCAACTTTATTAATTATTTCTGAAAGCTCAAAAACTTCTCTGTTGAATCTTAAGACAATTTGGCCTAATTTAACTAAAAAAGGTTTTCCAATTATTTTACACCCTTTCTCACATCCTAAAACAACAAATATAAACATGAAAGTACTGCTCTGTATGGTGTATGTGGTACACTATAGGGACATTATAAATTATTGGGAAAAATGGGAAATACAGCTTCCATTTTGTGACATGTATCATTTCAGTACTGACTTAAGAACTACAGGGTAGACATATTGTGACCTCTCACATCTATAGTGCAGTACCAGCACAGTGGATAGGTTATGCCAGAGAAAATTAGTATTTGAACAATGTGTGTCCTTTAGCACCTACAAGGAATTTATGTTATAGTACATGGTACAGTAGCTTTGTGTACAATTCCACATTGATTCTATACAAGTATGCCAGCTGACATTATTGAACACCACAGCATACACCGACTTTCAGAACATACCACACTTTGAGTTATATAATGTGGTGGCTAGACTGTGGCCCATGGTTTTAAGTGCTAGTTCATTTAGATTTACAGTTTGGCTAAGCAGCAGTGGATCTAGATATGTGTCTACCGGAGTTTAAGAATGATAATCTGCAAACATAGTTTACATTATCAAGAATCATCACACTAAAGTTCACTAAAACCAGGTCTTGGATCCACTACTGGGTCATGTTGGGATGAATGCAGGCATTGTTGCTTGTTCATGATGCGTTGTCATAGTACCCACAAATCAAGATCTGATTGGTGGAATGGTGCCAGAACCAGCCAATTATCATATACTAGCATTTTGCAGTAGATTTTCAGCTAATGGCATTTGGTTTAACTCTTGTTAGGTTGTTTAATTCATTTAAAAACAATGATCATTGGTGAATTAGCCCCTCTAGTTTTATGAAAGTTTCAAGTTACTTTTGATGTGTAGCCTGAATAAAAGGTAAATGTTGTTGTTTCATTGGCACTTTTGCGCACAATTGGTAGGCTCCAAACATAATGAAGTGAAAGATGAAATGTCCTTCAGATATAGCTAAGCCAGGGCTTTGAACTCAGGTGCTAGAGGTCTCTGCCTGACTGCACAACAAGCTAAACCATGGAGACACCTGATTGCCATGATTTATGCTGAACCAAGCCTAGCTTGCACTTTAAAATATGTTACGTGCACCAGTCAATTCAATTCCGGAATTGATGGGCAATTTCAATTCTGGAATTACTTATTTAAAAAAAAAATGGAATTGGAATTGATAAATTTTGAATTGGAAGAATTTGCTACAAGAAGTAACTGTTGCTGTTTTATGACTACTTTTGTGCACAAGGTAGGCTAAAGGGCTGAACGGTGTCCATTAAGGTAATGAGGCAAAGTGAAAGATGAAACAACCTTCTAACATAGCTCAGCCAGGATTTGAACCTAGGTGCTATAGATCTGTGGCCAGCCATGCTACCAGTTAAGCCATGGAGTCAGCCTCAAGGACAATGTATTTAACAGAATAATAATAATTATTAATATACAAAATTATATTTCACTCTACATAATCTGTACTAAAGGCACTAAACATTCTCCCGATAAATAATAAAATAAATAATACATAATATAATATAAAAACAACACAAAAGCAGTTTATAAATCATAAGCTATGGCTGTGTTCCCCTTTGTTAATCTGGTCTTAACCATATGTTGTTATATACTGCACTATATTGATGTTGTGTATTGAGCTGTATGGAAACACAACATAAGAAATCTTATCTCTTGTAAAGCTATATACTCCTTGTTAGCTCTCTACATGATGATAAACAACAGTCCAACTAGATCAATTAAATAAACCAAAACATTCACTTAACGGATGATCAGCTTCTCTTGATTGCTAAATACACAATATATACAACAAATAAAGCAAACTAAATAAACTTCACTACGTCTAAAATAATTATGTTGATTGTTATGCTGACAAGAATTGGCGCTTTTAATGATCAAATTCACACCGAACCATGATATTAAATGGTTCGGTTGTTTTGGTTGGTCAAAGGCTAGGTTTTTATAAATGTCTAGACATTATAATGATTTACATATTTGTGAGTCTCAGTGAATACAGATGGCCTCTACCAAAGATGACATCATTTAGGGGAAATTCTTCTCACAGTGTCTTTAACTGTTCTCCTGATATATCTTAGTTATATGCGTTGAAGGCCTGAGTAGCCCTCTGCAGTAGTATGTAGAGTGTGGCTTTTAAGCTTATATATATATATATATATATATATATATATATATATATATATCAGGAGAACATTTCCACCTGATAGTGATCTTATTCACTGTTTCTTCCTTCATGTAGGATTTTTGTTCCTTCCTTTCTGGTTCTGGATGACTTCCATGTTTTGCTGACTATTATAATACTGAGAGAATACTGATGTCAGCTTGATTTGTTGTCCTATTTAGACCAATTATAAGCCTTAATTTGAGCAGTACAAGACACCTCTGAACTGCTCTTAATTCAAAGTTTTCATAACTTAATTGCAAAATATAATTTGGCTTTAGAAAGGCTTGTTAGCAATTGTTTATTGGCTTCTCTTTAAATTGCAATCGTACTACAGTGTCAATAGAAAAAAATTCAATGATCCATGCTGCTGCCAAGATGCTAATTGCAGTTATGAGGATGAATGGTATCATCAAACAATCTCAATTAATAATAACTTTTTAATAGATTATCTAATTTCTAAAATTGAATTTTGTATTAATATCACTTTTTTATCTCAAACTTAATTTTTTTTACATTTTCCCCATAAGGCAGGGTGATTTTATCCTAAGGGGCTTTGTCCTTATACATGTTGAACCGTGATAGCACAGTTAGTTAGAGCGTAGGACTCATAGCCGAACGGTCACGGATTTCAGGCTCTGTGAGCTGCAATGCTGTCATGTGGGACTGGTTCACTCATCCATAAAAACAATGAGTACCTGACAGGGCGCGATGGCTATGTATTCGAGTAACACTTTGTGCCTATAACGGCAGCATGCGCAGTATGCTCCCTTGGCAGTTGAGATATTGTGCTGGCTGGAAACAGGTCTGAGTCAGGGATAATAATATTGTAAATAATATTGTAAAGCGCCTTAGACCCTGTGTATGATATGACATTAAGTAATTTGATTAAAATGCTAAGACATACTAGGTAACTCAATATAACTGTTTTTCTTTTATGTTAATTCAATTCCCATATATATAAACTGTTTATAAATTTATGTTGGTATGAACTGCTTTATAGCTTCTTTAACTATTTAGCTCAGAGTTTCCCCCGATATATAATGAGCGAGGCGGCCTGCCTCACTGATTTTCTACATCGTCTTGTGGCAAATATGCCAAAACCCCCGCCAGGTTGCTATTTTGGGGACATATTGTTTTCCCAGAAAAAAGTCTGTTTGAAAACATCAGCCTTTCCACAAGAACTGTGACGCGTCGGATAGAAGAATTGCCTGCCAATGTGAAGTCTACCTTCAAGAAAGCTCCACTCAGTTTGAGTTCGACTCTTTGGCTTTCGATGAGAGCACAGATGCAAAAGATACTGCACAACTTGCAATATTCGTGAAAGCCACCCGTGAAAGGGATAACTCAAACAGTGCAACTATGCACATTTTCCAACGCTGTCTGTAAGTCAACCTATTGAGGCCACTATGTATGTTGCTTTTGTTGGACAGCTGCGAGAACAATTCAAAACTCGATTTGCATATCTGCGCGCAACAACCAGGCTTTTGCATTATCTGCAACTCTGTTCACAGTAGACGTGGACAGTGTTGCCATTCACCTGCAGATGGAACTGATTGATTTGCAATGCAACACTGATTTGAAAACCAAGTTTACTGAGGTTGCGATAGTTTTACCAACAATATTTTCCGGCCGACTAGTTCCTCCGACTAATGTGTCACACTCGAATGATGATTGCACTGTTTGGAAGCACGTACATATGTGAACAACTGTTCATCGAAATGCTTTTTGCAAAGAGCAAATAACATGAAACACCCCAGATACAGATCTATCCAGTATCCCATGATTATGACATAAATGACCTGTCAGCTGTTTACTGCTCTATCAACAGCACTTTCACTTTGTCAGTTTGTCCATGTTTTTAGCTTCCATTTGAAGCGACACTCTGTAAACACTAATAAACTGTAAATATTAATGGTTACTGATTGTTTTTTGACAAGTCACAAGGATCCTTAGATTTTAGTGACATACCTACATATTACTTATAAGACAGTAGTAGCCCGAATAGTGAGTAGCTATATTATATATACCATGATGATGATACACTCATTTTATAGTCACATCGAGTCGATGATAGACAGACGTAGTTATAGAGATCTATATCTACTTAATAGTTAGACTAGATCACTGGCTACACTACAGCACAGTCTACACTCACACTGCCTACACTACAGTAACAGTGACTACAGTCTACAGGACTGTATAGTTAATATATACTAGACTCTATATAATAACAAACGTGATTATATATTCTGTCAAGCGTATATCACGTCATACCTCTAGTTACCCGCGGACATAGTTTTCTCCCTTTTAACGGCAGATGAAATATAATGAAGGCACAAAATAACGTTGTAAACAATAGCAACTAGCTCAATACCTCGCGTCATTTCCCGGTATAAAATCAAATGTAAGGCAGTGCAATTCTCTCTTCTCTCTCTCTCTCTCTCTCTCTCTCTCTCTCTCTCTCTCTCTCTCTCAGTGTGTGTTCATAATTGATGACAAATGTTTTATACCCGGCTCTTCTTCAGTAATAATAGCAATAATGAAAATGTACATACATGAACATGTGTTTTAATGGTTTCCTTAATAATTATTTTCATCCGTGAAAACTAAATTTATATGACATTTTCTTCAAGATCCAATCATAAATATCAGGGAAGTTTTTATATTTAGTTAAATATCTAACAACAGTTATCGTATAACAACAACAGAAAATACTTTGCGGATTTATTCCGAATTCCTATTATACATACAATTGATACACACCCATATTAGTTGTACAGAACAAATAATGATAAATTAAATTACTTACAGACATACTTCTTTTAGAAATAGGCCGAAAACAGTGATAAGATAGAGGTTTAGAACACCATTTTTATTGCTTTGTGCCAACTGAGCTTAGAGGAAATCCCACCAGCAAAACTGATATATAAAATAAAATAAATTTGGTAACATTTTCTTGTTTTAATTTCTAGAAAAATCAGCTGATTTCAAGGGTAACCTAACATAATGTATGGACATTGATTTTCCATTTTAAAATTATATAAATTCCTTTTTATATGTCATATTTTCAATTTCAAAAAGGTCACATACTCTTTCAAGCTACATTTCTCATTTTACCAAAGGTACATGCATATGTATTCTGTTTCAATTTAAACAGCAGGAAATATTCTTTTATCAATAATATACCATGTATGTCTTATACAGTAAAATAAAGATGATGCTGATTAGGATAGTTTATCTTTATTAGTTGGACGTTAGAATATAACATTTTAAGGCAGGTTTATTCAACGCTTTGATGGGCAATTAAAGAGAGTTTGTAAGTAATAACTCATGAAGCATCAAATGTTTGTGTTTAGAAGGTTCTTGGTGGATACTTCAGGTGTATCTTAAAGTAGGAAAGTAAAAGTACAACTGTATTCAAAGGTTAGAAGATGTGATGGGGGAACCCATATGAGTAATTATGAGAAAAATTGTCAAGCTGCTCAATTTATCATATGTCCCCGATCAACCACTTTAAGTAATCAGCAGAAAATGGTAACAATTTGAGCTCAGCGTATTGTGTCTTAACTAATACATGTCAAAAGTGAATGCGAACAGTGGGTAGAATATACTAGAAAAGACGAAAAAATCAAATAAGCATTTCTATGTGTCACACTTTCAAAGTTCGAGGTTACGGTTTAGTTTAGGTTTTGCATTTATAGTCAAAAACAGCGAAACTAGTCATGCTTACCGGATATTTTAGTGGGCAGATTTGTCCAAATATAATATTCGCAGACTTCAGATTAAAGCGATTTTTCAGCCACATCCCTACAATCATCCGCGGATTAGATTGGGAAGAAGTCAGACATACGGTAATAGAAATACATTTATTTAGAGGTCAAACAGGCCATAAGTGAGGGACGTTTTATTATATCAACATTATCATCAATATTTATAGGCTCGGTGGCAATGTAAACACATTGGAAAACAAAGAATATATTCTAGAAACCTGAGATCTAATTTTCGCTTTGCGTCACTAACCTCACGTATTTCACTAAACGTTATGACGCGAAGAGCCTAATCTGCTGATGTTGCGCATCCTAGTAGCAATCAGTTAATAAGTGACAGACGGTATTAATGGTTGGATGTAAGATGTTTATGTCGAAGTAATTTACGCTATGCGTATATTTGTGCGTTTTTGTGCATATTAAGTATTCTAGATAGGAGTTCACCATTACTTTATTGTTACTGCCACACGGGTAAGATTGTCGTTCAACCAACTGTGATACATGTCGCAGTCGTTCATGAGTAGGTCTACTTCTCTTGTAAATGTATCAATGACATTGTATGATTGGGCGGTTGGCATTGTTCTTTACTATGTATGGGGGTATGTATGAGCTGATGAGTGTGTATGAGTTTGTGTGTATGTGACGTGTATAAGACCAAAATTATGTTTACATAATCTTAGCTGTTGATCATCACACCAGTAACAAAAAATGGTTCTCGTTTTGCAGTATCATGATATGACTATCATTATTATGTGAATATGTCTATGACTAAGTATTAACTTGAGTATCATTTCATTATCATGATTATGTAAATAAATAATAATAATTGTATCTTTCATCAATATTTTAATTTGGATCTGCGGTTTTCAGTGTGACTTGTAATTATACACTTTCAAAGACATAAAGCTTTGAAGGCCACAATCGACCAAAAAATTAACCTTTGATTGCTGGGGATTAAGGCTGCTTTAAGCTTTTATGTTTGCTAATAAGTGTCTAATCCTTACGAAACAGGGGTCTTGTGACTGACGATAGCTTACAAACTTGTCTTAACTATGACCACAGCTTTTATTGAATTGTTGCTTGATATAATGATCTGTGTTTGTATATGAACCTTTTATAAGATGGTTTAATAATGACCTTGAAGCAGCCCAAATTTATACAGTCTTGGTGAATGTCGCTGTTTAGTTAAAAATGTAGGAGACAGTTATTAGTACTAAGATATGCTGTAAAAACAGCTACCACTCTGCACAAGATGTTATTTACCCTTAACCACTGTCTCATAAATTATCATTATTATTACTGAAACAATACTCTATCATAATTAATGTAATCATGTACAGACATCATTTTGATGGAACAGAACTCGTTACTCATTTTGAGACTATTTACATAGTTGAATAAGATAATGATGAAGAATTAACTTTAAGAAAGTTTAAATTGGCTTCAGACTAGGAAACTGGGTATTTAAAAGCACAGTGGATAGAGCACATGTCCCAGGTGACCAGCCCAGAGGCTAAATAGCTCAACTCAGTCAACATATCATTAGTTTCTGTAAGTATTAGAGGAAGATGACATGAGCAACAGACAATTTTTTATTAATATCATTAAGACAGGTACATTATCCTGTGGAAAAAAGACTTTACAAACCATATGTATGTCCACAATAATTTAACTGTCATTTGTCAGGTGTTGGACACATGATTTTGAATTATTCAGTTACTTAACAGTTTGATTCACCATAGGCAATCATAAGTGCTATCATTAATTCCATTTCTATTTTAGGTTTTGCTTCCTCTTTTAAAATTCCTGTTCTTGTAAGATATTTTCCAGTAAGGTTTGAATGAGGGTAATTTCACTGAGTGGGTGGTTACATGCAGGGTAGTCACAATAAGGATACAGGGAAGTGAGTGTGTGGATATCAGACATGGGGTAATCGTAATCGATTTTAATGATTACATGATCTCAAGTAATCATAATCGCTATTTCCAGATCCAGTGTAATTGTAAATATTTACATTGTAAATGTAATCATAATCAGTGATTACTTTCACAATTACAGAAGGTTTTACACAACCTTTGAGAAAGTCATATTATGTGGTATCAACCCCATTCCAACCTGGAGTGAGTTTATAAACTGTATTTCTTGTATATATTATAATTATTCTGGCTATAGTATATTTCTAAAATTTTCAAACAATGTCAATTAAATGGAATTTTAGTGCTTATGAATATGGGGTGTTTATTATTAGTATGTCTAGCTGTGGTCTTGTTGTAAACTGTAAAGGCAGCCAGCCAGTGACTGGTTCATATGGTGCCAATTACAGATAGACAGTTAGTAGTTTAAATAGTGGTGTTCACCATTGTGTGCTTTAATTAAAGTATAATCCAAATGTATTTCTCAGGGCAGCAGGTGAATTGGTTAAATCAGCTGGTTGTGTGATGTGATTGCAACCAAATTCCTATCTTTATACATATAACATCATTGGATCAATAAAATCTACTTCTATAAATATCCACTGTTTTTATTTAGTAGTTATATCAGTGGTATTATATATGTAGCTGAGTGAATAAAGATAATAATAATAATACATAACATTTATACAGCACCCTAATTTGGCTAGATAGATGCTCTAAGGTGCTGTCCAGTATTATTATTCCTGACTCAGACCTGTATCAATTCAGCACATACTTCAGCTCCCAAGGAAGTATACAACAAATGCTACATGTCATTATAGGTGTAAAGCATTATCCAGACACATAGCCATCACATCTCATTTCTAGCTGAGTCAACCAGTCGCCACACGACAGCATTGCAGCTCCGAAGCCTCGAACTCAGGACCCTTCGATTGCCAATCCTACGGACTAACTAACTGCCATCATGGCTTGACAAGATAAAGTATCACATTCACTTTGTGTGATAGACATTGTATTCATGATTGTAATCATGATTACTTAAAATGTAATCACAGCTGTAATCTGGATTACATTAATTATTAATATAATCATTGTAATCTGAAGTGATTGTAATCACAATTGGTTACTTTGGTCCTGTAATCACCCCATGACTGGTGGGTGGATTGGTATTTTGTTTGGTCTCATAATAAAAATTATATATATTTAATAAATTGCCCTTACTAGCAGGAGCCATTCATTAAGGCGCTGTACAAATAATGTGTAATAGAACAATAGCCTAAATAATATATCTGTTAAAAAAACCTCTATAACAGATTTAAAAGATGATTATTATTTGTGAAAGTAACCTTGAACAACTGTGTTTTTAGAACGGATTAAAAAATTTCAAGAGACAACACACTTCTATCTGCTGGCAACCTATTCTACAAATTGGGCGGCTGCAACACTAAACATACAATCCCCATATGACTTGAGCCAAGACACTGGCACCTGCAATAGTATCTGACTGGATAATGGACACCAGTTCACACAGGTATTTTGGTGCCATATCATTAATAGATTTATATGGTATTAATAAAATCTTGAAATGGAGACGCTGTCTAACAGGTAGCCAAATATAGTTTTTGAAGAATTGGGGTGATATGATCATATTTTAGAGTATATATTTGTCACTATACAAGGTGCACTATTCTGAATTCACTGAAGGTGATTGATGTTATAATCAGATATACTTTTATATGCAGACTGTATTGATTAAATATTTGTTTAGATGGAATGCAACTGCCCTTTCTATAACATTAGATACAATTTAAGATTTGAAATAGGTCTGTAATTGTTTAGAATGTTACAGTCCATAGTGTGTTTTTTTATTAATGGTTTTACAAGGGCAGCTTTCATGGATCTTGGGAAAACACCCAGAGATAATGATTTATTAACTATATTTGTAATTGGGCTTATCAGAACATCCAGACAATTTTTCACAAACCATATAGGTATAGAGTCAACTGCATAGAAAGCATTAGATGACTTTTTTCGGCAACTGTCTGATATCAGTCTCTGTAAAAGGCTCAAATGTATCCATCATGGATATGCAGGACTCTTCTACCAATGGCTTACCCTGCGATAAGGTGCTTCAAGGGAACCCACTATGTATATTTAATATCTTTTGACAGAAGTCTTGTCTTATCTAGTTAAAGGGAATTGATACTCCAGGCCGTAACTGTAGTGCACAGCCTCTTATAGGGAGTTGGTAGTTTGACGCAGGATTTACTGCAGGCCATATAGTACTTTTTGGTTTTAGGACTGATCTCACTGATACGTGTAGTTCAGTTGGTATTCCCCATGAAAACGAGGTGATCAGGTTAAACATAAAGACTTATTAATGGATGAAACAACTGAACACTAGGAATTGATCCCATGACCTGGAAGTCGGTCATGCATTGCACTACCAAATCATGGCAAATGTACCATGGGAGTGTAAAATAAAGTTTAGTAACTGAGTAATAATAAGAACAAGTACTGTTATTGTATATTTAGAGAGGACATGTTTTTAAACTAGACAGCATGTGAGGAACTTGACCACTAGCCATCCTTTTAAAAAGGCAGCACAAGTACTTACTTTTTTCTTGTGTCACCTCAAATAAGATTTATATTGTAGTGGTTTTTGTCAGCTAGAGGGAGTATATATAATGATAGTTAACCAGAGGTTATTATTTTCATGTTTGTATAATTTGTCTGGTTTGGTGTCTGTTAGCACATGTGTACCGACTGATGATTTTCAGGGTTAGAGTTTAAATCCTGGTCTCATTTGTGTCTGCAGGATGTTTCATCTGATCAGCTTATTTCCATAGGGAGTTACCCCTTGGTATGACCAGTACTGAGGCTAAACAAAACTCACATGCATGTCACTCACTCACTCACTCACCTGTCTGTATCATACCATCCTGTTTTATTGTCCGACGGACCCCATTTAAATATTGTTACACAGTCTTTAACTCGCATATTAATAAACTGAACATGATTCGGATCAGTACCTGATAAATGTCATAAATATTAAATAAAAACTTTAAAGAAATGCGTATTGAAATGTGGAATATCATAGAAACTGATAACTTCACAGTTTTAATTGTTATTTTAAAAGTTAATTTTTTGCTTGATTTATTTCCATTAAGTTTTTTTACATTTATTTCGTTATTTCTGTAGATGTGGGTTTTTATTGTAGTGTCTTGAGGACTTTGTTTAGCTTTTTGTCTAAATATGAGTGATAAATGGGCAGATAGAAGCCGTTTAACTGCGCCAGTACGGTGACATGTTGTTTAGACCTCAAAGTGAGTTATGGCCAGAGTTATATGGAAATAATTATAGTGGTTGTCAGTGGTTAGAAACTGGACCATAGTTGAATATGTTTGTTGACTACTATTGCCATATATTAACATAAATTAATAGGTGAGCCCCCCCCTCCTTGAAAATATTCTGTATCTAGTGAATTCAGCCTTTGAGAACATATTGTGTGATCGCGCGCGCGCATGGTTTTATTTATATTGTTTGCTTAATAATATTTATTACTGAGGGATAGTTTTAATGATGAAATCACAATACACACATATCAAGTTTTAATGTAGGCATTCAAGAAATGTCAAGGAGTGGGTGTCTAAAGTTTGAGTTATGGTTATTTCAGAGTCTGTCTTTCTTTCACTCTCCTGTAGGTTTACGTAATAGATCATTTAATATGGATATAAGTACTTCTTTTGGTACTGATCTGAGTACTCAGGTATTGTATCTTGTTGATATAAGTACACTATCTCATCCCCATCCCTCGCCTGATCTTACTGCAGTTAGTATTAGTAGTATCATGCCCTCAGCCTTCGGTGGCATAACTTAAGCAAGATTTTTATAATGTGTATGCATAATGCCTGTCCACTCAAAACATCGTAGTCTGTTTAGCTGTAAATGAGTATCTGGCAGAAGTACATGTAAATAATAATGTATTAAGAAATAGTTTGAAGCTGTATAAGGATGACCATGAAAAAGGAGAAATAATATAATCTGGATATATATCATATTTACTGATGACTGAACTCTAGGAAATATTTGTTACTTATTCTCGTTAAACTATGAAGTTCTATCATTTCTGGTTGTTAACTGTTGTTATTTATATGGAAAAAAAATATCAAAGATTTTCAATCAGGCGTTAAAACAATCCATACTGAACTAAAAGACAGTGTGTTTTATATATAGTTTATAATAATCTTGGCTGAAGAATTAAATTACCGGTAATGGCAGAATATATATTAGAAGGTAACTATGTAGTTTTTAATTTATATAACAGAACAACTGACCTTGTTTGGCCAGTCTTCTACTGTTTGAGAAGTCTCTTTTATCATTTTACTTCCTGTAAATCAAGGGATGCTCTGATGACTGATGAATAGTGGTTAGAGCAGTGCAAACTACCAGGTTGTAGGTTTTAATCTTGCTCACACCTGTTTGTGGGATGTTTCCTTAAGCAGTCACCCCTCGTCTATATGTTCCAGTTGTTACCAGTGTCAAGACTAAACGTTAACTAATTAACCAGCTAATTAACTTCTGTACATTTTGTACAGTGTTATATAATACTACTAATAATAATTTAAATTTAATAAAAGATCTTAATATCAGCAGGAGTGAATTAAGTTGATGGGCTTAAAGCTGAAGTGTGATTGGATGTTATTTTAGTCACACAAAAATTGTAATCAAGTGAGTCAGTATCAGTTGTTTCAAGAAATGGTGTACTTCTAATCTCGAGTTGATCAACTTATTTGTTGATGAATGAAAGATGCTGAAATCACTTTGATAGTTTCTAACTTGATCTGTATACAGATGATTTCTTGTTCTTAGCACCACCTTTCTGTATATATATATATATATATATATATATATATATATATATATATATATATATAAATCAGAACTAGTCTCCTTTCTAATGTTGTATTCTGCAATAGGAGTATACAACAATTGCAGCTCCCTCCACACAGAACCTTGAGTTATTGTTATTTTTGGTGTGTGATCATTGTTTGGGCTTGAGTAGAATGAGTGAGGTATCTTAAGACTTTTTGTTGCTGAAGCCTCTAATTGTTGCAAGGGTGCATCAACATCGTACCTGTAAATAAGTGTTCTTTAACTGAACTACTAAACCTATTGCTGAAACAAGACAACAATAATAATAAAATATAAATTAATATATACTTTAATATATATATATATATATATATATATATATATATATATATATATATATATATATATATACAATATATTTGGCTGACGAGTTTAAGGAGTGTTTAATAAATTAAATTATGGTAATCTGACTGGTGTTTATGTATTTTATGTAATTGTAAGTGATATACCGGTACATACCTGTTTGTGATCAGACATGTTCTTTAGTTTGATATTTTGTTTAGATTACTATTATTAGACACTGTTTTGGTTCATTTTGATCGATAACATGTTTATATTTGAGACCTTTATATAGCTTAGATGGGTTTAACAAGCTGCTGTACTCTTTGCTTCAACACAAATCACCATCTGTTTGTGTTACAGGTGGTGCCCAGTCTCATAATATAATGCTGAAAACTGCTATAGGTCTGTGCATGTTTGTGTGTGTGTGTGTGTACTAAATTAAGGGCACATATGTTATACTTTTCTCAAGTAAATAAATACAGCTGGTATCAGGCGAGAGGTGAACATATTAAAAATATTAAATTCCAAAATGAGGTCAGTATATATAAGCCTTAAAACATATTTAATATAACCTGATCACATTTGGATAATCCAAATACTTTCAGTACAATCACAAGATTTAATGAAAATGACCTATATATATATATATATATATATATATATATATATATATATATATATATATCATAGAAATAGTATTGATAGTAATTAATATATTCACAGGTATTGCTATTTTTAAAACATATCAGTTCCTTGAGGCTGTTTATTTATAAGAAAATATATAATGCTCTGAAATTGGTCAAGTTGTATTTAGGGTCCCTCTTTTTTAACTAGGTAATATACAATTCTCTCTGTGTGTGTGTGTAAGTGTGAAAACACTTGTATTTTAGCGAGTAAATGCCTCACTATTCATCTGAGGATTGAATCCAGAATAGTAACTTCATATTGAAAAACATTATGTTTATGTGAGCCATACTAGCACCAGATGTTCAGCTGATATTTTTGTTTAATACAGTATTCTATTATAGTGTTACAGGGGGCGCCTCCATGGTCTAACGGTAGGGTGTTGGATCACAGATCACTACCACCCATGTTCAAATCTCAGCGTGAGCATATCTGAAGGGCGTTTCATCTTTGATTTCGCTTCATTACCTTTGGAGGTCGCTTGGCCCATTTAGCCTACCATGTGCACAAAAGTCATCATCATTATAGTGGTACAGGGGTATATATATATGTGTGTGTGTGTGTGTGTGTGTGTATGTATGTGTGTGACTAGAATCATCTTTGCTTTTCTTAGCTTAAAAGCTACATCAGTGGATAACGTGTTCATATCCAACATTACTCACTTACTATTGTTTAAACCTATTCATTAGTTTTTAATAGAGCAGCAGTCACAATATGAAATTATAGCAAGCAGTATGATGTGGTATCACATAGTTGATACAGTCAGTGATAGACTAGTAAATATTAACACCCTGTCATTTAAACACAGTGTGTCATCATAACTGTTATTAAATGTAGGAGTAATGGAAACAAAGTGAATTATTATTATACTGAATAGTGATATTGTGAGTATTTTACTGGTGTTTTTATGTTTATGTGTGGTCAAGCTATGATGTGTTCAAACACGGGACCCAAGGTGATAGGTTCGACCCCAACTTTTTGCAGATGTGTACAATTCAGTTGAGAGGTTTGACTATTTTTTGGTGGCCATTTATGTTGAAAAACTCCCGTTTCAGTTCCACTGTCATTATTAGTGGCTAGAGTAGTACACCTACAAACCTCCAGGTTGTGGGTTCGAATGTGACCTATGCCATGTTTATTGGATGTGTTTCCTTAGGTAGTTGTCCATCGGCCATATGTCAAGCCATGATAGTGCAGTTAGTTAGAGCGTAGGACTCGTAGCCGAACGGTCGTGGGTTCGAGGCTCCGTGAGCTGCAATGCTGTCATGTGGCGACTGGTTCACTCATCCACAAAAACAATGAGTACCTGACAGGGCGCGATGGCTATGTATTCGAGTAACGCTTTGTGCCTATAATGGCAGCATGCACGTATGCTCCCCAGGGAGTTGAGATATGTGCTGGCTGGAAACGGATCCGAGTCAGGGATAATAATATTGTAAATAATATTGTAAACCGCCTTAGAGCAGCTTCTAGCTGAATAGGGCGCTATATAAATTAACATATAATATTATATTACTGTTATTATTATATGTCTTGAGTTGTGACCAGGAGTGGTGAGGCTATGTAACTCGGCTCAACTCCTTATTAGAGACTTGAGTCATGTATTTAAATCTACACAATTGCCACAGTCCACTCAATTCTAGACATAATTAAATGGTAATGTTTAGAGAAACGTTTTGTGACTTCCCTCTTTTATTTCTCAATTCAAGAAGTGTACAAATGCTGACATCGTATGAGGAAGTTTTGTCAAAGTAATTATCGTAATGTTAGAGATTGTGTATCAGAGTGCATCTAATGTGTTAATTATATCTAAACAAGAGAAGACTTTATCATATATTACATCGACTTTTCTCCATTTAGCTTTAGGTTTGCTTTACAAAGGCATGATTAGATATTTGAGAAGGGGTAATAATTCCATGGTTGAAAGGACATGAAAGAAAAATAGTAAATTTCATTTTCCAGATAGTTGGTTAGAATATCCCTCATTTAACGAGTACCCTCCCCAAATTGAAACTTGTTGTTGGTACATATTAAAAATTCTGGCATAATACATATCACAACATTTCAGGCATACATAGGTACAGGGATTGCAATATAAAGCCTCTCTAATCAATTCCATATGCCTGGCTCTGACATTTGACCTAATTTTTATATATCGGTACCAATAAAGATTAGTTTAATATTATTCTGGCCAAAATATAAATTTGAAGAAATATTATCAATCAGTAAAACAGTCATCTGAAAAAATGTGAATTGTTTTAAAATACGGAAGTAATCTGAAGTCGCACAGAGACGTGATCTTTATATTTCTTTTAGCCATGACTAGCCAATATAGACCAAGCTAATAAATCTGGCGGTCAGGCTGGAAATTATGGGATTTCAGTTTTAGGAAGGAAAATAACACTGTAACATTTGTCACGTGTAATGTTCATTGCAAAAAAGTACTATCTGTAAGTGTAACATCTGTCACATAGGGGTGATAAGTCGTGAAGTGTCTACCATTGTCTTCAACAATCAGGTTTTTTTTATACAAAATGTGATAACACTAATTAAACCAAGCTGCCAGCATCCATGTGGCATCATAATATTTTACCCATATTTCATCTATAATTCCTACTTGTTCATTTCCGGAGTTATTTTCAAGGAAAATACCAATTCCAAATTTCATTAGGGAACATTGTAAAATAAGGGTATACATCTATATAGTAAATATCTCTTGCTAGCTGTTGTTGTTTTGAAGAAAAAAATTGTTGACTCATAATTTATTTACATTTATGAATTGTAACCTTTGATTTATTATTTATAATACAATTTTAGTTTTTATGACATTTAGTGTGAATCTCAGATATGTCTATGCTTTGGTGACTTTAGTTAATATATTTTGAATAGTGATTACATGTGACATTGTTCCTAGCT
The DNA here is from genome assembly GCA_025642065.1 of Paralvinella palmiformis. Classification (NCBI taxonomy): domain Eukaryota; kingdom Metazoa; phylum Annelida; class Polychaeta; order Terebellida; family Alvinellidae; genus Paralvinella; species Paralvinella palmiformis. The sequence continues at coordinate 353,599 of JAODUP010000545.1, read as the reverse complement.
TGTTATCAATACATCAGTCGCTGCTATTTTCATATAATTATTTAATAAGTTGATGTCAGCGCCAGATGTTAAGCTGATATAATATACAAGGTAACCTGTTTTATTGTACTTTCTCATCTGATATGTTTATTTATTTTGTGCACTGATACCTGTCAGTTGTTCAGGATCGTTATCTTTGTATATCAAATACATGCTGACTAAAGTTTCATTTATCTATGATCAGACAACCATGTATAAAGGTTTATGATAATATCATCTCTATTGTCTGTCACAGCACTTCCTTGAGCTAATTATAATGAACTCCATCTTAAGGCGGCCTCTTTGGAGCAGTCGGGGGGGGGGGGGGGGAGGAAGTATACCCTTAGCTCAGAATTGAGGTGTGGGGTATGTAATCTAGGTTTTCCATGATTTCTACATTTAAACTGCCCATACAAAACTTCTGATTACAGAAGTTAAACACAAGTAACAGTCATTATTGCTTTACTGTATACAACAAGTAAAGGTTACAGACTGTAATATCTGTATTATACTAGTTATTGGTGGTCTCTATACGTAATTAACTGGCTTATTTGGTGGATATTCGCGCGCTCTCTCTCCTCTTCTTCTCTCTACACTCTCTCTCACACACACACACACACACACACACACACACACACACACACACACACACACACACACACACACACACACACACACACACAGACTCCATAATAACGTGTGTATGTGTGTTTCTCCCTCTCTCCCTGTGACAGTGTGTGTGTGTGTGTAATAACTTAAAACACCAGGAAAATACAATTTACCAGTATTTATATGTTGCTGTTGTTGTAATTACTTCTATATAATAAATATATTTCTCATACCCTAGATATTCTCTGACTGATGTGGATTTTCAAAATTCATTCATTGATTAAAGTTATAACTATAAATATCATTACTATTTGGGGTTTTATTAGGCATTTATAATGATTCAGTAGACTACCTCTGTACAACCATTTCCAAGTAATAACAATTTTCTTAGTATAGTCACTAATAATTTATCACAAGCTGTAATATAAACATTATCTACCTTTAAATAGTTTTTTAATTTGTACACCATATGCCTTGTACTGTAATAGAAGTATATCTTGCAGTCTTGATTTGCTGACAGACTTGTTATTATGTTTGTCTTAGGTCTAATCTGGCTCATAATATCATGGAATTTAGAAACTCTTAATGGATCAAATCTACAAACGATCAATTCTGCAGAATTATCTCATGCAGTCTTGAAATAGGTGGCCATGAATGTTGTTAATGAATGTTGACCATTACTGTTCATGAATAGTAAATTATAGGCAGTGTGTGTTTTTCAAATCTGTTATCACCTTCATTCAGATCTAGACACTGATATCATATCAGATTATTCCGTATAAGGAAGTTTTCATAGGTTAGTGTAATAGGCTGTTTATTTGCTAATTTATAGGGTTGGTGGGTGATCATTGTTCATAATGATGTCTTGATTTTACCTGCTCATCATCTGGCTCATCAACAGTTATAGGACTCAGTAATCATAACAGACTGTATCATGAGGTTGGTCACTGATGTGAGATAAATATGAGTTATTTTCTGAGGGCCTTCTGCCTCATTAAGCATTGATTTAAAATGGCTATACAGTTACCGTATTTTATTCACCTTTGGGTTCAGTTATACACGATACACGAAATGTCACACTCATTGAGTCTCTGGGAATATTCTAATTTTGAGCATATCTGGCTATTAAATGTTGACCATAGGTCAATAATTACAGGCCTGTGCGCTACATAAAGGTCAGGTTCCTAATAGTATTAGGCATGTAGCATACTAGGTGTATAATGTTACTTCAAGGTGCTGTATAATTGTATCTAGTATTGAATCCAGGGACAGTTTTTAGTGCAGTTGATGAACTGGACAGTGCACTGCAGATCACCAGATGAGGATTCTGATCCCTCAGGGTTACTTGTTTCTGAGGTTGTTTTCTCTGACGATGTCATCTGACTCCTCAGATAATAATATGTCATAGATGTGCCAAGATTCACAAATAAATCACTCACTCACCCGATTTAGTGTCGAATTAGCTATAGTTGTCTTTTTAACCCTAAAACAGAAATATTTAGTACATTGATTATTTTAATTGTTTATGCAAGATACAGATGATTTATTGATCTGATTGACCATACAGTATAAAAGTTGATTTGATAATTTTAGGTTTATTTAATTTTTTAGAGGCGGCTCCTAAGTCCCCCATTTTATGACAATTTTTTGAGTAATTGCCAAGTACTCGCAACTTATAAAAGCAAAAATTGCTCACAGCAGTGTAACAGACTGACAATGGACGTGTCACTGCCAAGTTTCTGACAAGGGCTTATGTTAATTTCTTATCACTTGAGTGTTTCTTATGTGTCTCTTATTTGCCCAATGCACGCTAATCATCTACACCATACCAGTTGTGTGTGTGTGTGTGTGTGTGTGTGTGTGTGTGTGAGAAGTCCTCTTGGTTGAACACCTGCTTAGCAATGTTAGAACTGTCAGTTATGTTATATTGTCTTGAATCTGGTCCCCATTGTATTCTCGGATTGAACCTTAAGTGGTGTGAGTTTTCCACCTGCAACGATTTGGATCGGCAGGTGTAGCAGTAACCAATCAACAAGTGGCTTAATATGTAAAATAAGAACGATTTCCGAACACCATTGAGTTTATAACTGAGCAGATGCTGTTTATTTTAAATTTGTATGTCTTATTATAGGGTGGTTTAATTACTGGAATCTGCATACAAAAATGAAACTGAAGTGGATGGCAATTATTTATTGTTGTTATGTGACAATCATATCTTGATTGTATTTATATAGGGTACTCAAATGTTTAGGATTTACACAGGTAACACAGTTATCTAATTATACTCAGTTATGGTAGAGTAGGTTTTTGACGACAAACATTCAGAGATTACAATGGCCTTCATTAGTATTGATTAATGTAGAAACAACATCTTCATGAGCCATTATTATTTTACTGCTAAATTCATGTTTTGATCATTAATGTACTGGAGTGTTTTCGATTTGCTTGTTGAAATGATTATCTTTATAATCTCTTTGATGAAGGGCAGTCAAAGATTTATGAGTTTATGAACATCCAGTGGTCGTGGTATTTCATAATGTTTTATAGGAAATTTTAATATTTATTGGCATATTAAAAGCTCAGCTTCTGCATTTAAAATTATTTCATTATTTATAATTTACCACTTTTAATATGGATCCATAGGTGCATTGAGAACTATGCTGTGCATGAAGTGTAATGAAGTATGGCTAAGTATAACTATGTTAATACCTGATGTTCAAATATTTTTTTTTTTTTATTAAGCCGGTTTATTTTCTGTCAGGAATCGAGTACGTACGTATTCATGGAGTAAAGCTTGTACGCAGGAATGACTCTTGGCACTACTTAGGTGTTAGTTGAAGGTCAGAGATCAGAGAAAACAATTGAATAGTGAAGAGAGTGATTTCGGGTGTTCTTTCAGAAGAGGTTGTCTGACATGACGGATTGTCACTTAGCCAGGTTTCATTTGATGCTGGTTGGCCATTATCATATTGTCAAGCCTACCTAATACATCTTTATTATATTTTGTAACTATAAGTTTAATGTGTGATTTAAAGTTTATGTTACTAAGCTTGCTACTCTTTCTAATCATTATTACAAAACAAAGCTATCCTGAAGAAACAAAACCTAGATCTACACATTGATTTCCACTGATGACGTAATGCCTGTCACAGAGATTGACCTGGTGATGACATCATAATGTACTCTTGCTAATTGCTGATGATGTCATAATGTACCAAGATAATGCCAATCAGGGATAACAAGCCCATCTCCACACAGTGACATGTCCTCATGCCAATCAATTGTCTGTTTGGTTCTGACCTCATATCCATTCACTCAGTATTAATATCAATATGCTGTCAATGTTATTGACAGCTGGCTTATATCCGGATGGAACTGGCATGACCCATTTTCTGGGGTTCAGTTGGCATCACACCTCCTCCAACCTATTGTCCTAAACGTGTGCATATATTATATATATATATATATATATATATATATATATATATATATATATATATATATATAATATATAGATAGTTTCCTCAACCCTCTAAATACAACTAGCATGAAATAATCAGTTGGATACCTATGACCTCATTATAAAACTTTCCAAACATGGCTGTTTAATGACCTTACTTCGTGGACATGGCTAATTCACCATTAAACTGCTCAGAATCTCTGACATCAACCAATCTTCGGAATTCAGCAGTTGTGTGAATAAGACTAACATAAATATGTTGTTCATACTCATTTCCTACATTTCCCTACAATGGCCAAATGACCCACAACCTCTGTGTTCTTAATTGTTCTCCGGATTAGAATTCAGTATAATCTTGTGACCTGACAAAAACTAAAAACTTCAGTACGGCGCAAAACATCTGTCTATGCTGATGTGATACTATTGTAATATTGGCTGGCTAGTTGCTGTTTAGTTCAAATTAAAAATAACACCCTGTCACGTGACTTCTATACAGAGATAACATTATGACAACCCGGAGTCAACTAATTGGTCTTGTCTGATGTTTTACTTTGACTCAGACTCATTTAGCTTTAGATTAACTATACACTGATTATTTATAGTATCAGTTGGTAATCAGTTAGGTTGTCAGCACTGTCAATAACGTTCTACATCATAACTCTCCGATTACTGATTAGTAAAACTGTTTTAATAATGGTAACTATATCATGCTAACCCGAACCAAAGCTACAATCAACTTCCAGATACTCTGCTCGATGTTTTGATGCTACGCCTGACTCTGGAATTTGGCGTGTGTATTCTTATGTTTCACTTCACCAGCCAAGCGTGAAAGACTGAGGAAGAGAGATAGATATATGTACAGTGTTTAATTAAATGACATATCGCAGTGTTCTTAAGACTGTGACTCAAACAGCCCACGTCACATGCGACACATTTGTGCTCTAACTGAAGCTGAAACGTTATTCGTGCGTTGTCTGTTTGAAGCATGCAATAATCTGGTAACATATTGTGTGCAATGATGTGTGAAGATTTCGATTGTTGACAGGCTGAGCATTGATTTAGCTTGAACAGATTTAACCTGATTTAGTCTGATGTGTGGATATATGGATTGAGCTGACTATCTGCAGTATTTTGGGCATGAGAGAAGACCTGTTTTATTGTTGTTTATGATAAAGGGATCCTAATACTTGATTGACAGATCTGTGTATGGAAAGCTGGAGCTGTAATGTATTGGATGTTTTAATGTTGTCTAGTGGACAGTGATTATGATATAAAAGGATGTAGAATATCCCCCACTGGTTTGTTTACAATAAGAAGCTATTTTGGCATTTGTATACTGGACAGACATCTGTAGATGTATGCTGGAGATAAAGACAGTATGACCATGAAGGTATTGTGCGTCATCTGATTTGCCTACCTTAAGACGTAGTGGTGTGATGTATGTGTCCCTTTTTCAGCTTCATGCCATTTTTCAAGGCTTGATCACTTTTTTTGTTGAATCTCCTGAGTTCTGACTATGCAGTAGCCTAGTCAGTGTAAGTAGCCTTGGTGGAGCTGTTACACCCACGATGTGTTTTTATATATGTTGGCTTGTGCTGTGCTTACGATGAAGATGTTGCACCTAGCAGATTATTTGTTACTACACGTGTGTCATCTAGTGGTGGAAGTGTTACACCCATGTGTGTGTGTGTGTGTGTGTGTGTGTGTGTGTGTTCTCTGATCAGTATGTTACATTAAACAGAGTTGTTGGTCATATAGAGAGCACCATAAGTATTTCATGATGAAGGTGTTACATTTAGAAGATGTTTCTCCTCTATTTGACAGTCACTGCTTCCAAATCCTGACTGCTACACCTCTCATATAGTTTCAAAATATTAATCACAACAGTGTCGCATGATTTCATTTGTTACCATATATGTGGGAAAGTGTCTTCCAGCAACACTTTGGGTGTGTTTCTATGTACAACTGTTTTTAGAATGTCTGATTATTATGACCCCATTTGTCAGCTAAAATTGCTAAGAATGTTTAATTATTCTTAGTTGACCCAGCTTGTTAATAAGTCATCCTCGCTACAGTGGTTTAAATTGTAAAAATATGTGTATACTTTTTATTATAGGTTGTGTATCTGTACATATTTCAGACAGCTTAGCCTCATACTTTGATTATCACCAATTATAATGTAAATATATTTAAGAATTATTTTATATAAATCACTTATATACAGTTAACTATCACATTTCATGCTTTGTTTAGTACTAATTATAATTGAAGTTTATTTATGGAACATGAATTATGAATGATATGATATTAATAATGCAATAATATTTGCATCACATTTTTTTATTGATACCCTGTGCCAAAAGCTTTTAATGCTAAGTAAATGTTTTTCAACAAGAAACCCTGTTTCCTTAAATATTTGTCAAAAGAAATTTCAGTTACCACTCAAGTACTTGTATTAAGAATGTCTCCACTTTATGCATGATTAAAGTTAAATATGTGATTATTATTTTTATACATAACTGTGCTCAAATTCATATTTATCTTATCTCAATTCTCATTGGATTAATGTGAGGAAATAGATAGTTTAAATCAAAATTGAAACAGGTCAAGCTGTGAAGTTGCCTAACTGTTCCACTGAGTCACTGAAGTTACCTTGATGTCCCACTCATGAAAATTAAACTGACAGTGAAGCTTAATTTAGGTGGATTAAAAAGTATCGTACCATTTATTTGGTTCTTTGCATTTGGTATGTAAGCATGAAAAAGGCACAAATTTATACAGATTGGGTGGGTATCTGAGGTTATTTATAGCAATGGATGATGTCCGATGACACTGTTCAGTTGCATACCACAGCAAGTGACAAGGGCGTCTACAGCAATTGCTGTAGTGCTGTTAGCATTATGAATTCAGTCCCTGGTAGTTTATAATGAGTGTGCTGAATACTGCTATTTAAATCATTGTTTTGCTTTTCTGTACTATATGGGCCTTGACAACAAGCCAGCAATAATTGGATAGGTTCCATAATATTTTCCAATGCCAAGAGAGCAAACTTATTTATGTCTGGCTGGTGATAAATTTACATTCTTATAGCCCGAAGTGGAAACTGGCCAATGCTCATAAAACACTCATCACAATCAACATTTTTTATTGCTATTCTCACATTAACTTCATCGATTTCTACATTTATGTTATTTCTCATATTTTTTATTGATTTCTTTCTCTGCGAAGTTGACAGCTGGTTCGATGTATGAACTTTGTCAGCTATCTACAGTAAATGCACGCCCGTTTAGGAATGCTATATATCACAGCTACAGAGTTAGATGGAAGTCTGGAATGGTCATTGCGATGTATTTCATGCTCCGAGCAATGGACTCTTTATACGATCATGTGAATGATATCCGTTTGTAGAAACCTAACTGAGAGCGGGCATTCTTTATCTTGTATTGCAGTGAAAACAGTTCAACATGGCAAGGCCCTAGATCTACTGATAAGCTGATTGCTATATACTGGTCAGATCTAAATATCTGCTCTGAAGATGAGTCAAGGTGGACAGCTCCCAGGTAACACATTGTTTATCCTCGGTATTAGTGAGCAGTTTGATATATGTTTAATGCTGCAGTAATGTTTTATTCAGTCAGGTGCTTTGCACTCAAAGGTTGGTGATGTTGGTGATTGAGTGGTGGTCATACATATATCTAAAGGTTAACTTATTTGATTTTCAGGCCGAGACGTCGTCATAATGGTGTGCTGTATGGGAATTTAAAATGTTTCTCTATGATTCTGTGATACATGCCAGCCTGTATGATACAGCATCGATCACAGCCTAAACTCACAATAACAAAATACCAAATCAAATATTTATGTTATTATCATGGCACCTATTACCTAGCATTGATTACAGATGGAACAAGTGTGCCATCAAATATGATCTCATTAGTTTGTGGTATTATCAATACAAGAAGTATTTTAATCCCATGATTCATGCATTACCAAGCTGCCCATTATCCCCCCCCCCGAAAAAACCAAACAAACAAATAACCTAACTAAACTAGGGAAGAATATTATACACTTCTGAAAATAGATATGTATGACATCACTTCTAACTAACTAATCTATCTCATTTTGTTTACACAATTACAGTATATGTTTTGTTATTTTATTTACTTACATTTTTGATAAAGGTTCAAAGGACATCTTTAGGTAGTTTTGGTTGTTATTATTATTATTATTATTACTATTATTGCAGATATAAAGAATATTTCTACATTATAATGTTTATAAACATTTTTGTGTACGGTGTATTTTATAAATATTCTTTAAAGACTCATTGAATTAGAAAAAAAGCTGTTATAACAGAACCAGTCTTCAACCATCACCTGAACTGAAAATATAATTATTTTATTTGCTGTGCTTTAAAAAACAACTTACTTGGTATTCAGTTAGATAAGCTGTTATTGCCATAATTTGACAATCCCAGCTGTCCATCTCTCAGATCATTTGATTGCCAGTTTTGAGAAACTATTCAGTACATATTTTCTAATCTTGATTGCAATGTGTTGCATCATGGAAGTGAACTAATCTAAGTCCTATTTTGAAGTTTTAAATAGGTTTATCCAGAAAGTGCTGTGAAGGTCACTAGAATCTTAACTGCAATAATTTTCAAGTTTTTCTGGAGCACTGAGATTCTTAGATATATTTGGTTACACACTATTAGTATTACTATAGCTCAAATTTCTTGTATAGGATACACATAACTATGCCAAGAATTATTAGCAATAAGATATTTAATAATAGTTTTGAATTCAAAGCCTGTCTGAATATACATAATATTAAGAAATTAAATTGATTTGTTTGTAATGTTAACAGTACATCAATAAAATGCAATATTTTAATCATACAATATGGTTAAGCATAATATAATATCTTTGATTTCAGTTCATTTAGCATTATTAGAATCATTAGCAACAAAATATGGGAAAAAACTTCTAATTCCATCTGATATGTATAATTTAGTGGTGAGTTTTATGTGCAAGATTTATTACTTGATGGTCATAACCTTGTGCTCACATCATCAGATATTATTATCAACCATGTTAACTGTCCGTGAATTTAAAGACTCATTCCACCCCCCCCCCATGTTTTTATGACAACAATATTTAGCTAGGGAAATGTATAAAAGTTTCATAATTCTCAGGTTTGGGATATTTGTAATTTTTCAGGCAACAATCCCTGAAGTATATATTTTTGTATTTCCTTGATGAGTACATACAGCACCATTTATTCTGAGTGATATATTTCATGAATTTTCAAAGCTGGTTGACTGTAAACTGAATTAGCTGTAATTCAGAGTCATTCATATGATCATAGCGTAAAAGTTGGTTATCAAATTGGGATATAAAGAAATACTAGTTTAAATCAAAATAGTTTGCTGGTCCAGCCAAGCTCCACTTCCATAATAAATAAACTCAGATATATTGAAATTTATACAATAAAAATGGTTTCACACTAAGTTGCAAAAAATCCCTATAAATTGCACTGTTTATAACAAAAGTTTTGTTAGAAATTTATTTCCTGTGTTTTCAATTGATTGTCCAATAGTCACATAGTGATAAAAAATGACAATCACATTTAAAGGAACTGTAATAATTATAAACTGAAAACTTTGGATTGCTTTAAAAATCTATTTAAGCAGAGATGATTTCCTTTTAATCGCCAGTGTAAACCATTACCAATAACACAAAATAGCAGGATCTTGATGAAGATGAAAAAAGTTAAATTTCGAACTAATAAGTGTTTCATTTAGCACACTGTCAATCTGGTTGAAATACAAAGCTGTCTTGTGGAAAGCTCACGGGAATGCATAAGAACTGCTGAACGCAGCTATGATGATGATGATGATGAAAATAAGCTGTTCTACAAACTGGTGCACAACAAGTCATCAGCGTTTTAGGATGATTTGTGTCATGGCTGGAAAAGACCAAAAAAAAAGGGTTGACCATTCTACCGGATGCTAACATGACTGAGACCGAGAAGCTAGTGATTGGCAAAACAGTAAATCTAAGATGCTTCTAAAGAAATAGATAACTTCCCACCCCCTTATCGTAGCAACGTTCGGCACAGATGACATCTTCACCTATTCTCTGAGAGACATGGTTTTAAATTCCCTGCCCTGAAGTGGAAGATTGCTAGGGTTTTATATAATTAATTGTTGTGTATCTTCCAGTCAGAGAATGAGAGTGTCTTACGTCTGTGTCTACTGAGCTGTTGGTGTAATTTTGGTTCAGCTGCTGTTGGACACTTGGTGTCTAGATTTTAAAACTTGGATAACTCGAAATACCATTATAATGAAATGATTTCCAGTTCCTCGTGCAATTTCTCTATGGCCAACTTTTACTTTATTCATAATAATAACAATTATCTACTAAGGTCCTAATAATCCAATCTGGCTTTATGCTCTGCTGTTTGTATCTTTATTGTAATTGTAATTATTTGTGGAGTGTGCACTGTTCTTTGCAACAACTCACTATTAATTGTTACTTTACTCGATTGATCTGTGTGTTAATGTCAGTTTTAACGGTTTATATCATGACCACACTAGGAGTATGCACCATGGCAGAACTTAACTACACAGTTCAGCATAAAACTTGAGGATTACCCATTTTTATTGCTAGAAACACATCATATTTTGGTTACAGATTTGTATAAATTTCCTCCGGAGGATTTACAGTCATATGATGACTGGAAGAAGCAGAGAATTGATGATGATGATTGCGATCATGATCATCATGATCATGAAGGTGTTGGTGGTAACAACGGTAGGCTCTTCAGTGTCTTGTTTCTGTCATAATGTATCTTAGTTGCTTACGGTGTGCAGTTGTTAGAGTTAATCTATTACGATTGATTTTGACTTTGTAACAGTCACCCAATCATGTGTGGAATAGTATTAATACTTTCAAATGATCAGCTTTTCTATAATTCACAATATTATAGATCAGTGTAAAAGGTTTATTTACACCTGTGGTCTTTTTGGATCAGTTCTCTCGTTGATCACATTTCATTCTACGCCATGTAAAGATCAATTTTTTTAATCATGTTTAGCTGTTGTTGTTAACAAAAGGTATTCAGATATAATTTTTTTTTTTTGGTGTGATTTGTGATGTGGAACTGAGAGCTTAAATCTGGTTGTGGTGTTTCTTTTTAAGCAGTACAGTCAAATAAATATCTTCACTGATAGTAAATCATGTGACTTCAGGTTTGAAAGATTTGTACTAAATTAGTGTTTGACACTTCACATTTGAAACATTAACTGAACCATTAATAACAATCAACATTTGTAAGTATTAACAAAACTGGTATCCTTAATTTGTTAAAATAATTGTGAATAATAACAAAAGTCAGTAGAGTCTGCGTCCATCTGTCCTTATCCCAACTTAGGATGTTTTGTTTACATTTGACACACTGAATAATTTTGACCATTGAACATTTTATTTACACTGTTTGACTCATATTATTGATAAAGTCAAGCAAACAAAATTATTTCAGATTTGTCTATGTTTACTGTCATAATAATGTACAAAATTTGTACATACATAATATATTAGTTCTACATCTACTGGTGTCTGTCTACTAGTGAATCATATAGCAGTCACTAATGTATAATACAGATGAAATGCATGGCATTTGCTGATAGTGCTTTCAAACAGTAATTGTAACATGATTGTTACTATGTTTCTAGTAAATATTTTGTTATTATGGTGGTTTACTGCATGTTCATAAGCCTGTTAATAAATGAAATTTTAATTTTTCCTCAGATCGTGAAATGTAATTTTCTCTGAATTTGGTGATTTTGCATGAAGGATATTTCGATTGCTTTCAGTTGGTTCTTAGGTGGTGTTGGAGTGGTGTATGACAACTCAGGTGGGACTAATATAGGAAAGTTTTCTTACACAGAATTACATACTTTTTATGACTTGATTATGATATATCAGTGCAAGGCATGTATAAACCATTTGTAACAGTATTTTGTACATACAGTAGTCAGTAAATTCCATCAATTTAGAAATCAGCTTTATAGTTCAGCACAATTAGGTAGCTAGACTGTTTCAAAGAGGGACATCTACTGTATCCATGAAATGTAGTCTTGTGTCAGTGATATATATACTATTTTTAAACACACCTGTCTTGGGTTTATGTAACTATTTTGTGAACATATTATTAACAGTCCCCATTAATGCAATTAAAAATGTTTATTATTAAATATTGGATGAATGTTTTATTAACTTATAATGTATGAAATAAGAAATGATTTTCATTCTTATAGATTCATGATAATATATTCTTACATGAAATTTCTGATAATGATTCATGTTGGTTTTTGTTTTTCCACAATGATTGATTACAAGTTTGAGATTTTATGTGAAGTTCCAGAATTCTTATTCATGATGGAGTCACATTCGGAGCCTGATGTGGAGTTGGAGCCTGAACCTGATTACAGCGACTCAGATAATGATGTCGATGATGATGATGATGATGATGATGCAACTGAGTCATCACAATGTGATGTGGTCAACAGACAAACATCTAAAGATGATATTGAAGAAAACCTTGAATCATTGTCTAAACATGATTATGATAAGATTATTGCTGCTACTGGTATGCTGTTGTCATCAGAAATTTATGTTCTTTTCATAATATGAAACTTTTTAATCGTTAATAGTATAATACATATACTAAGAATCAGCTTTATAGTTATATATATATATATATATATATATATATATATATATATATATATATATATAAGCATAAATGCTGTAATTTTGATGATTTACCTCTTTTAGCTTAAAATACTGTAATTTAGTTTGTATAAATTACAATTTAACATCATAAAAAAGTACATACTTGAAATAATTTATTCGTCAACAATGATATATGGAGATTAGGATGAACAATATACAGTTTGGTGATTGTCTAACATAACATTATCACACTAAAAGGTAAACGATATTTTGGCTTCTACTTGCTGCATGTTGGTGCCGGTCTGTGATGTGCTAATTGTAAAGTTTGTGTACTTGGTGAGGAATATTATTTTCATGTTTTCCCTAACGTTGATGGTGTACAGCCGCTGTGAAGTGTCATTTGATTTTGTATAGTTTAATGTAACAGTGACTAAATTGACAGATCACGGGTAACTTATAGCTTACCTGACAATAGGTTTAGTCGTTAATTTCTGTTCGTGTTGTTTCTTGGCATTGTATTAACAGCTTCTCTAATGTCAACAAAAGGGTACTAAATGTTGAATATGTTTTCCATTTCTATGTTTAATCTTGTGATATTTTAAAAGTCTATTAACAAATTGGTGTCCTACTGTAAATAACACCTAATTTGTGACTAGTGTGTGTGTGGGGTGTGGGGGGGGCTGTGTTGGATTCAGTTATGATTGTAATTGATACCCATAGTTGCAGTTATAAAGTTATTGAACTATTTAATAACAGTTAGTCAGCTAGAGATCAGTCACACCAACTTAACACTAACATCACTAATTCATTGTCTAGGTCCATTACTTTGTGATATTAATGAAACAATATCAGTAATTCACCATAATTGTAATCAGTAATTCTAACTGTAACTTATGTTTTGGTATCCAGACTTTTATACTTATACACTGAATCCAGACCAAGGAAGAAAGGTAGCGAGTTAATGAAAATGTAAGAGAGAGAGAGAGAAACACAGAGATAGAGAGAGAGAGAGAGAGAGAGAGAGGTTTTTGTCATCTTCGTGTTAATAAAAATGGTGTTTAACGTCTTAATAACACATCATGTGATGGTCAACATATGATATGTTTCTCTTCATTTATTTATCTTTCCTATGCCGTGGTTCTTTATGTGATAACGTTTCTCTAGTTTTTAATCAGTTCGCTTCCATTCCATTAATGTTTCCGTGCTCTCTTCCAGCCGAGTTTCACCAGAAAACTGGATTTAACCTCACCGTATTAAAGCTGTATGAGCAGTTTTCTTTTAGAATTCATAGATTGTTCATACACTGTGTGTGCTAGTGTGTAAAACATTTTCCATAAAATGACGTGTCAAATTAATTTAATCGTTTAACTCGTTTGTGTTTGTGGCCAACTAGTAATCGCTTCTTGAATAGGACATGTTCATACAGCTTTAATTGTGTGTCGTGGGGAGTAGCTTATTGGTCTTCTACTGGGATAGATTTGGCTTTTTTACTATTTATTTTGTTGTGATTCTAACAATTATTTTGCTCTTTTCAGGCGACATTCTCTCATAACAATATAATAACCATTGTGGCCAGTTCTGTTTGGTGCTTAGCAGTCTAACACAACTTCTTTAATTAACTGATGCTGTCCGCGTAAGAAATGTTATACTATGCTGTATCCAGAAAGTGAAGCGTGGATTTTCTGGCAATATTTCAGAAGCCCAGCTTGGCCTTAACATCCCGGAACCAGATTATCATGACAATGATGAAGATGATGAGCAGATTCGAAATGGGAACTTTCCAGTTGACAGTCCCTACATGGCACATGTATACCTGCCATCTGAAAGCAGTGTGGATGAGATAATCACTCCCAAAAAGTTGGCCAATCCGTGTTTGGAATCTCGTGAGAAAAAAGAACTTCACAGAGAATTGTTGATGAATCAAAAACTGTAAGTTAACAGCTGAACGGGTCTTAGTTATCATATTGTTAAAGGTAAAATGAAATATATACTGAAGTAGCAACTTTTAGTTAGAATATTGTTTGTCACTGTTTGTCTATAATATTACTAGTAATAAGAAAGGGCAAGTGGTATACTTTATAGTATAATGTGTGTGTGTGTGTGTGTACTTGTTTGGCCCTGGTGCTATATGACTGAGGAGGAATCTCTAGGGAAACATATCCCACAAAGACAGGTCTGAGATGATTTTGAACCCACAACCTGGAAGTTTGCAGTGCAGTATTTTAACAGCTGCACCATCTGTAAGCCATGACACGCACGAAGACCCCAGCGAGCGGAAAACAAACTGCTGCAGTTTATCAAAGCTGCTGCTGATAAAATACCAGAACAAAATTCATGTGATTGATCCATATTATTTTGATCTATAGTAATACAAATTTAAATGGACTTTTATATGGTATATATGATGTAAAATTAATTTATGATATATATTCATGGTTATTTTCACTTCCTTATTATTTTCCCCTCAAATTATCTACTATTTTAACATCAGTCTTCTCAATGGTATTAAGTAAAATGTTTTCACTGTACACCGGTCTAGTTCTTGTATTATTTTTTCTACAAGTACAAGTACACAGCCAATTCCAGAATATCATTGTTTACTTTAATAGAACTACTACTACAGGGTATGACACTAAAAAATGTGCAGCGCTAGCCACTGTGGCTAGTGAATTTTGTGAAGTACTAGCCAGGTATTTTTATTACTGGTCCTGATTTTGGGTGGACGTAGGCGAAGAGAGTAATAGCAATAGCTAAAATAGTGTTAAATGAATTAAAAGAGCAATTATTGTAGATAAAAATGTTAGATAACAAGTGGGACAATTATCATTTGTACAAGATTCAATTCTTCAAAGTTAATCAGCATCCATTTATGAATTTCTGTAAATGTCACCATCTATTTATTTTCACATTTATCTTGATTTTTGTAAAGAAACATCTTTTAGCTTTTGAAAGAAACTTAGATTTTTAATGATAATGGTGAATAACACTGACATCCTTTCAGTTTCTTTTCGTTAGCTTAAGCATTATCAACATGTAAATTTATTCTTGACTTTCATGGTTATCTCATTAGTAACATATAAACGAGAACATTATTAATGGAGGTTGAAGTTCTTTTCTAGTAATTTATTTCCAAGAACTTCGTTGGATGATGATGATGATGATGATTGATGTTTTACGGCCACTTTTGAACGCATGGTATGCTAAACGGGCATTTGGTTGGAGATAAATGCCATAATTTATGCTACCAGTAAGTTTACAAACTTCTACACAAAATTATATTATCAATGGCTTTAGAAAAAAGGTATACTCGGACTTATAGAAAGTAAACTTAAGCTTCATTGTCCTTCCTCGCACATCTGTGAGAATGTGGGACAGAGTTTAAGAAGTGAGTGTCCACATCAATTATGAAGAGAAAGTATATGGCTTTCAGTTTAAAAAAAATTAATATATGAAAACGTACCTGCTTTAAAGTTTCATTAACATTTACTGTACTATTCAATAAAACTGTGTCTGTCAAAGAGTCTAAAATAAAAACCACTGATGCTTATTATACAGTAGCTATGAGGCTTTTCCTCTGGGCCTTTTTCCATCCGCAGAAAACCCCCACTGTTTTGAATATTTCAAGGAAAAACATTACAAAAAAGTTGTTTGTTATCTTCATCAAAAAGCTGGATGAACAAAACTGTAGTTATAAAAGGTTTGGGCTATAGGTGTCCTTGTGCTTATTGAAGGAAAATGTGCTCTTATTTTTAGGAATGATTCAGAACATTCATAATTGAAAGATTAAACAAATTTGGGGTATTTTATTTGTGGTTGATTGACAGGTTGGTTGCTGCTTCTTGATGTGTCTATAGATAAATCTTTTGAGCCAAACACATGGGTACAGTGGAATAAATGACAGGAAGCTGCAAATGTTGACCTGACACAGATGAGAAGAGTAACCTGACCCATCATTAAACATGTGTAACCTTTGCATGTAGTCAGAAGTGAAATAATAGACCTTTCCCTTCAGCTTACAGTTAGCACGGTTGTGAGTAGTATTTATTTGTAGGACACTGTCTTTTCGTTCTCACAATTTATACATTTCTCTTGGTCAAGTGAAATATCCGGCATATATCCAAAGATATATTACGTTCTAATCAATTCACTACTGTTCACACTTATCTAGATTATGGGATCCACTGTCATTCTGGAAGAGCATGTAAATTGTGTTAAATATCAGCTTTTATTAAAAATATTTTATTGTAGTGTTTATTTAGAATATTATCGGGGTTCTGATTTCCTTCTACCTTTATGTTCAACAGAAAAATATTGGTAGGTTTATTTTTATAAATGTTTTCTCTAACTAAACAGCTTTTTTCTTCATAAATTACAGCATTATGTTTTTCCGCTTTCTAAGATGCATGTTTATTCAACTGTTAGAAAATCTTTCCAGCAATAAGAACTACTAGAACTTTTTTCTATATATACATTTTAATAAACACTAAATGCATAAACACACTGAAGTACTTCCCCCCCTTTATATCCTTTGCTGAGATAAGTAAGTCTTAATCATGCTGATGGGTTCCATATATACATTAACATATACAGGTAATAAGAGATTGATGATTCGGTGGCTGACCAGAAATGTTATTTGAAATGATGAAGAAAGGAAACATAAGATAATTTTAATTTACCCAAATTGCCGTAGTTCTTACGGAGGCGATATGTTTGAATATGTCATTTACATATTGTAATTAGTTTTCTTATTAGGTCTTTTGAACTTATTTATAATAAGAGCTCAGTCACTGGATCTATGATACCCCAGACATCAAGAAAATTAAAGTCTGAGCATAGAAAGGTATTGACTTTAATAAGTCTCCAGCATTTATTACAGATCTGGCTTTGTTTATATGGATCATTTCTTTTTGAGCATCTCATTAGCTCCAGATTTCTGCTTCGGTTGACTTCACGTTTCATCTCAGATATTATGAGAAGGATAAAACAAAACAGATTTGAGGTTAGACCTTTGAGAAGATTCTGTCAAAAATTATTAAGAAAAATTCATTAAACAAAAACAGTATTGTACTAAACTGATGATTGAAAAGTCAGACTGGTTCTTGTTTTTGGTATTAATTATAACAAAACTAGTCCATGTTTTATGGATGATTTCATAGGTGTTCGCATTCAGTTCTCATTGTATCAACAGTCTCTGGCAAGGTTCATTGATATTATAAACATGCACCTATAAATATATATATATATATATATATATATATATATATATATATATATATATATATATACATGAGAGAGAGAGCATGATTTATCTAGTTGTTCCTTATTTTGTAGTGGCGTTGATGTCCTGCACAAGAAGTGTGAGTTGAAGAAGAAGCTAGATGAGAGAAGAGAAGCAATGAAGAAGAAGGAACTTGAAGAGCACATGCGCAGTAAACGTACAAGTCTAGAAGTACGATTAGAAGAACAAGCAAATAAGCTTAAAACAGTCAGTATCCAGCCAATACTTGGTCCTATCTTAGTACTGTTTGATGTAATTACCTCCTAATAGACTGATCCAGGTAAAATGTGTTGCATAGGTTACCAACTGCGGTCTCGGATAATAAATAGCTATGGCGCCCACTGTTAATAGGGGATGGCAACTTTTCACTAATGATAACTACTGAAAATCTTTCAGCACATTATTTAATATTACATGGAGACTGAGACTAGTATTTCAGCTGAACGATTGTGTCTTTCCAAACACAATACTTATCAGGATATAACCCATTGATTGAGCGGACCGATTTTTCCAGATGAATGACACAGCTAAGCCTTAGTTATTCATGTTGACTTGTAGGTTTTTTTAGCATGGATTAATATGGATTAAATAAATGATTTTAAAATTAAACTTTTAGCTGATTATAAATTGATTTTAATGAAGATTGTTTTAAATATTTAATGTAGAGTTTTTGACATAATATGTTTACTTCTACCTGGGAACTAATCATATATGTATCACCTGTATATTATTAAATAATTTTTTTTATTACATTCGAGTATTAACACCCTTGACATTTACATGTAGTAAACATTGCATGAATGGCTGATTCAGAAAATAAAACGGTTCACTTTCAATACAAAATATCATGGATACATACTAATGTTACAGTAATAGGAATCACCCATTCAATTATAATCTATGTGATCATTGATTAAATCCATTCATATCATCATGTCAGATGGCAAAGGTTCTACAAAATATGTTTGAACTAGACATGCCGGACCATTACAGCCATGCAAATCGCATTGAATGTTACTTAGTTTAGTGGCATATGTCTATCCTAGTAAATGTCAAATTATGATCTGGAGATCCCATAGCCTTAATGGACTATAAATAAAATCCAAATATAGCTGGTAAATAGCCTGAATACAGCATTTTAATAAGATATTTATTGGCTACTATACACATGTAAATCGCCATGCAACATGGTGATTCTTAGACTCCTAACCCGAGACCGTAGTGTGAAATTCATCCACATGGTGGCAGCAGGGGTAATTGAATCGGTCTATTGTGTATGTTATTGATATATCTGATAGTTGTTGACTATGTTACACTTAATTTCTGTTTACTAGTTATAGTTCTATGACTGTATCACAGTATATATACTACCATGGTATTTTATGCCCTTTGGAACTATTTAAAAATCATTTCTGTATAATTCCATTAAAACCAAAGTACCTTAATTTGAATTGACTTCACACATGAAAATTCTTCCATCTATGCATGCCTATATATATATATATATATATATATATATACTGTGTGCGTGTGCTTGTAGATAGCCTTGTCTGTGTCAGTGATGCATCATACATAAATATTGATTGGTGTTCTGATCAGATTTATTATAAAGTTTATCTCCTTTAGGTGGACGGAGGCAAGAAGAACAAAGAACCTGCACTCCCTAGCCAAGATGAGACTTCCGAATTCATTAAGGTTCATTCAAAAATCAAAGGAACTCACTCTGATAGCTGACGATTGACAGCCTTCATCTATATGATCTGCCAGTTCTACTTATTGTACATAACTTGTACTTAATTATGAATTTCTTACCAAGCATTTAAGTGATGAAATATCACAGTACACATTTACCTAGATTTACTTTCTTATTTTGTTCTGTATTATATGATATACATTTGTTGCCGTTTAAATAAACATTAAGCAGGGTAGAGGGCTTAAGTGAATCTTACCATGTTAGAGGTTTATTTCTAGCATTCTGGTAATGCTAGACTGACTTTATAGTTAACTTAGCTAGCAACTTTAGTCAGTATATTTATCCTGAATTTAACACTTGCATCGATAATCATCTTATACTGTGTTGCTAAGCTTGGGTATAAAAATGTACATCACTATCTGTTGGTACTTTGTGTGCCAAACTTAAAGATATTATTGGATGTTCTTGATAGATGTTCATTTAATTCATCAAATAGGCATATCCGTAATGCATTATCAGTTAGAAAAAACTGTAGAATGATTGGAGCATGATTTGATATTTTGCTAAAGAGATTTTGTCATCCAATGTGCAGCCCAATGGCTTCTTGCATAAAGTGTCAGACTAAGATGTAATGATCCAGTGTTTAAATCTTGCCACTGTATGGTTGAAATTTATTTTGATTATTGTGTGTTATATGGCTAAAAACCGGATGAAAAACAAAACTATTGCGCTTTTCGTGAATCTGAACATGATGATTCAGTTCACTGGTCCAAATTCTAAAATAAAGTGCTAAGAACAGAAATATAAAAACATGCTAGGAATATTGAAATCTGATGATGGAGCTTGTTGCACCATAACATTGATGGTGGTTAAGGATTATGTGCATTTCTAGTGTTATCCAAATAGCATTTATTGGCTCAGGACACACATAGGAATGATATGTGTAGATTAGACTTACTTGGGTTACAGATGTAAAGCATAGTGTTCTTTGGTTATACACGTAGATACGCTTGATAATTGTACTAACTTAGTAGATATGGCATAAAAAGGAAACTGAATATAAAATGGATTACAGTTTGATCATGTACAAAATACATTGTACTTAAGTGGTGAATGCTGTGGTGGTGATCTAAGGTGTTTAATATCATGCATTTGTGTAGTTATAGCAGTATGTTGCTGTGATTGCTAATGTCTGTCTTCATTGTTGTGTATGTAATGTATATTGTTGTATTATATATATATATATATATATATATATATATATATATATATCATGCATATATTTGTGATTACATATGCATATATTTGTGTTTTATTAGCAGATAATTACTATATTAGTTGCCAGTGGAATTCATACAAAGTGAATACGATGTGATAAAGGATACATTTTGACATACACAGATATATATATATATATATATATATATATATATACATACATACATGTATATATTTAGTATGCACATATAGATGTATGTATGAACACATTTGAAGTTTGTAGCATATTCATGACTTATTTGAATTTATTTTGATGATTTAATTTTCTTTTCAATATTGCTCCAGGGTGTTTAAGAAAGTCCCAAATTTCATGCATACATTTTCTCATTTGTGTGTCAGTATTTCTGTGTGTGTGTGTCTGTCGTTTTCAAATGGTAGATATATTTCAGTTAATTATCTATATGTTCCCATTCATTGTGGCATTATACTTTCTATTATCTTAGCAGATGAGCAGTTTTTTATTCCGATTTAAATTATTCATAACTATTTTACCAGTTTAGGTAATGGAACTTATGATATTTTTCTGTTTGACTTTGTTTTGCTGAAGTTGGTGTTGTTTATGAATAATACGATGGATTAATTCTCTGTCGAGTTAGTCACAATGTTAGAACAACATTAACAATACGTGTAGTTAGCTGTATTATTGAAGCCATTAGTAACGTAAAATTTCTTCTAGCATAATAGTTAACATAGAAATCATCTTATTACTGTTTAGCCATTTAACTAATATTGCAATATTCACAGTAATTCCATGTATTGAAATATGATTGATGTGTGATCACATTATATTGGTAGTTTTCAGCCATTTAGATGACTAATTTAAGCTTATTCTACCAAATCTGCCAAATAGGCTTACTCGCAGAAGATGTACAAATCACAAAAAAAGGCTTAAAATGTAATCACACCTCAAATAATTTGACAGTAATAACACTTTCTATGTGAAATTAACAACACATATTTGGCTCGCAGTCTCGCCGCCTCTGATACACTATGATGTCGCTGTGTATGACATCCCTGATATGGCGCTATTGTTGGACCATTATGTTATCTGTGTCAATCTGTGGTCCCAGTGTTTGGCAGCTTAGTTCTGTATGGTGCCTGGCGGTCCTTATTGGTCTTCTGCACCATGGCCTCTACGTCTTGCAGGCATGATGTTTCTGGCACTTTGTCGTAATGCCATTGTCAGATTGTGTCTTGTCCATGTGGTTCAGTGTCTCAAAACTATGCCGTATTATCTGTTATGGTCCCATTATATGTCAGTTTGTGGAGTTTTTGTCTGTCATTATGCTATTGTACCAACGTCCTGCTTCTTGACCACAGCATCAGTGGTATAGCTGATGAATCATTGTCACGTTGTCCTGTAGTCTTTGTAGCCATGGTTTGTGTTCTACATGCTATGTGTCTGGTAACTCTGCTGTGTGTATGCTTGCCTTCGTGTGTTTGGAAACATGGATGTGCTGTACTAACTTTGATGTGCCTGAGGTAATGCTATTCCATTCACTTTCAGGCTTAATATGTGATATATATATATATATATATATATATATATATATATTTCAAGCCTCTTTGCAGTGTTTGCACGTTTGATGTGTAAATTAGCTTTGTCTTACAGCCATCAGTAAAAATAACATAGAAGATAGCTTGATCAGAAAAGACCCCCAACAGTTTACCCCTTTTTGTTTATTTGTTTTTCTTTCATTATTTATCAGATTTTGATCTTCCGATATTCCTATCTACTTTATTTATTTTCCCTCATTCTGGTTATGATATTCAGTGACATACCTCATGATCAAATTACACTTTTTCCTTCTTTATTTCCTGTATTACAATTACTGACTGACCGAATCACTCACTCACTCACTCGTGCGCTGACACACGCATGCCTTCACGAACATGTGTTATATAAATGGAACTTAGCTCTGTTTGTGTTTGTGTGTGTGTGTGTGTGTCTGCGTGCGTGTGTGTATGTGTGATTCGATTTAACTGTGCCAAGAAATGTAATAATAAAATCATAAACGTATTCAGCCGAATGAGAAGATCATGAAATGCTCAATCATCAATTCTACCATTCAGTATATCTTATTAAGTATCCTATGAACATGGAAGTGATGGTACTTGTGTTGTCTGTGGTCTACAGTTGATTTTATTTATTTCCCAAACTTAATATAGTTCTCAGGATCGTTTCCTAAAACAAACAACAATAATGTCTTTCATGAAGCATTTTACTGAACATTGTGTTGATATTTTTTTTAAGGGTAGAGGTTTCTCTAAACTATTTGCACATCGTGTCGGCTTACCAAATCGTGTATAAACACCGACAACGGTCGTGGTTCTAGATGTATAGACGGCTGTTTGATATAACTGTGTTCAGAATAGTAAGTCTCTTACCTGTGAAAATAAACCAATCACTGAAACAACGAGAATCTTTGTTTTGTTTGTTTTCACCCGCCGATCAAAGACCATGACCCCCCCCCCAAGAAGTAACTCGCTTTCCAATTTCGAATGTAGAAACACTAATACAAATTTCACCTACACGATACCTAATGTCTTAGACAATGCACAGTAATTGATATTTAATCAATTATGCCCTGTCTTAACCGATGACCGCATGTCTTTGTTTATCGATCCTACTGTGCGTTTATCCCGCCGTATACCAGTCCCTCTGATCAGTTATTTAAAACCATCTTCCGCTAATTAGAACTGTAAATGAAACAGCGACTTAGGTTGATAAACATTCAAGGAGACCACGTCGGTTTAATAGTACTTCGTCATCGATTTTGCGCAGCTTCTGAAAGGAATCGTGTCGGAGACAATAGTCGTGGTTAAGGTGATAACCGAGATCCTCCTGGATGACTTAAAAGGGACCACATATTCTTTTGTTGTTGTTACGATCTGTCTTAAAAAAAACACTCATTGACACCTCTCCCATCACGTAAACCACATACCTGACTGTGAGTATTATAGATGATAATGCCAAACCAAAAATACTTGGCATTAATAATCACTATCTTGGTGCTCGTATCATCATTATTGTCAGCTTTCCTTGTCGGTGCCAGTATACATTATTTGTCCCCTGAGACTCCGTAGTACTCACTGTCCGAATGCCCATGTCATCACTATTGTCAGTTTTCATCGCCGGTGCCAGTATACATTATTTGTCCCCTGATACTCCGTAGTACTCACTGTCCGAATGCCCATGTCATCACTATTGTCAGTTTTCATCGCCGGTGCCAGTATACATTATTTGTCCCCTGATACTCCGTAGTACTCACTGTCCGAATGCCCATGTCATCACTATTGTCAGTTTTCATCGCCGGTGCCAGTATACATTATTTGTCCCCTGATACTCCGTAGTACTCACTGTCCGAATGCCCATGTCATCACTATTGTCAGTTTTCATCGCCGGTGCCAGTATACATTATTTGTCCCCTGATACTCCGTAGTACTCACTGTCCGAATGCCCATGTCATCACTATTGTCAGTTTTCATCGCCGGTGCCAGTATACATTATTTGTCCCCTGATACTCCGTAGTACTCACTGTCCGAATGCCCATGTCATCACTATTGTCAGTTTTCATCGCCGGTGCCAGTATACATTATTTGTCCCCTGATACTCCGTAGTACTCACTGTCCGAATGCCCATGTCATCACTACTGTCAGTTTTCATCGCCGGTGCCAGTATACATTATTTGTCCCCTGATACTCCGTAGTACTCACTGTCCGAATGCCCATGTCATCAATATTGTCAGTTTTCATCGCCGGTGCCAGTATACATTATTTGTCCCCTGATACTCCGTAGTACTCACTGTCCGAATGCCCATGTCATCACTATTGTCAGTTTTCATCGCCGGTGCCAGTATACATTATTTGTCCCCCTGAATCTCACTGTTCCTGTAATTTGTTACCTGTTTATAGTACAAATTATTTTACAAACTGATAGTGAGATCATGAAAATATTACTGTTACTAAATCACTTACACTATTTATTTCAGATATAATTTTTTCTTCATTTTGTTGTGGGTGGGTGGATGGAGGGGAGATAACCAAATCATCCATGGTTTCCAAGGTGTCCACATCTTCCTCTGATTCATGACTAGCATATTCAGGGTTTACTTCTTCGACGTAAATCACCTTCTACGTTCAAGCGAAATATTTTTATAACGAAAGAAACACACAATTGGATTTCACGCTGCGCTTAATTCAGATTAAATGTGTCAAAGAAATGAGCCATCTTATTCAGGTTTTGTCACATGTCACACATAAAAATTCCTTTTGTCGCAGAATAAATGAGCGTTGTCAATGTTCGTTGTTCGGAACTAGGCAATAACATATCTCAATTACCGTCGTTTTTCCAAACGAAACAGCTAGATTCATGGTCTTTGTGGCTGTTTAGATCTATTTCTCTCTTTCTTTTGTCAAGTTCTTTGATTTAAGAATATAATAAGATTGTGATGGGAGAGGAAGGAGGGCGGGAGGTGTCACGTACACAACAAATGACTTCATGTACGAAGTAGATAATACTATTATTATGACGTTTCGAGAACGTTATTAAACTGATTAATGGGTAGCCCCATGACTGCTGTATCAGTCAGACAAATGACAAAATGAATCTCTAACTATGCCGGTTAGTACTTAGGATGAAGTCGAACACACGCATGCACGCATACACACGTACAACACACACGCGTGAACACGTATTCTTAAATAAAACATAAAATAAAAATTCGGGAATCGGAGAAATGCGATATTCGGGAATTCTGACTGTTCTGTGTCGGCTTCTTCATCGCACCCCCGCCCCATTCCCCACTCAAGTTGATGCCATGGGTCCACTTAACACTCAACATCTTGTTCTAACACGCCTACTTCCATCCAACACAAACCAATGTTTATCGTCACTGATGACACGTCTTATAAGATGTCGTTTCGCGGAGGAGAGAATAAATGTTTTATAATTAGAAAGCCAAATACCTTTATGTGATTGTGACAGTCGAGAACTGCTAATGTGTATTACATCGGCACCGAGACATTACGTTAGTCTAACCTCTCTAAGTGGCATACGGGCGTGTGGGATTTGCGGAAAGATAGAGAACAATTGTACAGGACGTCTACTTAATACCGAGTTATGGCTTTCTTACGGACAACACCACCGTGGTCTAATGTGGCTGGCGTCGATCTGGATCTGTGATTCGCCGGAGTAGGTCGTGACCTCTACGCGTAGATAACTATCCTTCATTCCGGATGCTGACAGGTTGCTACGAGATATTTTGCGTGACTTGGCTGTAATTAGATAATAATTCTGGGTTCGTTTCGATTTTTGTTTCGATGCAGAAATGACTGGTACTTGATACGGTACTGCGTGCTATCTATCAATGAACAGTTAACGTGCATAATACGGTCACACAGCAAACACTAGCAGTAAACTAGCAACAACACACGTCAAGTTGAAAGAATTGACGGCCATTTGTAGTATGTAGGAATGCGAGCTTACCCTGCACAATGGCCTAGCCGAGACACGACCGCAGTCATGCCAGCAGTGTAAACACAGTCTGCAGGCTTATATACCAGGAAAAGATGGCAAAGCCTCTAATATGTAGCGTGAAATATTTCTGTCTGGGAGCATTCCTTATATTTCTTGGGAGTGTGCTGCTATGTGGCCTTGGTCTGACCGTTGTTTTGCCCCACGAGGCGACCCGCAACTGGCCGAAAGTGACCTGTCAGGTCACAAACAGCTCATACAATAGCCGGATCTGCTCGTGTGCGTACCAAGCCAGTGAACCGGGATACGCCAGAAGCTGTCTGGATTCGTATCCATGCCTAAAGGTGATCGTGTCCTTCGAAGTCCCGGGGCCTGCAACTAGAGGAAGCACTCCATCAAATGGATTAAAGGAAAGTGACATTTTTTATCGAGTGCTGGTAGAAAGCAAACAAACTGACATTCGTCTGGAGGGCAATGGCATCGTTCACCGTAATGCTGGATTTGCTGATGGTGATCCAGGTTACCGGACACATGGCTCGCTGAGCAGCCAATCAATACAAGGACAGCTATATCGATCCTGGGAAGATTTATTTTATAGAGAGGTAAGTAAATGGAATGACTTCGATCTTGTGACACCATAAACCAAACTCGATTTCCACACTAATAAACAAATGGTTAATCGATAGGATTGCTAATCACAACAATATTAGTTTGTAAGTTATATGAATCCATATATATATATATATATATATATATATATATATATATATATATATATATATATATATATATATATATATATATATATATATATATATATATATTGTAGTGTACATTATACGAGTGTGGAGCTGCCGAATGGAATATTCATCAAGTTTACAAGTTTCAGCGTCTTTGGGGTCAACCAGGACACTCGTTTACCTGTTATTACGACCCTAATGACGTCACACAGGTGATATTAGATAGAAGGCCGACGTCACAAATGATCCACGCAATGTTATGGCCGACAATATTTTTAGTGATAGGATTATTAATATGGCTTGGCTTATGGCTAGGTTGTTGGCAGGTAGATATGGAGAAGTACTCACAACCTAATATAGATCGTACACGCGGACACGGACTGGCACGTACGAGGCTCTATATTAAGTAATGCACATCATTATTAAACTCTCTCTGTTTATTTCTTATGTCTGTTCTTCTTGTATTGACCATTTTTCTTAGTTTTAATATACCCATGACTTAATTTATTGCATGCATACAAAATTCCCCAAAGGGATAAAAAATCATTAAAATTGGTAAAACTTTATAACATTGTGTTGCTAGTAGGGCAAGAACAACGATAAGTACTCCCAAGTGATAAGGAATTAACATTAATCCTTGCAAGAAACATGACAATGGCAGATCCATTGTCAGTCTGTATTGCTAGTATGACGAATCCTTGTTTTCATAAGTTGCAAGTCATCTACTCTTACTTATGTTTTGTTCTTCATAGAAATCGTTAGCTGGCGAAAGAGTTGCCTTAAAAATTTAAATAAACTTGGTACTTTTTGTATGTGCTTCCGGTTTATGTACGTAGCCTAAATAAAATGGCTTCCATTTGGGTGTAACATATTTGTCGCCTATGAAGAGCAGATTAGCTGGGCCCTACAGGCTGATGTGTATCATATATATATATATATATATATATATATATATATATGTGTGTGTGTGTGTGTGTGTGTGTGTGGAGGTGAAGGGTTTTGTATATATATATATATTTATGTATATATTTATGAAGGTACTGGTTTTAAATGTTATTTAGGTGCTGATATTCTGAGCCAGTGCCACCATAAATATATATATATATATATATATATATATATATATGTGTGTGTGTGTGTGTGTGTGTTTAACAACGTACACTCACACGCACGCACGCACCCCCATATATCGCTTCCTCCAGCGATATTTGTATGCAGTTGTTGATTAAATGTAGCTCTGTTTCTAGAGGACTTTCTTTTATATACAATATTTGTGTATTAACAATTGAATCTGATAAAAGCATATGAAAGATGTTGTCCCTTATATGTGTCGAATTTATTGAGGTTATACGTAGATAAGTATTTTTATGCTCATAGATGCCAAAACTTATTTTTATGTTTTATGTTGTCTCCGATGTATATTCTTCTTTCTCAAGGGCATACTTATAAAATATTTTAACACCTTTCCGCACATCGCCATCACTGAGATATAAAACCAATTTATTGTCTGAAATGAAATACTGTGCACTTTACACTTAATCGTTTTGCTTAAGCTTGCTCCCAAGATGACGTCATCTGTGAGAATTTCCGCCTGTGATTATAATTTGAATATAAATATAAACAAGACGCTTCTAACAGGAAGTGAAAAATAGCACGTTAGCGCAAGTAATCATTGATGGGAACGATTCTAATGATTATTTACGCGTGAAAGCATATATTCTCGCAAATATAGTTCTTTTGATTATACAAAGAAGTGAGAAAATAGAAGTTAGATATAATGCTTGATGCTGACGTACATTCCGCCGGAAAATGTTCATCTATATTTGTGAATACCAATTCGGTTAACATTTTAGTATGAGATGCTTTCGATAATGTTATTTTTCACTCGTAAAATATAATTTTTCGCTGCTGAGTGAAATGTGATAATATGAGATGAAGCCAATTCTGATCGAACTCGTGACTTTAACTACCATGTTCACCTTTTCACTACCGACTTAGCTACGAATTAGTTTTATTTAAAAAAAGAACACACACGTATATGTCAGGCCATCCGTGTCACATCAACTTTTATATGAATCTTGCATGACGTGAATAATCAAAGATATGGAAAAAATAGGTCAAATCAATCCTAAAAGTGATAGAAAAATAACTGTATTCTATAGATTAATTAGTAACAACTTAGTTATCACGGTTCTTACTGATAATGTACTAGCCATTTGCTTTCAAGTTGAGAATAATCTGTCTAGATTTTTTCTGTTTAATTCTTTCTGAAACGTCTTTCGTTTCGTGTCGTGCATTTTGTTACAATTCAATCGAAATGCATTAATACTTTTCTATTTAATCCAATCATCAAGTAATGACACCATATTGACATACTATTTCTTTATGTGACATGAACAAAGACAGACTGATCTGTTGTGAAATTAGCTTAATCTTACACCACCACATACACAGGTATATACGTACCCAGCCACAAAGATTATCATTTTAAAGGTCAATTAAAATAAGTGTACTATTATTTTAATAAAGTAATAACATTTATTTCTACACTGAAAGGAGATCATTCAGCGGCAAATAAAACATAACAAAGATGTAAAAATAGTTATCCTTATCACGAAGAGAACACATTCATCTTTGTTTACACTAATGTATCCATTAACAGTATGAGTATTTGTCCATTATTATAATAGACATAGGACTCCAGCTATTGTTACATCATCCAGCCATATTAAACCACTGTTCTACACTTCAGGTGAAGATTGATGAAATATATAAACCGAACTCTTCCGAAGTTCCAGCGAGAGTAGTCGATTACCCATGACGTCATCATGTATTATTCTGGGATATTATTACGTTCGTTTTCATGTTGACAATGGCTTCATCTAGAGCGCTTACCGATGAAGATGGTGAGATGCGATGTGAATTATTCGTCGATATTTTAGATGTGAGAAAAATAAATGTCAATATTGCTGTTTCACTGCCATTTTTGTGCAATGGGCCGAGTGACCTCCAAAGGTAATGAGGCGAAGTGAAAGATGAAACACCCTTCTGACATAGCCCGGCCGGGGTTTGTACGTGAAACCTTTCCACGATCTTGACCGGTCATAAATCAGCTTGAGTTCGGATATCTTTTACACGAGCAAGTTAATCAACGGACATTGATGACTGATAGATAAGATAACAGTAACCGGTATCATCAAAAGGTA
Source organism: Paralvinella palmiformis (assembly GCA_025642065.1). Classification (NCBI taxonomy): domain Eukaryota; kingdom Metazoa; phylum Annelida; class Polychaeta; order Terebellida; family Alvinellidae; genus Paralvinella; species Paralvinella palmiformis. Next base: position 323,103 of record JAODUP010000545.1, on the reverse strand, counting down.
GATCAGTATTATTAAAGGGAATACCCCATTTTTATTAATATTTAATTTTTACATGTTTGATGTTTTACGGCCACATTTACACACATGGTGGGCTAAAGAGACCGAGTAACCACCAAAGGTATTTACACGAAGAGAAAGATAACACACTCGTCATACATGCCCAGGTTCAGATTTGAACTAAGATGATTTAAATCTGTACCCAAACGCACTACCAGTTAGAGCTAGGAGGCTTGTTTAAGGGAAAGATCAGTGTTTGCTGTAGATGATGATGATTGATGTTTTACGGCCACTTTTGTTCACATAGCCAAAGATGAAACAACCTTCAGATATGCCCACGCCGAGATTCGAACACTGGTGGTAGTGATCTATGGTCCGACACGCTACCGCTAGACCACGGAGGCGCCCCCAGTGTTTGCTGTAGATAAAGATATGTATACTTGGGTGTCATCTGCATATAAATGATGGTCCAAGTTGTGGCTGTGAATAAGAGAGCTTAGTGGTGTAGTATACAGAGTAAATGGCAGCGGCTCACGAACAGAGCCTTGAGGAACGCCGTAAAACATGGGTACTGGCTCTGAAAAACAGCTTCTTAATTTAATTGGTTCAGGCCTATTTTTTTAAAGAATGAGCGGATCCAAGTGAATGCTGTGCCAGATATGTTTTAACAATCAGAGAAACGATCTAGAACTAGAAATATAGAATAATTAATGGTGTCAAAAGCTGAAGATAAATTTAATAGATTAGTGCCGTGACCTTTCCTATGATATGTCGTTGTGAACTTTCAGTAGAGAGGTTTCTGTAGAGGAAAACTGTTTCTAAGCGCAATGAAAAACATTAGACAGGTGATTACAGTTTAAGTGATCTTTCAAATGACTGGCTACGACTTTTTCTATTACTTTAGATATAAAAGCTAGATTGAAATAGGTCTATAGCCGTTTAGGTCGTTGGCTGGTAAAGATGGTTTCTAAAGAAGAGGGTTTACGTGGGCATGTTTAAAATCAGAAGGGAACACCCTGAGCTTAGTGATCAATTTATTATCTAAGTAATTGGAACAATTAGTGTGTGAAGATAAGAGTTTAGCAGACATGTAGGGATAGGATCGAGTTTACAAGACTTATATGGGGATGATAAAATCACGTTAACAATTTCCGCAAGTGAGGCTGGTTTAAATACTGTGCAAGGGTGATGTACAACTTGAAGAGCAATATTATAACTGGAAGCCTGTCCTGGGAAAGGAAGCATGAATTTGAGGGATCTTATCCTTGAAATGTTTGGAAAAAGAATAGCAAAGTGAATTAGTTGAATCATGAGTGAGCAGAGAAACAGAAGCATTTTTATGGAGATTCACTTATACAGTTCCAGAGTTGATGAGGATTATGTTCGTATAAAAGTCATATTTAGCTTTAGTCATGAGTCTATTGCAGAAATAGCACTCAGTAATAAATCTAGACCTCTTAAGTTGTGCTCGTGATTTCCTCAATATGCGTTCTAAATAGGGCCGACGTACTTTGGAATTAATAATATCAGGGGACATCCAAGGTGCAGGTAGTTTAACTTTCAAGGATTTTGATCTGATAGGTGCGTGTTTGTTAATTAAAGATTTAAATGTAGTGTGGTATTGTTCATATAATTGTGATAAGTCAGTTTTAGGGTTGGTGATAAGTTCAGATTTTACGAATTCATCATTAAATGCAACAGTGTCAATGTCGTTAGTTTACCTATAAAGAATATTAAACTTAGAGTTAACTGGATTATGCTTAACTATTATTTCTGCTTTGACAGATAAATCATCTGTGGCAGTTAATGTCTGAATATAACATGAATGTCACCTGCTAGTAGTATACAGATAGTAAGAAAAATATGACGAGATTTAGTTATATGTCTAGGGCTGTGAGAAGATGGGAAAGCTCTCACTCTGTTTGAACTATTAGACTTTAACTTAGAAACGGTTTCCCAGATGGGATCAGAGATATAATAGACTACGATATATATATTTTTTATTTAGGACGAGTTTGATTTTAACATAGAGTAAAGGTACATTTCTGGGTGTAGTGATAACAGATTAGTGTCGGGTTAGGAAAAATTGAAGAAAGGTTGCACGTGATACAAGTGATGAAAAATAAATACTGTAAAGTAAATCTCCTGTGAAGCTAAAAGGGGCAATATGCCATGGTTCAGTGTGAAAATAGATAGAACACTACTGGAAACAGAAAATCGACTAGGAAAACCACCAGAAAAACATCGCGAAAACAACTTGAAAAGCAATCAGAAAACAACTCGAAAAGCAAACAGCTGGAACAGTTCTAGCTATTGCTTTCGTAGTTCTGAACTACTTGAATAGACAATATTTGAGTTATGAACATCTTTTTTTATTATTATTATTATTATTATTATTATTATTTTAAAAAGCCTTTCAGGAAATGTTGAGTTTTATTTTTAGAGTCGGAGATGTCATTTACTGAATCGGCATTTTTATATTAAAGTCAATACTAAATGATACTGTATTATTACACGTTAAATATTTGTTAAACATCTCTCTCTCTCTCTCTCTTTCTTTCTCTCTCCCCCCCTCTCTCTCTCTGTGTGAGAGTGTGTGTGCGTGCGTGTAATCCTTTGAAAAGTAAGGTCGATTACTAATAATTTATTTACATGTTCAGTTCATAAAACTGATCCGAGAAAAAAAATCTGGCATAATATTATTCAGTAATATTTTGATTAAAATCAATTTAATTTGATACATAACATTATCTGATGATTCGTACTGATCTTTAGACGTGACAAAAGTTTAGATTAAGTTAGATCTGTTATTAACAGTGTCAGTTTTGTGTGGATTATAAGTAATATATCATATAACATATGGCGTATTTGTTTACTAAATATTATACATGTAATTCGTTTAATTAAGCATAGTATACTTTAACTTATCTCTCCTTTAATGAAGGTTCAGCTAAGTAAATGACAAAATATTTAACGAATATCATACATCCTCGTGTCATATTTATAACCCGACATGCTCAATTGACAGGTGTCTATTATAAACATTTATTGATCACTAATCACGATCTATTCGAAATTAGTAGACGTCTGGGGATAATGTCATAGTTTTCCATCACAATAGAAATTCTTAGCTAATATTATCAAGGTGATAATTCAATGTTATAATAATCCAACAGAAATATACGAGATTACTGCACCTAATTAAACGTTTATTCGGTACTTTCAGGTCTCCGACCTACAGTACAAAACGCTTACATGTATACAATATGTACAATGATCTATAGTATATACGATGTTGTATACGATGATGATGATGATGAATAATGTTTTACGGTCACTTGTGCACATGATAGGCTAAAGACACACACACACACACACACACACACACACACACACACACACACACACACACACACACACACACACACACACACACACACACACACACACACACATACCAGAATAAAGCTGAGGTCAGCATCTGAGGTGTCGAAATGTTGTATATATTGTTATATAAAATTACTGTTGAAAGTAAACTGTGGCGTCAAAATAGTTTAAGATATATATATGTAGCAAGTCACCATTGAACCACACGCACGTGTTGTTTGTTGCGAGCTGTGGTATCAAATGGTATGTTTTACGTGCTTCCGCTTTTTGTACGTAGCCTGCATGTAGCCGCTTTCCTGTGGGCGTGACATATTTGTCGCGTACGAAAAGCGAATTAGCTGGTTCCCACAGGCTGATGAGTAGACCAGACACATGCTTAGGTATACGCACACATCTATCAATATGTGGAGGTATGGAACATTTTATATTTAGATTAATGTATGTATAGTTGTATTTGTATTTCGATTTATGGAGGTAGGTCTCGAAGGATGTTTAGATATGTTGATGCTCTGTGCCTGTTGCCTCTTTATATGTACCCTAACACACACACATATATAACATATGTGGGATATAGAAATATCGTCGTCAATTAATATATACTCTTATTAATCGGCAACAATAAGTAAGGATTTAAAACAATACATTATATGTGCACTTGCATGGCTCTATACACATAAATTCTAAGTTGACGCAGATATTATGGGTTCTTAGTTTTAATAATGTTTAAAAAAGTGTCGAAACTGACATAAATATATGTAAATATAGTATAATTATTTGAAATAGTTTTATACAATGGGCATTCCAGCAGAAAATGATACTCGGCCTCTTTTCTTTCTATGATTAAGGTTTAGACAAAATTTACAAGATCTGCTGTTTCTCTCGATTTTACCACGCTGATAATCAATAGCCAAGGGTTGATTACTGCACATAAATCTGCCTAAAGCCATTTTATATCATTGCTAAATAATTACATAGAGATATACTTCCGATTCTGGTAAATGACTAAATTGATTATATGTGCTTAATTTCGACATGTGATTTATATCGGAATGTAGATGCTGTGTTGCATTGTCATAAATTCTCTGCTTGAAAATAGTTCCGGGTTTCCTGTACCTTGAATTACCCAAACATCACCACAACCATATGAATATAATATATACTTAATATCAAAAACCCATGCTACACGACCAGAAATGTCAAGGTTTAATAACATATTGTAGCGCGCTTTTCGATAGCTATCGATTTTCATTGAAATTAATTTAACCAATATTTTATACGGTGAGCAATATAATATAATATATGTACAAAGGGCGCCTGCCACAATCTGCTACGGTAGCAACATTAACTGAACATTGACTCAGATATAGAACATATTTACAAAACTGAATATGCACAATTTCGATATCTGACCAAATGTTTGTCCCGAATATCTCTGAAACATAAAAATGAATAGGTAGAACTTTACTGCTGAAAAATTGAAAGGCTTTATATTTAGGTAGGTTTCCCTTTTCCCCAAGTAATTTTATACCCAGTAAAGCCTTTACGGCCTGTTTTCTTAATACTATTTGAGTTGACACATTCCAGTGTACGTTTGGTGACATCATGAGTCCTAGTTATTTATAATTGCTGACACACTCCAGCAGTTCACCATTACGATATACTTTTTCCTTAATGGTCCACCATGTGCCACCATTAGCCTACCATGTGCACACAAGTGGCCGTAAAAACCAAACATCAACTTAATGGTCCCCCGTTTCGAAATACCATCAGCTTGGGTTGGGATATTTTAACTGAAAGACCATATCGTTGGCAAAATATTTCGAGGACATTTAACTGAGAACACTGCCTATCGTGTCATTCACAGAACAAATATCATCGGCATACATTATTATATGTAACGATGACGCAAAGACATTTACAAAGGAGTGTCAGCTTCATCAAGCATATGTATAAATTTACATATATTTATGTCAAATAAAGAGCAGTCCCCAGTTAAATTGCTCTGTTAGACCATATATTATTTTGACGCATGATTTTAATTTCATATACACGGACCATAAAACTGACAAACCTTTGCCATGTATGCCTTTACTAATAAAAACTACAGATGGGAATGCCGTATAGAATCAAACCCTCGGCTGAATTCAACAAACACACACTATAATGTAACACCTCTTCTGTTGAGATATGTTTGACCTATGGCAGTGAGTGTAAATAAATTATCGATAGTTGGTTTACCTTTCCTGTACGTGCATCGACCTCCATCAAGTTAATAATTTCTTTAGCCCATGTTAGTCAATATTTTAGTGAATATTTTGCTGATAGTACTTATCAATGAAACACCTCTATAATTTCGGGGATTGTTTATTTCACCTTTCTAGCGAAGAGGACGAATAATAGCTATTGATCATTGTTCTGGGTATATTCCGCTGCTCAGTAACCTATTTAATATGGATAATAATGGAATTAAGAATATGTTACCAGCTGGCTTGTACATGTTAGATAAATGATGCAAATCCTTATTGATCTTATCAATTGTGATATGATCATTTAATATATCAAATTTATTGTTTTTGATTAATATTAAAATTTGTTATTACTTAGAATAATTCACCACAGTAATTTAACAATAAATGAGCAACAATCTAAAGTCATGGCAAATGTGAAACGTTATGACAAACTAGTTGTCAGCCAAGAACGATATATAATTGTTTATTATTAAAGGATGTTTTCGGGGGTTCTATTTTGCCTCATATATTTATTGATTTATTTATAGATGAGTTACTGTAATGTCATTTTAGAAAGAATCGTGACTCGAGTTTGATAAACGTATTTGATAAATTGATTACTTCGACCTATATTCGTCATTTTAGAAGTGATCAAATTGATAGAATTTGCATTAACTGTATACATCTTTTTGGAAATCATGTCGAAGTTACTTTCACCATCTGACAATTATTTTCTGTGAAATGACATCATGAGAATTATTGTTAATTACGAACGATTAAAGTGAAATAAGGCTGGATCCAAAGAAACTGTTAATTTAATTATTTTATTATTACTGATAAGACTTCATACAAAGTGAGATCGTTCAGTGTAAGATTACATTGCACCTCTCATACACATACATAGTCATAGAAATCTACGTCAGAATCACGAATCAAAAACGAAATAGGTTTATCTGTGGCACTAGTAATGTGTAATTTAAAATATACATATATGGTGCCATTGGCTCATAACAACAAGACCCAAACATTCACAAAACCTATACTTCCACAATATCGGAAAAACAAACAAATAACACGCACACAAACACACACGTACGCACGCACACACGCACACACAGTACGAACAACGTTCAATAAAAAGGAACAACAACATCCATATTATCTCGCTATCAACCATATCATATATTGTTACGAGATTATTTTATATATATATAAAGTCAATATTACAATCCTGCTCAATTAAACAATTTGGTTGATTTAAAAAAAGGGTTTTATCACCAACAACACATCTCTACCGAGAAATATTCATATTCTCACAAATATTGTTACATCTGGTGATATGGACATTATGACCAACCGTATAATCAAAATATGTTTTATTAAATTAAATCAGTAGAATTTATGAAATTTTAATTATCATACAATCCCGCCTGAATGTTCCATTTAAATAAATACAACTTTCGTCGGCTTAAGACAAACTATCACCGCCGACTGAATGCACCCAAGGAAATATACAAATATCTTTCCTTATAGGTCAACCTGCTGTATATGCTGCCTGGAACAGTCTCGGATTTACATATGAACTGATTCTGGATAGTCGCATCAGATGTCAATCTTCTATATAATTCTGTTAGGTTGGTCCCCCGGTCTAGTTTCTTGACCTTCGACACAGAGTCAGAATTAGGTCACTGGGACAGGGGTGTTCGTTGGATGGTATCACACTTCTTTAAAAAAATCCTTTATATTACTAAGTTTGTGGAGAATATCCTGGGAGGAAATGCACAAAACACTCTCTAGGCATTATAAGCACAGTCAAAATTTGATAAACCCACTTTAACATTACATGAAATCACATGATAAGCTAACGATATAGCTATATTAGTTTCCTGACCTGAAACCAAACCAAACTGTGAATTAGAAAATCACTAGCATAACAGAAACACAATATAAATCACCACAGTTTAGCTATTTATGGATTAACTATAAATTAACAAGCACGATATGATGTGATTGTTAGTTGGTTGATACCATAACTAAGGGATGGTTTTATATTGATATATCGACAAATAACAAGATTCCGATATTACTTTAATAGGCGAGAATTGGTGAGAAATATTTACATTTAATTTGCTTCTTGCCTGTTTTGAACATGGTCTAGTAAACCAAATCAGTAAAAATCAATATATTGATGATGTCTAGCTAAATTATGTGTTACATACCAGTATATTGCTAACCATTAAGGTAATGTTGCACACTGGTTTAGTTGGGAATCAGACAATACATATTTCTGCATGAAGCAGTTCTTTTGTGGATTTTTATCTCTGATAAATTGACTACGTAATGTAATCACTTTTTTAACTTTTTGTGCCAGTGCATTTTTCGAAAACCTTTAACCTATGTAGGCCTGATTTGTATGTAGACACTATGTCATATGTAGCTCGCTAATCAATCAAATTATTGCCATCCCGTTCAAGTCGGAGTCCCCTTTATTCCCTCGCCAGCTCAGATTGGCCTTATTAAGTGGCGCCTCAATTAAGGACACACCACAGAGCGTCTTCGGGCCTCATCGCACTATCGACAGCGAGTTGTAACCAAGAGACGTCTTTGTGCTGATATATCGACTGATAACGAAGTCCCGACACCGTTCAGTTTTACCAATCGCTGCCAACTAAGGTGAGCTGGTCTACTCAACGTGAGGGAAGTCTATGTATGGATGGCGCCAATGGTTTAAAGCCACAACATCAACCAGCCGGCAGACCATTAGGTGATTGAAGACCGTCTGTGGATCTCTCTCTCTCTCTCTATGTGTGGCCAATGAATTGACCATTGATGCTAGTCGTGGAATGTTGTATATGTTGAAGGATCAGGGTTGTGGTGGCTATCACATCTGACATTCAACCTCTCATCACTGGATCAGCTAAAGCTAGAGGCGTAGAAGTGAGTAGCTTTGGGATGACACAGACTACTATGGCTGATGGAAGATAATAACGTCGCGTTTTAAGACATGGCTCTATAACTGATAATTCCTTATCTGTTTGTTTTACGTCATTGATGAGACATGAGGACGTGATGTCGAGTTTTATATTGCAAGGCGATCAAAGAACCGCTCGATGAGTAACAGGTTTGTTATGTTTCAGACCGGAAATAATGTTTGTTTTCTTGGTGAGCGATCAAAGATTGAGTGATGATGATTCGATGAAGTCGGATATAAAGTGTGTCAACTTTGATTGTTTAATGGAGATATAACCAGGTAGGTGGATGTAGGTTTTGGATGGTAAGTGTGGCAGGAATGTTACTATCCGTCATCTATATGTAGCTGTGTGTATTGATGAATATATATATATATATATATATATATATATATATATATGGATATCTCTCTCCCTCCCTCCCTCTCCCCTCTCTATTCCCCCTCCCTCTCATCTATCTACCCACCCATCCATCCACCTATCCATCTTTCTATTTATCTCTATATCTAGTTAAGACGGTCATGTTGTAAGGATTACTTTATGAAGGACCAGTCAAAGATTGACTTATGGTCAGGAAGTTGCCGCATTAAAGCAAAGATTCGAATATATGTTAATAACATAAGGAAAATGAGAGTTAAGGTGGACAGCTAATAACTAGGAGAAATTATGTCGATGACTAAGTAAAGGTAGATGAATAAAAAATTTAAATAAAATATAAAACCTTGTACAGACATAATGCAGATATTAATCTTACTTGGTTAATGTACTTGATCCATAATAAGACATTTCATGTGTTTATTTCAGCATAAATGATAATAAGATAAAGATGAAGAGTCGATTCACGTGTAGCGTGAAGTATTTCTGTCTCGGAGCATTTCTTATATTTCTTGGTAGCGTGTTGTTATGTGGACTTGGTCTGACCATTGTACTGCCTCACGAGATGACACGTGACTGGCCGGAAGTGACCTGTCGTGTCATCAACAGTTCCTACAGCGGCCGAATCTGTTCGTGTGAGTACCAAGCGAGAGACTTCTCCGATATGGATAACGAACGGTGTCTGGATTCCTATCCATGTCTTCATATCGCTGTCTCCTACACGGTCTATGGTGTTCTCAGGAGTCAACAAGATCCAGAAAATGGAGGAAAAGTATACGACGATCAATTTGTTGGCTTGAAACCATCGAATATTTCCTTGTTCTACGACGACCATCGCCATACGTATAAAATAGTTATGTCACGTTATCAGAAAGATACACCGCATAATGAAGTGATAAATAGGACAATTATAGGTCATCTGTATCGATCCTGGGAAGATGAATTTTTTAAAACGGTAAGTTTCTTGATTGTCATTATCTTAATTTGGAGGGAGCTTTGGCTTTTAAATGCGGTGCTTGATAGCCAGACATGGAGATTGATTAGTTTTAGTGCAATACGACATAGACTTTCTTCTGGATTATCTCGTCTATTCTGACAGGCTCAGTTATCCCTAATACATGGCTAGCAACTAGCAAGAACGCATTGATGGCCTTATAATACAAAGTGGTTCACAAACAAGGTCAAAATCATAATCCAAAATATTTACTGTGTTGGATCCGGATAATATGTAATTTTCTACATCTGAACAGTTCAAATATTTATGTTTATTTAAACGTCTTTCCCATATTCTTATCTTTCTCAGTGCACCTTACACGAATGTGGAGCCGCCGAATGGAATATTAACCAAGTTTACACGTTCGAGCGTCTCTGGGGTCAACGAGGACACCCATTCAGATGTTATTACGATCCTGATGACGTCATACAGGTGATATTAGAACGGAGGCCATTGTCACAAATGATCCACGCATTATTATGGCCGACAATGTTTTTAGTGATAGGATTATTAATATGGCTTGGCTTATGGCTAGGTTGTTGGCAGGTAGATATGGAGAAGTACTCACAACCTAATATAGATCGTACACGAGGTGATATAGCTATTAGTGGTAGAATGCTGTTTAATTAATGCTGTTTAATTAATTCCAAGTTTGCAAATTAACATAGTGTAATACAAAAGTTTATAAGACACTCTGATATATATATATATATATATATATATATATATATATAATTTAAATTTATTAATTTAAAGGGTGTGATGTATAACTGAGTGAATTATAATTATGGCATGCAGGTAAATGTATTAATTAATATTCTTGATGTCGTAAAATCCACTAATCAGTAGTGTGTATGATACGCATATTTACCAAATAATATCTTCCAATGATACATGTTACGTATGATATATTACGTGAGTACATAAATTAATATTATAATATACATTACCTTATAGAAGACAAACATAATATAATAGAAATCACGCCTTTTTATGTCACGAATTTATTTATACCTCAAATATGTGATATAGTTGATTTATTAATATTTTAACCTTGACAAGTATTGTAATATAACCAAATACCGGTGTTTACATTAATGTTTCTTATGTTATAATGTCTTATAATTAATAACGTGTGTTATATCATTTCAATGGATATGATGAGTTGGCGTATTACATAATTAAAAGAAATAAGCATAGATAAGGGACGATGTAATTTACTTGTGACATTTGATAATGTAATTTTCAGGTACTAAATTTACACATTCATTTCACAAATAAATCTACATCTAATTACTTGGTTTAATTACCTCATGATTATTCAAGTGAGAGAAAACGAGGAAAAAGGTTTTAGTTTTCTATTAGAGATACTGGAAGCTTACACGATGTCCGTGTATATAATGTTTCTTCTAGTTAAATGTCGAACTCTAGACACAATGAATGCCAAGAACATTAAATAAAATAAATGTTCCTACAGGATATGCCAGAAGATTTGTAGAACTGAACATGTTGACATTCGTTTTCTAATCAATTCTGAGAACTATTTATAAAAGTATTTAAAATAGACTTCTTTTAGTAAGTTTCTTATTTTTCATATTCAAATATTAATCGATGTATAATCGTGACTAGAATATTTCTTATTGTAATGATATGGTTAATATATTTATGAAATGGAAGATTGCTATTCAACAAATTATGGTACTGAAGGCTAAGGTACGAAGACACATATTTAGGGATGTGGTTATGCTTTATGCCATGATAATAATCTCTTTAGTTGAAATAAAGAATGTTAATGATCACCACCAAATAAAACTTTTATAAAGTTATCAAATATTTAGTGAGATGTGTCTTTCGTTACGTACTCCTTTTAAATACTCACAAATCGTAAATATTTAATTAGATCAGTAATAGTTTAGATTAAACATCAAATTATATTAAATTATTGATATTTATAACATTTATACAGGATTCCTTAAATTTGGTAAAGCTATTGATTTGAAAATAGTACATCTTTGAATGTGTTTATTATATTTGAAAATAAGTGCTAATTTGATATATATATATATATATATATATATATATATATGTGTGTGTGTGTGTGTGTAAATACATATGTATGTAGATTTCTAAGAATGTATGATTGAATAGCTAAATAGGGAGGTGTGATGTTAGGTGTAGGTGGATTAAATTGAAAATGATGCAGAATCTAAATTCGGTAGATGCACTCGAACTAAGAATCTTCAGTTAAGTGCTAATTACTCTATTATTTAATCCATTTATTAGTTCGTTAATTATTTAATGAATTTATAATCAAGTGATATTTATCGATTATTGTTCTGCGTTTTAACATTAGATCGAACCGTAGCAAGCTAAAAATTGCTGAGGTTGATAAAAATTAACAATACTCTAAACGTAATTAGCACTAGACTTATACAAATAAACCTGCCACTGGAGGAAAAAAAACTCATAACGTATTGATAAGTTAGTTTCATTCCCATAATTTAATGTAATTTTCATTAAAGGTTTATAAATAATGTAAACACGCATTGATATTTATTCCCAATATAATACGAATGAAATAAATGAAATGCTAACTGAATATAGGAAACATACTCAAATTTGTTTAGCAATCGTTCCAACAGCAAACTAAAAATAAACCTGGCAAGATATAGTCCTTATCGAGTCACGTGACTACACGACTTACGAGTTGGTCTCAATAAAAACGGTTTAATTGTTGTCGTTTAAGCCAAATAAGAATCTGTTTAAGGCGAATTTGTTATACACGATTCGTGATTCGAATATGCTCTTTCAGTTTGGTTCTTGTAATGGTCATTGCGGCCAAGTTAGATAGTGGAACCCCTAACCCGTAGTCGTGATGTGTGGGATATTGTACGTTCGAATCCCGTCCGTGGTGTTATACAGAGAGGTGTTTATCATGTAACCAGACAACTGGCAAGGATTTTCAGCTGGTTATACCATTTATTGTAAATTCCCAATTTGCTTAGATCTTTTATAGACCATATGCACCACGTTGATTTGAGGTAGACAGCCACGTTAACTAACTGTTATTACGACAATTATTATGATGAAACAATGAGATGCTGTCACGTACGTGGAAGCGTTCCTTTATCTGGTGCAATGAGTTGATTAGCAACCGAGTACATAGAGATTTATCTCCTTCGACGAGATTATTTTGGATAACCTGCGATCGAACTCGTGAACCAATCGTCATCTAGTCTTCTTTCCGAGTTATGTACACATTATGTTTTTATGTAATGATGTCATAGTCTGTTTTGAGTAGTCCGCTTTAAGCATTCCCCACAATAAAATAATTACCCACTTCTGTGAGAACTATGATGGCTGAAATAAAGGTTCAAGATTTGGTAGATTAGAAAAGATTAAAAACACGCTGTCTGGATATTCGCTAGTTATTATATAATTACATCAGAAGCTTGAGGGCTTAATTTGACAGACGGAAATCATATTACGTCATGACGTGGAGCAGGTGTGGTCTTGTATGGTAATTAACCTGCCACCTTGTTAGTGAAATAATACATGAGAGGTACTGCACCTGGCGCTATATAAATGCTTTTATTATTTATTATGTTGTTTTTAATGTTGTTATGTCCTTCCTGTCCTTGTTATGTCAGTCATATTACATATTGGTGCTTTTAGTTATTATGATGGAATCATACTATATTTTAACTATGTACCCATCAGGCATTTCAGTGATATTCTGATATATATACATTAAGTCCCATATACAGTTATAAGACATAATCTATATGCCCGAAATCCTATTCTGAATTACAAGACAAAATGCATGTGTTACAGGACATAGATCTATTTTCTATTTGTTATCTAACCCCATGAAGCCAAACATATATTTAAGACGACACAAAGTATATATATATATATATATATATATATATATATATATATATATATATATATATATATATATAAAACTATACATATTTCAATCTAAGTATAAAATATTATACATATCAACATGTCTATACATACGTATGCTTATGCACATGTCTAGGTTACACATCAGCTTGTGGGACCCATCTGATCCGCGTTTCGTACGTAAAAAATATGTCACGCCGTCGGGTAAGCGGCTACATGCACGCTACGTGTAAAAGCGGAACCACGTACAAAAAGTATCTTTTGATACCACAACTCGAAGTAAACAACACGTGGGTGTGGTTCAATGGTGAGTTAGTACATACACAAGATAATTACTTTGTCGCCACAGTTTATATTTAGTAGTAATATCCGGTGGTTCAAGAGAAACCTATACATTTCGACACTCGAGATTTCTCCTCAGCTTTATTCTGGGTTCGAGTAACCAGACAAATCCTACCTATATCAACCGTGTCGATAGACGCTCGACAGGCCCGGCGTCGCAAGTTGCTCTCTAATCATAGTGAAAAATTAGGCTTGCCTACATGCCAGTTTGATTAACATGTGATAAGATGTACAAAGCAGCGAAGCAGCGAAATGACAGGTCAAAAATAAAGTAGCAATATTGGACAATGAAATATTGCTGAACCAGAACGAAATATCACCTCAATCCTGAGTAAAAATTAGGATTTATTTAAAACCTAACAGCTAATCCTTATACATTACCGTTTATCATTTACGAAATATTCATCCACGCCTAATTTAGCGTCCATAAGTATATACAGCTATGTGTGGTGGGATCTAAATTAAAGCGCCTATCCGCTTGATCTATTTGATCTATAGATGAGAACAGCGGATTTCAGCGGATCTCCGATAGAGCGAATGACACGTCGGGATTATAATAGCTAGACATTCAACAATTTTGTTCACAATTTGGGGAAAACTCTGCCAGCAGCTTAATACCGTGTGTGTGTGTGTGTGTGTGTTTGTGAGTGAGTGAGTGAGTGTGTGTGTGTGTGTAGAGCTATTTCCCTATACTTATCTCGGCGCCTTCGTGGTCTAGTTGGTAGCGTTTTGGACCACATATCACTACCACTTGAGTTCTAACCTCGGCGTGAGCATATCTGAAGGGTGTTTCATCTTTGACTTCGCTTCATTACCTTTGTAGGTCGCTCGGCCCATTTAGCCTACCATGTGCACAAAACTGGCCGTAAAAGATCAATCATCATCTGGGAAGATACAGGTTATGCCTTACATTTTCTCGACAGCACAACTATTATAATATTACTCTGTCACTGTATTAACATGCTACATAATAGTATTTAGAACCATAACCTGCGGTTAGCTCTCTCTCTCTCTCTCTCTCTCTCTCTCTCTCTCCCTCTCCTCTCTCTCTCTCTCTCCTCTCTCTCTCTCTCTCTCTCTCTCGCTCTCTCCACATTATCCCTTTTGCAATAAATATCAGGAAGGTAACTCGTCCCTAAATAAATATTTTTTGAGCGTTTTGAAATATGTTCATTTAAACACAGAAAAACAAGGCTCATAATTTAGAATCACGAGTTTACACAACAAATTATATAAAGATCGTCGTTAAATGCTATCTGAAACAGCCAATTACTGGTTAATTCCCTGACATGTTTCGGTGAGTGTTTGTTAATCAGAAGTGATTAGTTAGGTTGTAACTCAGTTCGTAGATCCCTTTGCCATTTATCCCGTTGGGGGTTAGAATCTTGAGCAACGTCTTTCAGCCTGTACATTCCGCAGGTTTATAATAATTAGTGGAGGTTGTTGTGGTGATGGATATATCTGATAATAGAGAATGAAATTATGTTATATACTATTACAGAGGCCCAAAGCCGTAGGGATGTTGACGATAATCAGAAAAGACTGGCACTGATAATATTAAATAAATAAAGATGTGAAGAGGCAGCAGGTGTCGTGTTGTTGTGTGGTCTGTTATTGTTGCTCCATTTAATGGTGTGCCCGATGGGCCAATAGAAAGGATTCTTAACCTGATATTTGGCAGTTGCGTGGAGGAACGCAATCCATCATTTTGTGTGTGTGTGTGTGTGTGTGTGTATCTTTGTATACATTTGGCGGGTGAGGATGTAAGTTTTTTTGTCAAATATGTGAACGTTAGTTAATATTGTGTATACAACCATCGAATTGTTTACCTTTTAGCATTACAATTAATCTGATCATTACCAGAGAACATCATTATATAGATAATATTTTCTCAAAATGATCATTGGATACATGATCAATAATATAACAGATGACATAATGAAGATTACAATAATAATAATAACTTACTGTAGTAGTATTCAGGTTACTCCCCTCCCGTGAGATAGCTGGTAAGGAACGGCGATGCATAACTTCAGATCATTGTTTGAATCCTTGTAAACGATCGTGTTGTTTGTTTCCTTAGAAAAAATTGGTCTAATCGTCTTAATTCCTTCTGCTGTTGTCCTGTGATCCACGTATATCGTTTGTAATCAACGTAGAGTTTCACTCTCATTAATATTTATCAAAGATCTAATATTAAAATGTAAACAACAATTGTAGAGAACAGTCACTTTACAGTACTCTTTCATGTTATAAGGCGATGGACATCTTCTGTTCTTTCCTGAAATGATCAATGCTGTCATGGCGAATTACGCTATATTTGAAACAATATACTGAAGTTCCCGTGGCATACATAACTGGTCACGAAACCATTGACGTATCACGTTATTTTTAAGCTAACACCATTATGTCACTTGTAAGAAGAGGGAGTTACTAAAATGGCATGTGGCTTGAAGACAACAATAAAAAGTAATATATATCTCTCTCTATTTGACTCACTCACTGACTCGCTCACTGACCCTCTCACTGGGGCACTTACTGACTGAGTGATGACCCACTCAGCGACTCATTCAGGGACTCAGTGACTGACTGACTAACTGACTGATAGACTGACTGATTGACCGACTAACTGATTGACTTACTGACTGCCTGACTGACTGCCTGACTGACTCATTGACTGACTTCCTCACTCCCTCACTCATTCATCCATTCATTCCCTCACACCTCTCATCCTCTGGGTGTTTATTTCGTCGTATTTGTTTACACCTTTTGCCATCATTAAGGAAGATCTGTCTTTGTGTGTTAGCTTGAAACAATATTTCCCTTCCTTATTAGTTGTTGACCATTTTGACACTGACATATGATGCCAGGATAATGAAACAGTAATTCATTCTACAGATACCCTTTCATAAACTCAAGTTTTTTACAGAAGCCTATAGATGACCGATAAACAGTGACCGTATAAAGAACAATTGTCCTGTATTTGTTCAGCAAAATGGTCACGCTGTTATCCATTAACCACTCCATACTCTTCTGATTTGTCCTTTTTTGTGCCAGAACACAAAGTACTTTACAATAAAAATATACGTTTGTCCAATATGCCGTGTTCTTCATATGTTTGCACGAGTGTTGTCATGATCATAAATTATTTACTATATGATGTTACCATTGGGTCAGTCAGTCTATCGTGTGTCCTGTTTGCTAGAACAAGAAAATGTGACTCATGACCTAAAAGCTTGGGCACGAATTTCCACGAATGCGAATGAAATAAACAGAATTTAGCTTATAGTAAATTGAGATCTTTAAATAAAGTCAGAGAAAACTAATACTACATGTTACAGAATTTAGGAATTCGTTTTATTTATATATATATATATATATATATATATATATATATATATATATATATATACATATCCACTCGCTAACGAACAGTAAATGCATTACCGCAGCGCCTTGTTTAGTATCTACTGATATTAATATTGTAATAGCGAGATGTGAATACAATACGTTATCTCTTGCCATAGTCTCAGACTAGGTGACCTTTTAATAAATTATTTACTGGCTTCACACAGTCAGTGGTAGTAATGATACATTAAATATGTAGAAGTATCCAACTATAGAGCCGTATGAGGTGACATGAGGAGAGAACCTTTACGGGAGAAAACTAGGAGCACCGTCACAAATTGTCAAATGATTCATTACAACCGTTAATGTATATACTAAAATGTGACAATCTATCATTTTGCTTTATCTATTTCATAGGCTTTTTATCGTAAAGCAAATACTTCATGATATTGGAGTGATCAGGTTTTTTAAAAGAGATATTGCTGCTCACTACCTCTGATATCTCTAGTATATCTCTGGTCTTCACTTTATGCTCTGATTTCATATAAATAAATTATGATTAATTAAGAAAATTGTAATATAAAAAGATAAAGCAATGATGTTACTAAGAAGAGTATGGTATTTACGCTTGTGACCATTGTTTCGATGTTGTTATTGTGTATGAAGATCACAACTAGGACACTTAATTGTTATATGATAAGACATGTACAATGATTGGAGCAAGTATTTGTAAATTTTATCGCGTGTTGATTCACGTCAGGAACACGAACCACAATGATGACTCTTCTCTGAATCCCACAATAGTTATGGACAGTGTAAATTTTGAAAGTAGCAGTAACAGCTATCACGGCATTTTAATTCGCTGAATAACAGCTGGGTACAAGTTTTCAATTTGACACCAGAGGACATTTTGTCAATTTCGTTGGAACACCACACCTAGATGAATCAGAAAAAAACTATAAATTAATTATTATACGCCGGTTTCCTGTTTTATCATCCGATATGACATCTTTAAGTTGGCTTAATTTATATTAACTCTCTGAAATGTAATTTAAATTAAGGAATTTTAATATTAAAAGCAACGCGTATCTGATCATCATATCAATATTTGAACTAATCTCAACATGTCCACAACCAATTCTGGTGTATGCGTGTGTAGGGTGTTCGTGTATTCACCGAAGATAAAATATTTGATAGAAATTACAAATACAAGCAGAGATGGACAGGGGTTGCTGACAAATAAATGAAAAACTCCGCTGAATATGAACTCTTCACCAGATATGCAATCTTAAATAGCACACTAAGAACAGAGACTATCTTATACCTATCGTTTTTTACCAACTATAAGTTACCGTGAGAGTAATACAAGTTTAGGTAAGTACGTATTTATTTCAACTGTCACACAAAAGGCATGAAACCTGTGGCCTGAGTGTCCTCTAGTGTGTAGTATGTTACATGTGTGTAATAATAAGAATATAATACATTTTACATTGGGCTGTTCTACCCTGATAAAAAACAAACAAAAGAAACTGTATGCACATATATATGTGTATTCATACTTACACACATACACACAACACACGTTGAGTAAACAAAATCACACAATACAGGAAACAAGTATGAGGCATCCACCTTTCCACCACTTTAACGTTGGAATCCGGCTAACCGCACCACTTCCCGGACCATATATCAGAAACAACTCATAAAAATAATGAAGATCTCAGTTTAGTTTAATCAAAATGTGTTTTTTAATTATTCTGGAGTTACATGTGTTTGTAATAATTGAGTCTTTTATATGTGGTGACAATTGATACCAAAATCTGGTTTTTAATGCATGAAACTTGACATCATTTGAGATGAGGTGAATTGCTGAAAGTGAGGGTCATTGAAAAGTCTTGTACTATGAGTGTGTATTACATTTTAGGGATGAAGATATTTAGGATCTAATGGTATAGAATATGTTTGAGTTGTATGTATATACGTTTACAGCATTGTTGCTCATATGGGTGTTCATGGGGTAATTTATTTAGTTGTTTTATAGTGATATAGTTGATTTTTGTCAATGATTTTGTAGCAGACACCCAGATCAATAAACCGTAGAAGTTGTATGAATGAATTAAAGATTGATAGAGAGTCTTAAAATGATTTTCACAAGATATGGCTAGATTTGTTTAGCGCTTATAAACCATTGGACATTTAATTGTTTTGTATGGTCAAGGTGGGATTTTCAAATTAATTTGTCATCTATTATCAATTACTCAAGTGATATTTTTGAATCTTAGAAGAAGAAAAAAGATTGCGAAATAATTTGTAGATATTGGAGACAAGGTACTTCATTTCAGACTTTCATCATTGTGTTGGACATATCTAGGGTTGCTACACATGGGTATTACGGTCTGGTAGATGATTTACATATATAATTATGTCATCCACAGTAACTTAGAGACCAGTGTATAATTATATATCTTAGTTCAAAGACAGAAAAGTCGAAGAAGTTTTCAAAATGATATACTCACCATTTTCATTTTTTTATTAGACTTATTGCAGGTAAATAGACAGATATACAACCATATAACACCTGGCTAGACCAACACTAACAATTATTCCTTGGAAATCTTGTCGTTGTTTATGTATTATTAAATATGACAAAGGTTAATATGATAAAAGCTGATATGTTACCCATCATACGATACAATTAGTTGGGAATATATTTTACAACTGCAATTTCTCGGGTCAAGGAATACACCTGTTTAGTTGGAATTTCGATGGAAATGACGTCATACCGGTGATATTAGAGTAGATGGTGACTTATCCAATGACCCACGCTTTGTTATAGCCAGCAGTGTTGTTAATGATATAATTATTAATATGGCTTGGCTAACTCCGATGTTGTTGTTAGAAGTACTCATAATCTTTTATATATATCGTACACGGGGTGGAATGTTTAGGCCTTAAATTTTCTGTGACTTATAACCGAATATGTAGGAGATGTGCCAAACGCCGAGACTAAATAATTCAAATTAACTTTTATCTGTGGAAGACAAGGAATATGTTCTAAAATATTTCATTATTACTGGTCTTTTTTAAACTTTTATCTCACTTTTTATAAATATGTATTCTAACTGAAGTAGCAATCATCTATTTATTTCAATTGGTAATACTTGCTGAAATAATTTAACAAAGGACAATTGTTTTATTTCGATTTAGCTCAAAAGAAAGATTTATAATCATTTATTTAACAAATCATATCTCTTGTCCAGACACTGATGGCTTGGTATTATTGTACCACAGACAAGGAATATGTTCTCAAATGTTTCATTATCATTGGCTTTGTTTTATTTTACTTTTGATAAATCTGTATGGTAGCCGAAGTTGCAATCGTCTATCTCAAATGCTGATATTTGCTGCTATTTGATGTGTTAACATATTTGAGCAATAATCGAAAAGTGTTTTACTAAAAAGATCAATAACTGAACAAAAGACAAACGTTTATTTTCCATTCAGCTGAACAGAAGTATTCTTAATAATTTATTTAACAAACCATATCACTTGGCCACACGCTTATGGCTTGCCCTTACTTTGCCACAGACACACAACTAACTACACTCTGACACATATGCCATCGTTCTTCATATCTCAGCCACAATATCAACGTTAATCATGTGACCATACATTATTTATAAACAAGAGTTTAAAAAAACCTGAAATGATACCGGGACTACTTAATACTCTCCCGGAATATCGCTGAATACATACTTAACTTCGTGAATACAGTGCGACCTTGACCTTCTGGAATTGGCCCAGTTAACCTAATGGCAAATAGTGAAGCGGATGATCTTCTGTCTAAATATGTCCTTCATATTATGTGTGTGTCTGTATATATATATATATATATATATATATATATATATATATATATATATATATATATATATATACATATATATATTTTTGTCTAACTTCACTAACGACTGCCTACTTATAATTAGCAAAATGTCCAATATATGCAGTTGTCTACCTATACAAATATTAATATAAACATTATTAGTTGTTTGGACAACCACATCGATCAATTATTAAATATAACAACATTTCAAAAATTACCTACATCAACGAACAAAGTTTCAGATAATCTTAGATCAAGGAAGGTTTTCCATCCTAGCTTATCTAGGGTTCATCCATCCTTGATAAGGAAATCACAGATTATCCTGAAGATTATGCCTTCCACTTGATCATATAGCAAATATCAACATTTCTGCACTTCATAGAGATGAAAGACTGGAATTCTTTTTTAATATGTTTTACTTTAGATCAATTGTAATCAAATGTGTTTGTCAAATAAGTGTATACAACTTTAATACAAAAACCGCCAAAATTACTTGCTATGTAGGTCCACAATATTAGTGATAAAGTTTGAACGCTTTATTTCAAACGGCTTTGTTAGACGCTAATATATCAAAACAGACGAGTACTCACACGAACTACAATATTTAGTATAACATTCCTATAATTATTAGCAAATATATATAGTTATTTGTGATATTGTTATCTCTCACTGATATTTATTGCAGTTTTTGTTAATACTATTCCAGAAATGAATACATTATTTCGGTTTGTTATATCGTTATATAATTACACGAAAACTATATTTATTTATGCTTTTCTTTGCACCATATTAACGTTTGATATTATGTTGTTGTGTTCTATAATGATTAATGAATATCTTATAAAGTGTTATTATATAATTGTTTAATATATAGTGTGGAATTTATTAGAGATTAGGGCGTGATAAATGTTGACTTGGAAGACTAGATGATGATGTTGATTAAATTCTTGTCTTCCATGATATCGTCCATGTATGTATCCTTATATAACGACATGTAGTGTGATGATATAATTATATGTCCAAATTTAAGTGAAATCATTATCATTCCTGCGTATGTTGACGAACAATGATCTGGTATTGAACTTAGGATGTTTTACAGAAGGAAATGCTTACAACTTACAACAACTTGACGGTAAGGAAGAGATACATCGAGATAATACAAGAAGAGAGCTACAGAAGCCATTAGCTATCAAAGAAGAAATACCGCTACGAGGAGATGAAAGACAACCTGAAAATGGTATTTGTCTCCTTATATATCTCCTTCACGAACCAAAGATTTCAAAGATTTAGTTACTTGGATTTCTAAAAGGAATAATACTCTATGCCAACATTCTCTATGATTTTCACAATTGTTGTCCCTTTGTAAGTTATAACTCTAAAGGTTGGTCATGTCCTTGTGATTTTTAATAATCTATATAAATGTTGACCCCTTATAGTCATAGACATGGGCCATTGTATTTTACGTTTGATTTGATTTTGACGTTTAGATTAAAGGGACAGTTCACAATCAGAAAATATTTCTTGAATATGAAATGCTTAGAACAGTAACCAAAAATTCTACAATAATAATCACGAAATATACCTGATATAATAGATATAGGGAAATAATCCAAAATTACTGGAGGACTCCCATTATGGCTATACCGGGATTTGAATCATCTTCCTCTTCTAAGGTTCCTTCTGAATCTGATTGTATGTCATTGATGACGCAATTATCTGGCTGTAATTGCGTTTTGTTCTGGAATAATTCTTTGCTCACACTTGTTTACATGCTTTTGTACGGGCTCTACAGACATCCGGTCAAACTGCTGGGTTCAAGTGACGTCAGCATTCAGGAGCTTCCAGTCTCACTCTACTTATAAAATGGCGGCGCCCACAGGCCATTAAAAGTCGATTAACCAGCGCGTTGAACTGGATTATTTAATATGTGGGTGATCGTTTACACATTTTGACATTATTTATGATATTTGTGAGCACAGCTGTATTAGTCTTGAAAATTTGAAATGAAGGTGGACTATCCCATTAATGCTAAATATTTGTTGCACTTGACGGATATCTAGATGAATGAAGCACCTTTGTTGTTGCCGTATTAGAAGATGTGCTGATAGTTTCATTGGTGTTATCAACATCTCCATCCACAACTAAATGAATCTCTCTCTCTCTCTCTCTCTCTCTCTCTCTCTCTCTCTCTCTCTTTCTCTCCATTTCTTCTCAATCCTTATATACCACATCTATTAATCAGATCCAGAAATATTATAATGTTTTAAATTTCATCTCCTCTACCAATTAACTGAATATCTATCAAAAGAAATACATTATATAAATGTATATTAAGTAAATGCATATCTTTTCGAATCTTCGAGGGAATAGTTTCCTTTCTCATCTGCAAGACATTAACATTAATATTAAATTAATCGCAGATAAGGAAAATCTTTCTATTTACCTTTACTGACAACAGCACAAAAGACATATCTCTGAGAAACAGCAATTATTCTAGTCTCATATCTCAACTGAGTACATCGTTATTCATTTTGTTGCATATGTGATCTGGAGTCTCTTGGAGTCTCTCACAAACAAAACATCACAATTCAATTATCGGATTGTTTGTAAGAGATATGTTTTCTTATCAAATGTAATGACACAAATGACTTTTTTTAAATCTATATAATCCACTAAAAAGAACTTATAAGTTGCACGTTCTCAATCCGAAATATGACAAGAAAGCTTTAAAGCATAAATATCTCATTAGATACCCAAATTGATGATTCTAATAATTCTGCCACGAAATAAGAGTAATATTTCCTCTCTATTTGATGGAACTGTGTGTTTGGACTCAGATATGGAGTTATTTATTATCATAAACATACAAATAACGTGATTTTATAATATACTATACAGTTTGTTCAGTATGTAATATTTCTGCTAAACCATCATAATATATTTGTAAGAGAAAATATCAGCAGTCATCAAGTATGTTCTATTTTCTAACACGTCATAACCACGTCCTGCTTCTTGTGTTCTTCGTAAAGGATCTGCTTTGATGTAACCACGTGACAGATTATAGAAAAAATTATCATCAAGACAGATATAAGGTGATAGATTCGACACTTTTACCATATTGATTACCAAGAACTCTACTTTCACCGATGATCTTGATTCATTTAGATTGATCCCAATGTAAATCGTTTCATTAACTCATGTACTCGACATGACACTAACAACTGAAGTAAATGAATGACACACATGATATAATTAATAGGGATTTGGTGGGTTCGATTAATAAATATTTAGCATAATTGGTTAATATTAAATGTTCCATATTTTCTTGTTATATTCTTAAACTAAATTAATTCAAAATATAATAAACATTTAACAATCTACCTCATGGAATTAACGGCTTTGCCATAGGTAGAAAATATATAGATAGATAGATAGATAGATAGATAGATAGATAGAGAGAGAGAGAGAGAGAGAGAGAGAGAGAGAGAGAGAAAAGAGGTGAAGGGAGAGATAAAAAGATGTTTAAATGTGGGGCATGAATATGAATATGATCAGAAAGTGAGCGTGAAGCAGCTGTTCATATCTGAGTAATTTTATTTTAATAATCTCATCTGTTCTAAAATTATGTTATTCGGTTATCATTTAGGATTCAAGCTGTTTTGTGATGAGCCAAGTAAGTAAGAATTCCAAGAATTGTTTATCCTTGTTACAAATAGAGTGCAAATCGTGATTTATATCAGTTCAACAGTAATATTATCTCTTAGAGTATTGTGATTCCAACAGTTATAGTATCCTTCTGTCATATCACTGTATTCACATGCACACAATAGTAATTAGAACCCTGGCCTGAGGTTAGCTCTCTCTCTCTCTCTCTCTCTCTCTCTCTCTCTCCTCTCTCTCTCCTCCTCCACCTCCTCTCTCTCTCTCTAGGTTTAAATATTGGTTCTTATAATGAGTGTAATATGACACTGTCATTAATGTTGTCAGGAGGGGGTATTCATTATATCATTAGTTGAATCAAATTTCTTGTCTGTAGCTAGAGGCATCTGTTTAATACGAGTCTCTATGAAAGGATACATGTTTCAAATGCAAAGATATTCCAATAGAAAATGAATCTAAATTATATTTATTTTACACAATTGAGACACTAACATCATATATATATATATATATATATATATATATATATATATATATATATATAAAATATTTTTATTGGGAACTTTTGAAGGAAAATATTTCCAGTTAAGTTTAATTTTATTAAAAAGTGGTACTAACTTATATAAATATTTAATGATACGTTACACTGAATATTTCACGAATTACAAACCTTCATATCTTCGTTCCTAAAAAGTTTTAATTACTTTATTGAAGTTCTTCAATATGTTCATTTAAACCTACAAACCAATCCTCATAAATTACACACTCAGTTTTGTGATATATAAATGTGTGTTGGAGGTATATCAGATGGTAGAGAGACACACATTGGGAAAAATATTAGAGAAGCCCAAGATATGCAGGAATGTCGTTGTCTGGTCTGTTATTGAATGGGTTCTTAGCATGATATTTTGTGGTTGATTGGATGAACGGAATCCGCCATGTTGTGTGTGTATATGCTTGTATACATTTGTCTAGTGAGGATGCCAGTTTTAGGTCAAATACGTGAACGCTAGTTAATATTGTACACTAAACCATAAGGATGTTTACCTATTAACAACACAGATAATCTGATAATTATGAGAGAACATCATAATGTAGATAATATGTTCTCAAATGATCATCACGGGAAACATAATCCATAATATAACAAATGATATAATAACGATTACAATCATAATACAAACTTACTGTGGCAGATTCTGAAATGCATAACACCAGATCGTTGTTTGAATCCCTGAATCTCATTGTTTACCAGCTACCGTGGAAATAATTGGTCTGATCATCTGACTTCCTTATGGAGTGGTGCTGTGGTACATATATATATATATATATATCGGGTGTAATCAGCTCATATCAATATTTATCAAATATGCAACAGATTACAATGTAAACGACAAATATACAACATCACTTGCTAGTATTCTTCCAATTCACAAGGCGATGGACAAATTAGACAAAATCAGCTTCAAACACAAACAAAATGGAAACAACTAAAAACAAATTGATAATTATTTTGACGACAACAAATAATCAGTATTATTATAATACATATATAGCGTGCCTCATACAAATATAGATTTCTGGGGTCAACGAGGACACTCATTCGGATACGATTAAGCTGCTAACCACGTGCAGGTGAAAATAGAACGAATCGTTAATAATATGTCTTAGCTTAAGGCTAGATTGTTAGTAGGTATTGATATGGAATAATACAGACATGTTAATATACTAACCAGTTATAGTTATATATTGTAATATAGTTATGTATGGCTCTGTTCTGAGTAGGGCCAATACTCTACCCATGCACGTTTGGCGAGGTTGCACTTCGAATTTCCCGAAGGACTTGGCAGCTTTTGAATTCAAGTAATTATGCTACTCCAAAGTGTACAGAATCCAATTGGCACACTTTCGGCAAAGATAAGATATTATTAAACACAAGAAATTGATCAATTCATTTTTTTAAAACCGTGTTCGCATAAAGCGATGATAAAATAAATTTCCATTAGATATACGCATGCGAACGTTGCAATTCCGATACACTTGCGCATGCGCATGATGACGCAATTGAATTATACACCCCCGGCAAATTATTTAGAGCGCGTTTGTAGCACCATGTGCTAATGGATCTCCATAATATAATTAATTTTACGGCTTATAGCTCAGCAATATTATGTAATATTAATAAATAAACCATAAGGATAATCTTAGGCTTATATTGTTAAGTTGTGCTTAAATTGTTTAAATTGTAGTATAGAACATTATTTTGCGCGACGGTGTATTCGTAGTTTGTATTTTCAGTGGCACATGATCAAATGACAGGCGGCTAAGCTGGCGAAATGTTGAGTTATTGCCTTTTAAATTCGCGTTTATTAGTGTTATGATGAGCGATCTCGTATACCAAAATGTCCCGCGGAATCAATGAATGTGAGTGTTATTCAAAGAACGTAACTCTTAACTTCGTCACTGCCATGATCTTCACTGATCATCTAAATTGCATTTGGCCCGAGTTCAATCTATCTCAATACTTAACAACACCACCTGTCAACATTACTAGTCCGAGCACACTTTATTACTCCTTTCTGATTGGTCCATATTATATCTATTGCAGTTACAAACACAATCATTAGGGGCGCCACATGTATATGAGATTATAACATTTCATGAAATCCCCCCTTATCTAAAGAACTGCTGAGAGGTTTCTATGCAGTACAATTTTAATAAACCAATATCGATATGTATATCTATTCACAATTTAGTTTGGCGACCTAGTACTTTACTGGTTCTAACTTTTAAACTCCTAAAGAACACAACACTGTACTCAAGTGAATATCGATTGAACATAGAAACTATTAACTATTAAATATTTCTTTAGATAAACTGATCTGCCTTCAGAACTAAAGCTAACTACTTAATCCACATTTAGATCCTTACAATAGTTACAGGTAATTAATATGATAATAGATCATAAACACATTGTATAATAACTTGAACTGTATAATCCTGTAACTTTAAAATATCCAACTGGTACTCATATCGAGTATCCACCATTAAGTTACTGATAAATCAACATAGCGTTCATTTGATAGTCCTTATGCCAATAAGGGGCCTGTATATTTCTTCTCTCCCTGGTTGGAGGTGTAACTGGCATGGCTGCCAACATTGGCTCTGGTCTGTGTGTGTTAGCTGTAGGTCTACAATTAACAGCAGTACTATCTGGTTGGATATCAGGTGGTACTTCTTGGTCATGGTTATCATGGTCATCGGGTACATCATCCATGATAGGGGGGATAATGCATGTAGGTTGAAATGATGGGTTGATCACACGCTCGTTTCTACGATATGTCTGTCCATTTTCGGTGGTGACGATATGTGACGGTGGAGTGTCACTTTTATCTGTGACGACTGCCTTATCCCATGTGTCGTGTAAACGAATTCTCACATTATCACCAACTTTAGGTGATTGTCGCTGTTTTGCACTCCTGTCATAGAAATGCTTTTGGCGTTGTTGACGTTTAGCCAGATTAGGTCCATCTTGAACAACTCTTGGATTTAGTGCACTTGCTGCACACGGCAATTTATCCCGGAGCCGCCGACTCATTAGAATTCGTGCAGGAGAGTACTGACTTCCAGACAATGGCGTGTTCCGGTATTGTAGTAACGCAATATGTTGATCAGCTCCATCCTCATGAGCTTTGCGCATTATTTGTTTTATGATTCCGACAAAACGCTCACTCTCTCCATTCGATTATGCATAAGTAGGACTAGAGGTTGTTAAACGAAATCTCCATTCAGCTGCGAAGTTGATCATCACGTGACTGCTGAATGGCATATTGTCGCTGACTATTTCCTGTGGAATTCCATGTCTTGCTAGGATAGGTTTCAGTGCTGTTATAACACCTTCTGCTGTCTTGCTAGTTCTAACGACTTCTGGGTATTTGAATGTGTAGTCTACTACCACCAAATAATCATGTCCACGGAACATCATAATATCAGAAGCCAACGTTGTCCATGTGACATCATGGGCTGCTTCTGATTTTGCCGCCTGAACTTAGCACATGTGGAACATTTAGCAACGATATTAGTAATGTCCTTCATCATGTTGGGCCAATATAGAATATCTCGAGCCCTGGAATGACACTTCTCAATTCTGAAGTGGCCCTCATGCAGTTGTTGCAAAAGTTCATTCCTCATTGATGCTGGAATAATGAGGCGTTCAACCAAAAACAAAAGATCATCTTCTAAATGAATCTCGTCACGCACATTCCAATATGCATATAGCTGTGGTGAAATATTACTTCTATATTTTGGCCACCCATGAGTTATGTATTGCTTCAAATGTGTGAAATGCTCATCCTCACGAGATGCTGTTTTCAGTACTTGTAGTTTTACAGGAGTTACTGGAAAACGCTCTGTTATATTGTGATTCCTCAATTCTGACTCTATTGATTGGGGATTGTTATCAGTGATGTACGCGCGTGATAGTGTATCGGCGATATACATCTTGGATCCTTGTACATATCGCACATTGAGCTTGTACCTCAGTAATTTCAGCAACATGATTTGTAATCGAGGTGACGCCTTATGGAGTGGTTTAAGTGTAATGTTCTACAGAGGTTTATGATCACTTTGTACGTCTACCTCTTGACTATATATAGTGATGGAACTTATCAGTCGCAAACACTATAGCAAGTAGTTCTTTCTCTATCTGAGCATAGCGCGTCTCTGTATCTGTTAGAGAACGAGAAGCATAGGCTACAGGTTGCTTATTCTGTAACAAACAGGCACCTAATCCATTTGAAGAAGAATCAGCTTGTATTGACACTGGTAGCCTAGGATCATATAGACGAAGTAATGGTTGCTCCGCCAGTATTTTCTTAATAGCTTGCATGGCAGCTTTATGCTCATGCGTCCACAACCATGCAGTACCCCCCTTGAGTAGGGCACATAAGGGACTAATGATAGTTGCTTTGTTCGGGATGAAAGGTGATAGCTAGTTTAACATCCCTATCAGACATCTCACACTATCATTGTCGGCTGGCTCTGGCATCTGAACTATCACTTTGATTTTAGCCTTGTCAGGTCGTATTCCTTCTTCGGATATATGGGTCCCCATGCAAAACACCTCAGGCATCTTCAGCTGTATCTTTGCTTTGTTGAATTTCACGCCCTGACTACGAGCACGGTCTAGTACTTCCCGTAAAGTTGCATCATGCTCAGCTTCATTTTTGCTAGCTATTATCATATCATCAGCTACAAATGTTTTATAGGTCCATTTTTGTAGAATTTCACTGGCACTCGAGATCCCAAATGGGATACGAACGAATCTGTAACGTCCAAATGGAGTGTTGAATGTTGTCAGAAGACTGCTTGCAATATCTAAGTTTACTTGCCAGTATGAATCCTTCTGATCTAGTAATAGTGAACAGGTTTGATCGTCCCAACTTATTTGAGACATCAGCAAATGTCGGTATCTGGAAATGTTCCCTCCGTATATTCAAGTTCAACACTTACCAGAACATTTATAGCAAGTGGCACCATATGCAGGGCAGTGACGTCTATTATGTTATGATCCACATATTCTGCATGTATTGTATTTACTGGAAGTATGACCAGCTTCTGGTTTACCGCCGCCTGCTTTTATTGTTGTTAGGTCGCCGTCTGTTATAATGACATGTTGTATGGCTCTCTCTTCTATACCATCAGCTCCCATGGAACGAACCTTATTCTGAGTTACCTCATATGCTAGGCATAAATCTTTGGTTTTACCCAGAGTTAAATCAGTTGTATCCAGCAGTGTTTGCTTCAGGGATCTTTCATGATTAGCAATGGAAAATACCACTTTGTCCCGGATCATATTATCTTTTTCCGCGAACTCACATGTATCAGCTTTCTGTTGCAACGCTGTCAAGTAATCTATAAAGGGTTGATTTTCGGTCCGTCTGCACATCCAGAAATTGTTACGACAAAATACGGTACGCTTCATCCCCTTAAAATGGTCTTCAAACTACGTCATAGTTGGTTTAGTCTTCCTCTGGCCCATAGGTAAACTGACTGTACCTATCTAATGCCTATGGTCTGATAGACGCAAGTAGCATGGCGATATTGATGTTGTCTTGTTTGTCATTGGCTTCCGTAGCCGAGAGCCACAGTGTGAAGCGCTGACTCCACAGTCGCCAATTTTCGGCCAGGTCTCCATTCACATTAATGGGTTCTGGAGGTTTAAATTCCAGTGACATTATCTATGATTATGAGCTACGCGTTCTATACCAACTTCTGACACCATGTCATGATCTTCACTGATCATGTAAATTGCACTTGTCCTGAGTTCAATCTATCTCAATTACTTAACAACACCACATGTCAACATTACTAGTCCGAGCACACTTTATTACTCCTTTCTGACTGGTCCATATTATATCCATTGCAGTTACAAACACAATCATTAGGGGCGCCACATGTATATGAGATTATAACATTTCATGACAGTCACGACCTGTCGAAGTGAAATCTTGCTAATGTAGCATAGATAGCGGTGAAGCTCTTCTCGGGCACCAGAGAGATGTATTCAAGCTAATTATTCTGGTGGTATTATCTGGGTTGCTATTTAGTCATTAGCGTCTTTGATAGTGAGGCAGATCTAAAGTTTTCGACAAGTTATGTACATAGAATATAGAAATGAATGGTTTATCTTTTTAGAAAAAGATTACACAAATCATATTTCAGTAAATAAAACCAAATCTCCAAAAATATATCATCGAAGCTAGATTTACAAGAATACAACATACAGATGAAGGTTATTAATGGCTATCTTGTTAAGAACAATCAGATCAATATATATGTTATGCCGTTGAATGCAGTATATTTATTAACATGTCGTGTGGCCTTGAGATTTTGGCATGGCTGTTGATAACATAATAATAAATAATGAATAAGATAGCCTTCAATCTAAATTTTCCTTTCAATACAACACACACACACACACACACACACACACACACACACACACACACACACACACACACACACACACACACACACACACACACAGCGATTGATAAAATATTCCAGTGATACGGTACTCGCTAAGAAAGTACATACTTTGGTGCATGCTACGTCCTTGTCTTATTAATACAAATCCCAAACGTCACTACGACGTCATCATACGGAAGCATCAGAGCAGAAGAAACGCCATCTGGTGTCTCTTACGAACATAACTTCTCAACTCAATTACCGGATTGTTTGTACAAGACATATAGTTTATCCACTATACAAACATAACAGGCTATGTCATTAACAAGTCGGAGGCATCCTGAAAGCAAAGAATGTTTTAGAACTATAGAATGCACTAAAAACGTCTTAAATCTCAGTCTAAAATATACAAAGAAATCTTTTCAGACATAAATAACTTATTCGATACCCAACTTAGATAATCTAATAATTCTGCCATAAAATAAGGGTAACATTTCCTCTCTATTTTGTACTCAGATTTAAATATTATGTTAATTATTTTATAATGCATTAACCTGTTTCCCTTATATATATACTACATATCGAACGTTTCTGATCAACAAACACAATATTTTGTAAGAGTAAATAAAGACAGATGAGCTATTTTATGTTGTCATCTTGGTTATATCTATTGACCACTAAGAACATTAATTTTATCGATGATCCTGATTCATTTAGATGGATCCCTATGTAACTCTTTTCAATACGTCTCTGTATTTGATTCGGTTTGGCACTATTAACTGAAGTCAATGACACATATTATAGAATTGATGGATTATGTATGGCTTCAATTAGTGAATATTTAGCAGCATTGTTTAGTATTAGATGTGTCCTGTTTATACTTTCTTGTTATATTCTTAAGCTAAAGCAATTCGAAATATATTAAATATTTAACAATCTGTCTTATGGAATTAATCGCTTTGCCAGAAGGTTTTTCATTTATATTTCATATTATTAATATAAACACATCTCCGCGATGAATATGCTAATGATGAGTTTTAATATATAAAAACGAAGACTTAAGTTTCGTAAAAATCCTATTATCGGTTAACTAAGTTAAACCAGAAGAAAAACTTGCAACAAAAATAAAGACGATCTAGCTTAAAGAATGAACCAGTTAAATCATGTAAATATATATATATATATATATATATATATATATATATATATAGTCGGCTAAGGAAGACTTTCTACGTAAATGACATAATGAGAAGAGACATTCCAATGATACAGTTAGCCATACAGCTGCGCAGAATCACGCAATTCCTTCATAGTGCTATCTGCCTTCACAAATTATCAGATATATAACTGTTTGACTCAGTATAACTTAGTTTTGTTGTTTCAAATACACTTCTTTAAAAATTGGAAATTTTGAAATTAATTAAGCCCTTTTTATTACTAAATCTGTGAGCATTATGCTCACTTTCAGAAGGACATGGAAAACGCATTTCAACATTAAATTACACAGCTGATGATATAGATAGCTATATTAGCTACCTTGTCTGAAACCAAACCAAATTATGAATTAGAAAAATCATAAAATAGAGAAATATAAATTATTACAGTTTATCCATCTGTAAATTAATTATAAAATATCAAGTACCTTCTTCCTTTTGTGTTAGAGAATTGATACCATAATAAAGAAATTATATATCGACTAATAATAAAATCCTGATATTGGTTTAACAACCAATAAAGTTAGTATGAAATATTCACTATTAATTTGTTTCTTGTCGTATTTTTACCTGAATCTAGTAAATTAAATGAGAGAAAGTCAATATATTAACGTTGTCTGATCATAGTATCCATTATCTAGGAGTATGTTGCTGATTTCTAGATTTATGATGTATAACAATTTAGTAAGTTATGAGGCAATATACATATCAGCCGGAAATGATTATTTTATAGATTTCTATCTATTATAAATTGACTACATAATACAATCACACGTTTTACTCTTTCTGTCTGTGTATTGTAAAACAATCTTGACTATGTGTAGACTAGACCTGATTGGTACGTTGGCATTGTGGCGTATGCATCTCGCTCACTAGTCAAATTGATGCCATCCTGTTCAAGTCGGAGTCCCCATTCTTTCATCATCAGCTCAGACTGGGTTTGTTAAGTGGCACCTCTGCTGAATTACTGACAACAAATCACACAGCATCTTCGGGCCTCGTCACACTATCGACAACAGGTTATAACTAAGAAACAGGTTTTTTTTACAAATAGTTGACAGGTTAGGCGAGCTGAGACAGTCAAAGTGTGGGAAGTCAATGTATGGACGTCGTCAATGGCTTAAAGCTACGATATCAACAAGACCGCCGGCCGTTTGGCGTCTGTATCTGTGACCGCTGGATGAACCATTAATTCTAGTCATGGAATGTTGGGTAGATATGTAGGATCACTGTTGTAATGGCTATCAAAGCTCTCACTCGACCTCTTGTCCCTGGACCATCTAACGGTGGAGGTCTAAAAGTGAATAGGTTACTTTGGCTGATGGAAGACAATAACATGGCATATTGTGACTCCTGTTTCTTTTCAGTTTGTTTGACGTTATTGATGGGACATGAGAACAAAGTGTCTAGTTTTATGACGATAAAAGAACCGCTCCATGAGTAACAAGTGTGTGATGGGATGTTAGGTTTCAGACCAGAACTATTGTTTATTTTCTTGATAAACGATCAAAGATTGAGTGATGACAGTTCACTGAAGTTGTAGAAAGGGTGTGACAAAGTGATATGTTTAAGGAAAATATAACCAGGTGGATGTTAGTTATTGATGTTAAGTGAGGCTTCTCTCTCTCTCTCTCTCTCTCTCTCTCTCTCTCTCTCTCTCTCTCTCTCTCTATATATATATATATATATATATCTATCTCTGTATTTATCTAGCACACAGTGACTAACTCTACATTATTTAGCCCCATTAATATTATATCGTCCAAATCTTTCTCTATCTATAAGCTTGTCTTTTTGATCTATCTATCTATCTATCTATCAATAACTAGGTGGTTTCTATCTATCTACCTATCTACCTGCCTATCTAATTATAGACCTGTCTGACTATATGTCCATGTATTGAACTTTCCATATTTCTATTTATCACTCTATCTAGTCAATATAAGCTTGTCGTAATGCTTAATTTATGTCGGATCAGTCAAAGATCGGCTTATCGTCAGAAAGTTACCACACTGAATTAAATTATACTGTTCCAAGAAAAAAATAGATCTTTGGCGAAAATGCAGATATCTTTCAATAACATAAGGAAAATAACATATAAGGTAGGCAGCTAATAATTAGGAGAAGTTATGACAACGTTTTATGTTGGGGACTAAGTAAAGGTTAATGACAAACCTTGTAATTCAAACAAATATATTTAAGCTTCTTTTATACACATAATGCAGATAATAATTACCGTAATTGATCCATAATTAAATATTTTATGTGCTTATTTCAGCACAAGTTAATGATGATCATAAGATAAAGATAAAAAGACGATTGACGTGTAGCGTGCAGTATTTCTGTCTAGGAAGATTTCTTATATTTCTTGGTAGCGTGTTGTTATGTGGTCTTGGTCTGACCATTGTACTGCCTCACGAGATGACGCGTGACTAGCTGGAATTGACCTGTCAGGTCATCAACAGTACCTACAGCGGCCGAATCTGCTCGTGTGAGTACCAAGCGAGAGACTTCTTCGCTATGGATAATGAACGGTGTCTGAATTCCTATCCATGTCTGCACATTGCTGTCTCCTGTAGGGTCTATGGTGTTCTCGGAAGTCAACAAGATCCCGAAAATGGAGGAAAAGTATACGACGATCAATTTGTTGGCTTGAAACCATTGCATATTTCCTTGTTTTACGACGACCATCGTCGTACTTATAAAATCGTTATATCACGTTATGTCACAGAAAGATACACCGCATAATGAAGTGATAAATAGGACAATTATAGGTCATCTGTATCGATCTTAAAATGGTATCTTTCTTAATAGTACGCGCATTGTTATAATCTTAAGGTTGAGGAAACTTTGGCTTTTAAATGCGGTGCTTGACAGCCAGACCTGGAGATTAATTAGTTTGAGCGCAATACGACATAGACGAGAATCTAGCAATTAGTAAGAATGTATTGATGGCCTTACAATACAAAGTGGTTTATAAACCAGGTGGACAACATGTCAACTATGGAAACCCATAATCCAAACACCATAGATTGTTGCATCCTAGCAATATATATTTCAATCAATATTAAAAATTAAATAATTTCAAAGGCGGTGCCTTTGTTTTGCGGTGTTTCCCAAAAGCTCTATTCTTGAACCACTGCTGTTTACTCTATATAACACACCACTAAGCTCTCTTATTCACTGCCATAAATTAGATCATCATTGATAAGCATATGACACCCAAGTATATATATCTTTATCTACAGCAGAAATAGATCTTTCTCTTACACATGTAGATGACTGTCAGAGTGATATCTCTGGCTGGATGACAAATTATAGATTTAGGCTCAATTCGAACAAAACTGATTTCGTTATTATAGGTACAACTAGACAACACACAACAAACTTACTTGTTTCTTCTCTATACCCATACTTAATCATAACATCACACACTGTACGTATTCTTGGTGTTACATTTGATGGTGATTTTAATTTCAGAGAACACATTTCTCTGACATGTCCCTGCTGCTTCTACCATATTCCTGACTTTCGCTATATTCGTCGCTATTGTGTTTTTTTTCAGTCGCCAAATCCTTTGCTGCAGCCCTCATTTTTAGTAGGTTTGATTAATTCAACTTTCTTCTTTATAACATCGCATTTAAAGATATTCTAAAATTTCCATGTGTTCAGAAATGCTTAGCTAGGGTTGTCACACGGTTTCCTCGATTTTCATATTCTGTTCTAGTCCTGAAATCCCTTCATTGACTCCCTGTTCAATCTAGCATCTTTCCTATGTAGAACCCTCCTATCTATTTTCAATGCTTTCTCTAGCACCCAAGTTCCCAGGGTTAAAATTCATGTTGGGGCTTGTGTTTTTCTCAGTTGCTGTCCCTGCTCTTTGGAATTCGCTCTCTGAACATGTTAAGTCATCAAATAGCATAATTTCTTTCCGTCATCATTTGAAACCTCACCTTTTCAGACTTGCTTATCCTTCCCAAGTTTCCTATGTTTTCACCCCATCCGATCATTTTCTGATGAATTTTACATTGTACCAGGACTATGAGTTTGCCTAATCCCTGAACTAATTGCGCCACTGAGCTGATCTTTCATCAGATCATTTAGTGCTATATTTTAAAATCAGTTAAATAGATTAATCAACTGATAAAGAACTTGGATTAATCTGCTTACATGTCTTGTGCTACATAGGCAGATTAGATTATAAGAAGACCTAATTCATGAATAAACAAAAAACTAAATGTTATTAATAATGTATGGTTCATATTTATGTTGGCCTGCTTCAACTTGCCTTCCACAAAAATTAGACTTTATTATGTCCCATTCTGTCAAAGCATCATCAAACTCCTTGTTTGGTGTCAGCAAACCTGACTATTAAGCGAGTTAATATAAAGTGGCTTATTCTCAATTGTGGTTTTGTGTTCCTGACATATTTTGGTGTAATTA
The DNA here is from genome assembly GCA_025642065.1 of Paralvinella palmiformis. Classification (NCBI taxonomy): domain Eukaryota; kingdom Metazoa; phylum Annelida; class Polychaeta; order Terebellida; family Alvinellidae; genus Paralvinella; species Paralvinella palmiformis. The sequence goes on along the minus strand of JAODUP010000545.1, from coordinate 285,379 downwards.
CTAGATGCTGAATGTTTAGATATTATTTTTGCCAAGGTATTGGCAACTTCGTTGATATTGGGTATTGTATTACCATTTGTCTCTAATTGGTTTGTTCCTTGCCATTGTCCTTTACCAGTTATCCTTCTTACCATGTCCAATGCTTCTTTATCCTGTTCAATTTAGAAACACAATTTAGCCAACTTGTTTTCATGCTTTACTTCAATACCCGTCTAGCCCTGGCATATCCTTTTCGAAATTCGTCTCGATGAAACCGAGTTGGTTGTTTAAAAAATATTTTGCAATTGTTTTTCTTCTGGTACGAAGTGCATCTTGGTATTCTTCATTCCATCCAGGTTTGTTGAGCCATTTTGGTTTTGCAGAGGTTTTAGAGAAAACAAATATTATAATATGTTGTATAGTGTAAAGTGCATTGTACCATGGGTATTCTAGATTTACAAAGTTTTCGAGATTTAAGTTTAGTTTGCACACTTGCTGAAATTCGTAGCATCAGTTTTCCCCAATCGCCATCTTGGTAAATTTTCATTTTGACCTTTATGTTTGAAACGAAGAAATGTCGGGAAGTGATCACTTCCACAAATATCTTAATGAACTTTCCAATTAATATCTAGGAACAATGATGGTGAACATATTGAACTATCTATTGCAGGAAAATTACCAGTTGCAGGATGAATATATGTGGGTTTTCCCGTTAGTCAAAAGACATAACTGATATTGAGCAATAAAGTGTTCAATTTGTCTGCCTTTATCATTGATATCTTTACATCCCCACATAATACTGTGAGCATTCATGTCTCCAACTAAAATATATCGTGAGGGAAGCTGGTCATCCAGACGATTTATTTCTTTTGGATTTAATATAGATGTTGGAGGTAAATAAATTAAACAGATAGTTATTGTTTTATGAGCGGAAATCGATACAGCCTTTGGCTGCAAGGGTATAGTTAAATTAGTTTCTCGGTGTGGGATATTGTTTCTGACTAAAGTAGATAGACCACCAATGGGTTTACCATTGATCACCAGGGAAGAGTGATTATATGTAGAATATTTACGAAAGTCTATTGCTTTTGTTTGATCTATATATGTTTATTGTAGACATATTGCTATGGGGTTATATATGGGTATATATTTTAAGATATCAAACTTGTTGTGTTCAGCAAGAAGGTCCACTGAATTCTTTTGTGCGCGATTAGAATGGATAACTTTATTTGTGGGGGTTTATCTTGAATGACAAGTTTTAGTAAATTTGAGGTTTTTGTTTTGTAACTATTGCTTTAGTTGAATTAGCATTAATAATCTTTTGGGAATTCTTTTGGCTATTGTTTTTTTTTTCTATTGTTTATTGATAGAGGCTCAAATGAACTTTTCTTCCGTTTGCACTTCAATGTCTTTAACATACAAAACATCTCATTCGGTTGAGAATGTGTTTTTCCACAGGGCTATTTAGATATGCCAATTTGACAAATTTGAACAATGATGGGAGTCCAAATCCTATTAAAAACGTGTTGGTGTCAATAACCTTTCCTTGTTTTGTTTTTAAATTTTTTAAATCTTACGTCTACTATACCTTGCTGTTTGGCATCATTCCTTTCGAGAATCTCCTCATCACTATATCCCTTCAGGTCTCGTTATATTATGATACCATATTTGTAATCAAGGGATTTGTGAGAGGAGAGTCTCACTGGAACATCTACTATCATCGTTGACCGGAGTAAATTGTCTGAATGGCATGTTTTGTCTACTTCGATTAGCACTTGTCCAGAACGTCATCGAGTAAAATTGTTAACTACGCCTGCTAGATCTTGAATACATTTTAGTGCAAATGGGGATACATTTTGATAGCGGTCGACAATTGTCAGCAGATTCCAACATTAGGAATCTCGACCATCGGTATCCGAGTCTGAATCCACCTGCTCTCTTATTCTTTTGTTTGAGTTTTTGTTTGGTTAAGTGGTTTCATGTTGTTTATTTATGTTTCATTAGTAAAGATCCCCATACACCACGGAGTCTAACAAGTGGGTACTTAACCTGTTGCCTTGTTAGTGAAATAATTACATCTATAGTTTTATTGTTTGAGTATGGTCTTGTTTTTGTTTAAATTTTGTTATCTGGTTGCTGTTGTTGTTGTTTTGTCAGTTATATTAAATATTGGCGCTTTTAATTTTAATAGTGGAATTATACTCTATTTGTAACAGTGTTTCCATAAGTTATTTTAAATCTTATACCCTATTATAAGAGAAAATATATGTCATAAATGACATGTTCATAAAATATTTATCGGCAGAAGAATTCAAGAAAATACATTATAGTTAGGACATCTCCGAGGAAACAAAAGACTACACATTATGCTCATATTTAGCGTTGTTCATTATTTTAAATAATTGATAAATATGATGTTACAGTATCTTTAGAATTGGTAGAGCTTTTTTACTGAATAATTACAAAATAACGACAGATCACCAAATCTGTTTTGGTTATAAATGAGCTTGTATCTCGCCGAGATTTGTGGTTTGTTTATATTAATGTTGTAAGTAAACAGCGAAACTGTATAGATATGATGAGATTCTATGCAGCAATCTTTCTATTCCATGGTTAGTGTATGTTGACTTATTAATGACGTGTGGGAATTGTACATCAATTGACTAACACGACATGCGCATGCGTTATATATCAAATTACTGATCCCAAACGTTTGTGTGTGTATGTGTGTGTGTATAATATAACAAATATGAATAAAAGTTATGATTATATTTCATTTTAATAAACACAGAAATCATTTACACTCGAAAGTCTCTTTTATGAAAGATGTTTTTTTTAAATAACCATCATTATCGTTTATTCAGAATGTGGCTTCGAAATAGGTACTTAAAAGACAAAAATATATCATGAAGAATAACAAATATAACTGCTGTATAGCTACAATGGCAGCTGTCATTGTTGTTGTTCTGTTTTAATAACGACCATTTCATTCCTGGGTCACAGACCTGGACTTATTTATTGATTTATATTTATTGAATTTTTAACCTGGAACGGAAAAGAAAATATACTCAACAAATCTTTAATTTAACATGTTAATATAGGGTTAATAAAAGCTTGCTGTTGTTTTGATGTCTTGATATGTATTTTGTGTATAATTAATTTCTTATCATCGATGACGTGGCCAGTTGACAAAATCATAACAGAATAATCAATTCGGGAGAGGTGTAAAATATCATATCTATAAAGTGAAGGTTATCAAATGTAAAACGACTTGACACCCCCCCCCCCCACACACACACACATACCACAGTTGGCATCTTCCTCATTGTTTGACAACTAGTATCTATAATTGTATGTGACACCAGCGGAATGTATTCAATGGTATTAGATGTTGTGATGGAAATAACTCGGCTTTTAAGACTAACACTCGTTGTGTACAATCACTTTGATAGTCATATGAGAAATTAGTACAGATAGTCGTCGACATAACAATAGTCGGGAGTGTGAATCCTTATTGTCAGTTTTCATAGGATTACAGCTGTTTGATCCTAGATCAAGGAAAGTCGAGACTTATGTCTTTAACAAATTATTTGCAATTCGTGATTTAAATCAGTTCGACCACAATATTTCTTATAATGCAGTGTTCCCAAAAATGTTAATATCACCCTGTCATGTCTCTGTATTAACATTGTACAAATAGCACTTAGAACCACGACCTAAGTTTAGCTCTCCCCCCACCCCCCTCCTAGTTTCTTATAACGAGAGGAAATATCCGATAGGAGCGAATGAAATATTGAGAAAATCGTTACATGATGTGTTATCTGTTATTAGAAAAATTCAAAAGGCCTACAAATGTGAATGATAACCAGGAAAGAATGGCACAAATTATTATTGAGGGATTCTCCTGATAATATTTATTAACATAGATGTGAAGAGATATCTGGTGTCGTGATGTTATATGGTCTGCTATTGTTGCGACCGTTAATGGTGTGCCAGGCCATTGATAGAAAGGATTCTTAATCAAGTGTTTGGCAACTGTGTGGATGAACGACACCCGATATTGTGTGTGTGTATATGTTTGTGTACATTTGCGTAGAACAGAAGTCAGTTTTAGGTCAAATATAGGAATGCTACTTAATATTGTACAGTAAAACATCGCCCTGTTTACCTTTTACCAATACAATTAATCTGTTCATTATTAGAGAACATCACCATGTAGATATTATTTTATCAATATGATCATGGGATACATAATCAGCAATAAAGCAGATTGCATAATGAAGATCAAAATTATATTAATAACTTACTGTAGGAGTATTCAGGTTACTCCTGTTGGACAATTAGCAGGGATCTGTGATGCATAACTTCAGATCATTGTTTGAATCCTATTGTGATAACGTAATCAGTGGATAATAATTGGTCTGATCATCTGTCTTCATTATGGACTTCCTGAGGGTAATATTTAATATCAATCTAATAAAGTTCAACAATTGTAGAGAAGAGTCACTTACTTTCAAGTACAAACAAAATGGAAACAAATCAAGTAAACAAGATAATTATTATTGACACGAGCAAGTAATCAGTATTATTATTATTTTTATTATATATAGTGTGCCTCACACAAATATAGATATTAATATTGGAACACGAAAGAAACTAATGATCTCTGTATTTTTAGGAACAATTAGGACACCCAATTAGATACCATCACGACCCAAGTCACTTCATTTCAGGTGAAAATAGAACGCATCATTAATATATATTAGCCTAAAGCTAGACTGTTAGGAGGTACTGATATAGAAGACTACAGACATGTGAGTATATAACTAGTAGTGTTAGATTATTAACTTTACTCATCCGCTCACTCTCTCACACACTGTATCAACTATATTTGGTTCTCCTATATATCCTCCTCCCTTCCTCAATGTTGATATCGTTGTATTTGTTTACCTGTTTTACCATTATTAATAAAGAACTCTCCTTTTCTACTAGCTTGAAGGGATATTGGCCTTGTTTATTAGTCGTTGTCCATTAAGACACTGACATCTGGTGGCGGTAACGAAAAGCAAATTATGTCTACTGATGTCCTCTCATAAACAACGGTTTTGCATAGAAGGCTATAGATGACCAAAAGACGATGGTCCTACAAAAGAGGTTTTTTTTCTGTATTTGTTCAGAAAAATGGAAACACTGTTATCCATTTACCACTCTAAGCCTTTTTCGCTTGTCCTTGTTATCCAGAATATAAACACTTCGCAATAAAAAAAAATATACGCTTGTCCAATAAGCCAGGTAATAACGTTAATGACATGCTCATAAATTATTTACTATATCAAATTACCATTATGCCAGTCAGACTAGCATGTGTCCTGTTTGATAGAACAAGCAGATATAAGACACCTGACTTAACACACAAAATAAACCTTAGGTAGCAGGTGGTGATATAATTATTGCTGATGTAAGATTGATGACACCTTGATTTAATTATTTTGACGACTTTTGTTTATTCTAACTGGAGTGCATCACATCTTAACTGCCAGATTGGGTACAAATAAATATAAAATAAGCTTAATTCAGCTTATTACAGTTCAGGAAAAATTATTCAATAGAACCAACTTGAATGTAGTTTTTTTTTAATGATATTCATATTATATTTTAAAAGTTTCTGTTTAAAACATAATTTAACTTTGGGTGATATTATAAATGGTGAGAGTAATTTTAACATTTAATATTCTCACTTTCTCTCAAACAACGTTCCTTTTTAAACACGATTATCGAATTAAAATCCCAACCTAGCGAGAAACTACTTGATAAAGTATGACCGGCTCTCGATGTAATGGCACCGGAATATTTCTCAGGTAGTTCAGCTATTAAATAAACCGGTGTATATCAAATATTATGTAATATATATATTTAATTTATATTAGTATAAGTTGATTATATTTAGTTATTTTGTATTTCTTGCATTTTCTTTCTAATTGATCATTTCACGCCCTATATTATCGCCCAACTCCAACGTTTACCATAAGAACCCGGATTTAGCTTGAGTATGTTTAAATTTTTATTTTTACTAATTTTTTTCTATAATTATAATGAAATATACAAATGATCAGTTGCTTGGCTTACGATCCTATGGTGGTAATACAATTTGTTTAGCAATGCGCCAACGTAGGTCGTAGTGGAAACCATCGAAAGCAGATTGGGTCTGATGCAAGTAATTTGATCACTGTGCCAATAACACCATACAATGGCACAGCTGTACAAAATATAAGTATTGGTTTAAGAATATGGATATTGGTGCTCTTAATTGTTATTACAGAGACTTGGCTGACTGGTAATGTTTCAGACCAGAAAATTGTTGGTGATATGACTCCAACTGGATATTCATTCCATCATGCGGCTCGGATTCACAAGAACGGTGGGGGAGTCGGCATTCTTCTCCGTGATTCTTTGAAGTGTGAAACCCATTTGCATTTTCAGGCTAAGTCTTTTGAAAATTACCAACTGATATTTGTATCTTGGGGGATAAATGTTCGTGTAGCTATTATCTACCGATTACACCCTACTAAAATGGTCTGAAAGCAGCAGATTTCTTCAAGGAATTTTCGGGATTTGTTGACTCTCTTGCTACCGACAGTGGTCATCTGTTGATCCGAGGTGATTTCAATATACATTGGGATTGCCAGAGGAATGCAGATACCAAACAACTGGCTGACATTCTTAGATCTGCCAATCTCAGGCAGCATGTCCAAGAAAGAACACACATACATGGTCACATCTTAGATCTTGTCATCTCCCGTGATGATGACAATTTGATTAAGGGTGTGTCTGTGTCTTCCATGCTGTCTGATCATTTCCTTGTTAACATTAATGTATCTTTACAGAAACAATCTGTTTCAGCTAAAGTTATTTCATATAGAAGATATAAGTCAATTGACAAGGAGGCTTTTCTTGCTGATCTGCGAGTCTCTTCTCTGGTATTGGATCCACCGGATGATGTGGATCATCTGGTGGATCTCTATGATAATACATTGAGAGACATTGTAGATCAACATGCACCTTTAAGGACAAAGGAAATGCCAAGCAGACCAATGCTTCCATGGTATAATAAGAACATACAGGCTGCAAAGAGACACAGAAGGTATTCTGAGCGGCAGTGGATCAGGACCAGTTTGTGTGTTCATTTTGAAATGTTCAAGGTCAGTAAAATTCTTGTTAAAATTACCCTTGCCTCTGCTAAATCTGAATATTAAAATAAAAAGACCAAAACATCCAAGGGAAATCAAAGGATGTTTTCAGTGTTGTGAATAAAGTATTACATAAAAGTCAAACTGTCCTTCCAAATATTATCAACTCAGATAAAGATATTGCACATGGTTTTAATAGCATCTTCTGTCAATAAATATTAAATATACATAGTGGGTTCCATTCCAGCAACTAATCACAGGGTACCCCACTGGTAGAATACTCCTGCATATCCATGATGGATACATTTGAACCTTTTTGCAAAGACTGATATCAGAAAGTTGCCTAAAAGGTCATCTAATGCTTTCTGTGCAGTTGATCCTATGCCTACATGGTTTGTGAAAGACTTTCTGGATGTTCTGATAAACCCAGTTACAAATATATTTAATATATCATTATCTCTGGGTGTTTTCCCAAGATCCGCAAAAGTTGGCCATGTACAACCATTAATAATTAAAAAAACACAGTATGGACTCTAATATTCTAAACAATTACATACCTGTTTCGAATGATGTGAAGAATGATATTATGATGTCAATTGATCAAGGTAAGCTCTAATACTTGTTCTCCTGGACCTGTATGCTGCATTTGATACAGTTGACCATAATGTACTTCTTTCTAGGTTAAAAGACATGTTTTCTATATCAGGTAAAGTCCTATCTGGAAGAACGCTCCCAGAAGTGCCTCTTCGTAGTATTTTATCAGATGTTCAGTTTCTGTTATCTGGTGTACCACAGAGTTCAGTTCTTGGTACTCTGGTTTTCACAATGTATGCCGTTACTCTCTTGGGATCATTGCGCAGCGATATGGGGTAAAATATCACTTGTATGCTGATGACACACATCTGTATATATCACTGGATCCTGACAATGAGTTAAATTTCTCCTCTTCTTTGGATAATTTAGTACATTGTATTGCTGATATTCGGGTATGAATGACTCAAAAACTAAATAACAATAAAACAAATATTATATATTTGGCATCACCACATTGTGTTAAGTCCATAAAGACACCAGCATTACAGATGGGTGCATCTTCGATTACCCTTAATGAGTCAGTAATAAATTTAGGGGTTAATTGTGACCAATGTATTAACATGTATAAACATATCACATCAGTATGCCGAGCTGCCTACTACCATCTTAAGAACATCCACTGTTTAAAAACATTCTTGACACAAGAATCACTTGTAACTGTAGTCCATGCCTTTGTTACATATTGTATAGACTATTGTAACTCCATGTTATATCTGATTATAACATTAATCGCCTTCAGCGAATTTCAGAATAGTGCAGCTCGCATAGTGACAAATACTCGAAAATATGATCATATCACCTCAATTCTTCAAAAAGTACACTGGCTACCTGTTTGACATCGTATCCATTTAAAGATTTCTATTAACAACTTATACATCTATTAATGATATGGCGCCTGAATATCGGTGTGAACTAGTGTCCATTAGAAAGTCATCTCGAAAAGTCAGGTAATCCAGTCAGATACTATTGATGGTTCCTGTGTCTCGGCTCAAGTCATATGGTGATTGTGCGTTTATCGTTGCAGCCCCCACTTTGTGGAACAGGTTTATCGGCCAATATTATAAATGCATCGTCTCTTAATTTTTGTTAAGTTTTCTAAAAGACACCTGTTCAAGGTTGCTTTTACGAGATAAATAAATATTATCTTTTAAATCACTTACTTTTTTTTATAGACCTATTATTTGGGGTATTATTGTATTACATATTATTTGTACAGCATCTGTTAATGGCTCCTGCTAGAAGGGCGCTTTATTAAATATACATTATTATTATTATTATTAAAATGCTAAACATGAGCTATTTTAGTGGTGTAAAACTTTAAAATGTCTGTGGTCCTCAATGTGGCCACATTTCATGAGTGTGAAGACAGTTCCATGACATGCATCATATTTGTCGATGTGAGGTTCTCGGCATCATTTCATATGCTTCACTTCTAGCCATAGATGAGGTAATAATGATGTGTTTGACGTATGAGCCATTCGATAAACATAGATACATGTAAATGTTAACGAAAAAAATACAATTAGGATGTTTTTTTCACAATCTTAATAGAAGGTGTGTGTGTGTGTGTGTAAGTGTGGTTTTCAGTTAACACGTGCATAATTGGAGTATGTGTGGGAGTTGGTTCTATTTAACAATCTCTCTTAAACACACACACACACACACACACGCACGCGCGCACCCAAAGATCAACCCACCCAAACAGCCACCCCCTCTCCACACACACAGTTTTCACATTACTACAAACAAACTCTGTTTTAAGGTAAATGTTATGACATCTATTAACAGGGGGACATTTAGAAATGTGTTTTTTTCGTGTGTGTGTAAATTGAACCAATTAGTTTTTATATAATGTCATTACACATATGTCAGGCTTCGATGTTTTGGAGATGAATAAGTAGATAAAGAAATTAACTGTAAATATAAAAGACCAGGTACGTCTTTAGAGATTTACATCACTCCTGTTACAGATTTAAGCATGATAAACTTTGGTAGATGCTTTGTTTTTAAAATGATGTCATCCAGAAAGTTAGAAACCAGTGAAAAAGTTTATGTCTTAGTTTTTAGATGCCTTTTCAAAATAAGATAATAATAATAATAATGTATATTTAATAAAGCGCCCTTACTAGCTGGAGCCATTCAAAGGCGCTGTACAAATAATATGTAATATAATAATACCCAAAATAATAGGTATTCTGGCGCCATATCATTAATAGATTTATAAGTTATTAACAGAATCTTGAAATGGATACGCTGTCTAACAGGTAGCCAATGTAGTTTTTGAAGAATTGGGGTGATATGATCATATTTTCGAGTATTTGTTACAATGCGAGATGCACTATTCTGAATTCGCTGAAGGCGATTAATGTTATAATCAGATATGCCGTATAACAGGGAGTTACAATAGTCTATACGAGATGTAACAAAGGCATGAACTACAGTTAAAAGTGATTCTTGTGTCAAGAATGCTTTTAAACAGTGGATGTTCTTAAGATGGTAGTAGGCAGCTCGGCATACTGATGTGACATGTTCAAGTATGTTAATACATTGGTCAAAAATAACCCCTAGATTTTTTACTGACCCATTAGGGGTAATCAAGGTGCACCCATCTGTAATGCTGGTGTCTTTAGGGATTTAACACAATATGGTGATGCCAAATATAAAATATTTGTTTTATTATCATTTAGTTTTAGAAGATTTTGAGTCATCCATAGTCGAATATCGGCAATAAAATGTTCTAAATTCTTCAAGGAAGAGGAGAAATTTAACTCATTATCAGGATCCAGTGATATATACAGCTGTGTATCATCAGCATACAATTGATATTTTACCCCATATCGCTGCGCAATTATCCCAAGAGGACGGGTATACATTGTGAAAACCAGAGTACCAAGAACTGAACCCTGTGGTACATCAGACAACAAAAACTGAATGTCAGATAAAATACCATGAACAGACACTCTCTGGGAGCGTTGTTCCAGATAGGATCTAAACCATTCAAGTACTCTACCTGACAGACCAAACATGTCTTTTAACCTAGAGAAAAGTACATTATGGTCAACTGTATCAAATGCAGCAGACAGGTCCAGAAGAACAAGTATTACTGGCTTACCTTGATCAATTGACATCGTAATATTATTTTTCACTCCAACTAAGGCTGTTTCAGTGCTGTGACCACTTTTATAGGCAGACTGTAGTGATTCATTAAGGTTATTATTGATTAAATATTTGTTTAGATGGAAAGCAACTGCCTTTTCTATAACTTTAGATACAAATTTAAGATTTGAAACAGGTCTGTAATTGTTTAGAATATTACAGTCCATAGTGTGGTTTTTTATTAATGGTTTTACAAGGGCAGCTTTCATGGATCTTGGGAAAACACCCAGATATAATGATTTATTAATTATATTTGTAATTGGGTTTATCAGAACATCCAGACAATCTTTCACAAGCCATGTAGGCATAGGATCAACTGCACAGAAAGCATTAGATGACTTTTTCAGCAACTGTCTGATATCAGTCTCTGTAAAAGGCTCAAATGTATCCATCATAGATATGCAGGACTCTTCTACCAATGGCTTACCCTGTGATAAGGTGCTGGACTGGAACCCACTATGTATATTTAATATTTTTTGACAAAAGAAGTTATTAAAACAATGGGCCATATCTTTATCTGAGTTGATATTATTTGGAAGGACAGTTTGACTTTTATGTAATACTTTATTCACAACACTGAAAACAGTCCTTTGATTTATCCTTGGATGCTTTGATCTTTTTATTATAATATTCAGATTTAGCAGAGGCAAGGGTATTTTTAACAAGAATGTTACTGACCTTGAACATTTCAAAATGAACACACAAACAGGTCCTGATCCACTGCCACTCACAATACCTTTTGTGTCTCTTTGCAGCCTGTATGTTCTTATTATACCATGGAAGCATTGGTCTGCTTGGCATTTACTTTGTCCTTAAAGGTGCATGTTGATCTACAATGTCTCTCAATGTACTATCATAGAGATCTACCAGATGATCCACATCATTCGGTTGATCCAATACCAGAGAAGAGACTTGCAGATCAGCAAGAAAAGCCTCTTTGTCAATTGACTTATATCTTCTATATGAAATAACTTTAGCTGAAACAGATTGTTTCTGTAAAGATAGATTAATGTTAACAAGGAAATGATCAGACAGCATGGAAGACACAGACACACCCTTAATCAAATTGTCATCATCACATGAGATGACAAGATCTAAGATGTGACCATGTCTGTGTGTTCTTTCTTGAACATGCTGCCTGAGATTGGCAGATCTAAGAATGTCAGCCAGTTGTTTGGTATATGCATTCCTCTGGCAATCCCATTGTATATTGAAATCACCTAAGATCAACAGATGACCACTGTTGGTAGCAAGAGAGTCAACAAATCCCTAAAATTCCTTGAAGAAATCTGCTGCTTTCAGGCCATTTTTCTTAGTGGGGTGTAATCGGTAGATAATAGCTACACGAACACTTATCCCCCAGATATAAAAGTCAGTTGGTAATTTTCAAAAGACTTAGCCTGAAAACGCAAATTGGTTTCACACTTCAAAGAATCACGGAGAAGAATGCCGACTCCCCCACCTTTTTGTGAATCCGAGCTGCATGATGGAATGAATATCCAGCTGGAGTCACATCACCAACAATTTTCTGGTCTGAGACATTACCAGTCAGCCAAGTCTCTGTACTGACAAGAGCATCAAGATCCATATCCTTAACAACATCAGATATTTCATCAGATTTATTACAGATCGACTGACAGTTAATAAGACCAATACTTACATTTTGTACAGTTGTGCCATTATATGGTGTTATTGGCACAGTGATCAAATTACTGGCATCAAACCCAATCTGCTTTGAATGTTTTCCACTACGTGGGCGCATCGCTAATCAAATGGTATTACCACCATAGGGTCGTAATGCAAGCAACTGATCTCTAGTATAATTCATTATAATTATAGAAATAAAATAAGTGAAAATAAAATAAAACATACATAAGCAAAAACCGAGTTATTATGGGAAACACTGGAGTGGGGGATAATATAGGGCGTCAAATGAGCAGTTGAAAAGAAAATACAAAATATGCAAAATAGACCATTTTCACTGGTGTAACTTATCTAATAGCTGAACTATCCGAGAAATATTCCGGTGCCATTACATCGAGAGTCGGTCATACTTCCCGCCACACACACATCATATTCAGTATTGTTCAAGATTTGTATTTGACCTATGATAACAGGGACAGACAGACAGACAGACAGACAGATAGACAGACAGACTAATTATAAAATCATCATTTATTTTTTTATTTAATATGATGCAAGTTTTTACATAAGGGTTGCTATTTGGATTTTTTAATACATTATATAAATTGGTAATTTGAAGTGAGATTGTAATACAATTACACTTACGGCTCCATTTGCCTGTCATCAAATCACTTCCATATCTAATATTCCGATTTAATATCACATTTCTCATGGCGTTGCTTATCCTGAAAACAGTGTGTCATGATTATGTGAAAGAGACTAAGTGAGTGGGTGATTCAGTGAGTGAGTGAATGAGTCAGTCAAGCAGCAAGTTTGATTATATTTGAACCTTTACCTGGATTTATGCTGGATTCAGACATATTGTATTACCTGTAATCAACACCAAATATAATTGTATTCTTTTCCCAGATTCTTTACAAATATTTACACTCAGCTTACCGCTATACGTTGTTTAGAAAGCATCATTTAATATATTATCAAGGTGCTCTTTAACAATTTCAGGAGATCAAGATTTATCAAATGTTTCTCAAAATGCAAATAACATCCATTTAAAAAAGATTAAAATAAATAATCATGTAATTAGCTAAAACATAACAGATAGGAATCATAATGCGATATATAATTATCACGATGACTGTAATTGCTCAGAGTGTAATTTTGTTCTGTTGTAAAGTGCATAGCCATTCAGCCGCATATCAAAAGCGTGACTTAATATGAACATTTATAGTCCAACACGGACAATAGTTTGGTGGTCGCCATTACGTCCTGTCCAACCCTTCCTCTCCAGCCTCACTGCCTAACTCCCACAACTCCCAAGGTGCGGTCACGTGATCATTATATACTCATTCCAGGTACACGAAAGGGTGATATACTGCCCCATATTACTAAAGTAGAATGTGTTTCAGTATTTGTTTTTCATGTAAATTTATTAAAAAGTGTTAAAGATCTTTCCAATGTGATCAACATTTTTTTTTCCGAAGAAGAACAATTTACAGACAGACAAATAAAAACGCCACACAATAAATAAACAATGAGAGAGAAAAAAAAACAAGCGATAAGCGATCATTTATGAAAAGCCAACCTATTGTTCTTAGATTACAGAAATAATTCGGTATTTGTATTTTACAGTGTGCTGTGTACTTTGCATGTGCGTGAAAACGAATATTGTTTACAATTGCAATATTTTCTGTTGTCAATGAGTCTACTAGTTCAGCCGGAACTTTGATCTCGATGACGTCATATAGGCGATATTTGAGTAGATGGGGAAGTCACCAATAATCCAAACTTTGTTATTGTTGACAGTGGCTTACGGCTATGGTGTTGGGAGATAGACATGGGGAAGAGACTCACAACCAAACATATGGGAGATAGACATGGGGAAGAAACTCACAACCAAACATATGGGAGATAGACATGGGGAAGAAACTCACAACCAAACATATGGGAGATAGACATGGGGAAGAAACTCACAATCAAACATATGGGAGATAGACATGGGGAAGAAACTCACAACCAAACATATGGGAGATAGACATGGGGAAGAAACTCACAACCAAACATATGGGAGATAGACATGGGGAAGAAACTCACAACCAAACATATGTTATACAGGCTGTGCAATGTTTATACCTTTTTTTAGTAAAGACAGCTCTGATGTTAGCAATCATCTGTCTCACTTGCTGATATTTGATGATATTTGACGTCCTAACGTATGTGAAAAAGAAATGATAAAAAGTAAATAACTCAATAAAGGGCAATTTGTTTTATTTCCATGCGGCTCAACAGAGGATTTTTAAAATAATTTATTTAACAATTAATGTCCCTGAACCACATAATAAACAACGCTCTGACCAATATGTCATTTCCTTTACATCTCAGTATAAACGTTGATGATGTGAACATACATTATTTATGAAGATAATAGAATCATTATTTCCATTAATCTATCTTATCTTTGCGTTATCTATATATTTATAGTACTTCACTTAAAACGAATGAATAATCTTCTTGGCTCCACAAAATAACCGGAAATGAGGAACGGCCTTAGGACGGCGAATTAGTAAATACCTAATCTTATATGGAATGGAATTTAGGTTGACAGCAATTATTTTTATACATCGACTCTGTTAATATACAATTTAAATAAGTAAATCAACAAAGTATTCAGATGCTGACAATGATCGAATATCTAAAAGATAATATGCACAAGAATATATATATATATATATATATATATATATTCATGTACGCACCCGCGCGCGCGCACGCACACACACACACATAAGCACATACACCCACACACATATATGTACGCATGCACATACGCGCACACATGCGCACACGCACGCACACACGCAAATACGAACACACATGCACGCACACACACACACAAACATACACACAGACGCACACACACACACACGATATATATATATATATATATATATATATATACATATATATATGCGATATTCTTTGATATATGTTACAAGTAGCAAATATTCCAGTATAAGTAGTTATCTCCACATTAAAATATTACTATGATCATGATGATTAATTTAGTGTTTAATAACACACAGCACAATGATCAAACCACACTTCAACAATTTCTTGCATCAACAAATGTTTTCCACCTAAATACCATACTTAGTTAATCAAAGAAGAGATTATCGTCAAGAATATGTATCCTCTTACATATAAATATTAGATATACTATTTGTTCCATACGAAAACATCCACCAAAATGTGTAGATTTTGCATTTCTAGATAAAACCATTATTTAAGTGTGAATTGTTTTTTAATTTAGTCACTATTTACGTTAAATAAACAGATAAGTTTTTATCTATTTGTGTTTATGCTGAAACCTTTATTAGTTACAGATCCAAAAACTCTCAGTTGTGTCATTTGGAAATCAAAACACGAACGTTTTTCTAGCTGTGTCTATATAGAGGACAAAAGACTGGAAAGGAAAAATAATAAATATTTAACTTTAAATAATGATTAATAAATGTATATATCAAATAAACCTATTTTAACGCAATTTCAATATTACTTGCTACTCAACTCCACTATGCTGGTCACGTGATTTGAAGACTCTATTTCACATGACTCTGTTCAGTACTAATATATAAATATAGAAAAAATACATGTCAAACCCTCAGGTGCAAATAGGTCCAATGTATAAATGTCCATACAATACATTGTCTAAGAGGACATTTGATCTAACGCCAAAATGTCCAGGGATATATATTATCTAATTCTAAAGAGTACTCATATAGACTACACTAAATATTATAATATTTCTATAATAATTTGACAATATATATGGTTAGTTATGATGTTGTCATTCCATATTGGTATTTGTTATTTTTGCTGTTAATGCTACTACAGAATATATTGTTTGCTGCATCGCCATACATGAGAACTGTTTATTTATATTTTTACTGCTAACTTGTTAGCATTTACTAATAGATTATTCTGTTCTATTATGATTAATGATATTAGAATCTAGATTCATAACATCCATATATGTATCTATATATCCAGACATTTAGTGTGATGATCTAATATCAGATGCCCAAATTCAAGCTTAGCGGATCATAACTCACAACTACACGAAGATAAAGAGGACCGAAATCGGGGTATTACACGAAGAAAATTGCAGATATCCACAGATAACAATGCAGAAAGAACTTTACAAGCACACGGAAGCCTGCCAAAGGTTTATAATCGGGGATGCCATTGGAATGATCACAAGAAGGTAATCTTTACACGGCATCCTGATGTAAACTATAACAGTTATCGGCATTGCGTATTTGTGTGCACTAGGCAGGTGAAGATATGTGTGGAAGAAGTCCTATACCACCGACGGACGGCACACGAAGAAGACAATAAATCAAATTTAATAAATTCCAATATTCTTCATAATCCGACATGTTCTGATATCATTAAGGTGTTCGAATTATGAATATTTGACTGTATATGCCAATGAAAATAGGACATCATTTAGAATTTCGAAATATCTGTCAAATAATGTTATGAGCTATTTTGTCTAGGGAAAGGCACCACATTGATTTATGTTTAATGTATGACTTATAGCTAAGTGAATCTTATTCAAACATGCTGCAAGTAAGTGTCAATTGCTGAATTAGATTTGATCTTTGGTTCCAAGTTGTGAATATTTACTAAAAACGATTATCAATTTGAGTCAGAAGATAAAAAGTTCGAAGTAACTCTATTAACAATAGTGATGAGTGTAGACTTTAAGGGGAATTAATGGACATTGCCTCTGTATCAGACAAATACACCACTTGCAATGGATATCACATTAAGTGTCTTATGTATAACTAATGTTGTAAAAGTCAAATACGTTCTGCTAAAATCACCACAAAACCACCACAGACGTTTTATGTCATGCGACATTTTATGTTGGCGAATTTTGCACAATCTTGCACAATTTTCAAAGGAAGTCATACGGGAAATGAATGGTGAACGGTCAGTAGCCCACTTGAAATATCACAGTTCATTACAAGCATTCTTGGAAAGTGTCACCATCAAGTCACTATACGTTTAAATGTTTAGTGTGTCTTGTAATTAGCTTCCGTTTGAATGTTGAGTATTGTATGGTAAATATATGATAACCGTTGATTGTTTTGTGTGGCTCTTACGATGGTTTGTTCTAGATTGAAATAAACTGCTTTTTATATTATTAAAATGCTGTCAATAAATGATTATCTTAATTAGGTGTTTCTTTTTTTGTAATGCGAATTTCAAAAGAGGACTCTATTTAGAGAGCTAGCCAATCACGTGCCATGATGCATATTATTGACGATGCGTTCAACTGATTTACTATTTACATTTTAATGTTGATAAATTCCAATGCCTTTGTTCTGAAATAAACATTTGTAATACTAAATATAAATAGTTTATCGAGAAACGTTCAATTTAATTGTTGAATGTAGATTAATTTGGCTACACAAGGTCTCATTATGGAGAACAATAATATATACCCACAACTGTGAACCTTCGACGTTATTTATGATGGTGTCTTAGACTGTAGAACGCATGATCAGCAAATGTTTGGCGATCATTTTAAATAGGCGAATTTTGCAATTCGCCAAATTAGTCAAATTAAAAGAATCGCCAACATTTGCCGATCTATATTATATATTTTCTTATAACCAATTCTTCACATTATATAAAATATGAAATTGTACAATTTAGCTATCAAAAAGAAAAACATTATGCAAATGCATAATATGTAAATAAATATGTGAGTGAATGTTTGAGGAAATAGTCCTCTTTTTTATTTGTAGGATATTAACATTACAAAATTAAGTAACTTAAGAAGAGGAAGCCTTTCTGTTTACATTTTCTTACAAATTCACAAAAGATAAATGTCTCACTAACAACTATTATTCTATTCTCACACAGCACAATAGAAACTTTGCTATTCGTTTAGATGTCTAATTCCTTAATAACGTTTGTGATCTGTCCATACTATTGGAGACTATAAAGTATTTTACAGCAAAATAACAAGTTTGTCAATATGCCATTATTCAATGTAGGTTTGTTAAAGTGTTAATGTCGATGATATAAGAGTAAATTATTTATAACACGATACAGATGTTATCTGAGTTGATATGTAGCCATACATATATTTATCAATTGCTAAATATTAAATAAAAGTACTATATATAAGTAAACTATGTACATGAAATATACAAATGTATAATTTATATCTTTATAAAAAAAACAATCAAATTATAAATGAAAGGAGTTGCGTTAAATATAACCAGCGAGAATGGACTTACAACATATTACACATGAAAGTTAATAATGGCCATCGTATCGAGAAACTCAAGATGAAGATTTATTCTATCTCATTGAATGAAGTTTATTTATTATTAAGTAGTCTTGACCTTTTGGCATGACAATTTATAATGAAGATTTGTTTTTAAAATTGAGATATTCCCTTCTATACAACAATTATAGAGCGTAGTGAGATAGCTTTTGTTCGTAGCCTACATGAACTGCCTCCCTGTGAGCGTGTCATATTGGTTGTGTACGAAAAGCGAATTAGCTGGGTTCCCACAGGCTGATGAGTATCCCAGACGCACGTATAAGTCTACTCATATATGTATCGATATGTGGTATTATAGAACATGATGTATGTATAATTTTATTTAGATTTAGTTTTATGCAGGTAGAGGTCTCAAAGGGTGTTTAGATATGTTGATATTCTGTGCCCCAATATGTATCCTAAAACACACACACACACACACACACACACACACACACACACACACACACACACACACACACACACACACACACACACACACACACACACACATGCATAATTTAGACAATCTAATAATTCTACCATCAAATAAGAGCAATCTGTTCTCTCTGTTGACTGAACAGTGTGTTTGGACTCAGACATAAATATAAAGTTAATTATCTTAAACTGCATTAAGGAGTTTCCCTTGTATGTATCCAGTATATAATATTTATGTTAAAGAGAGAGAGAGAGAGGGGGGGGTCTGTATGTCTATATGTCTGTTCTTATTTTATATAGACTTCCGTGTCTTCCATCTATAATATAATAACTTCTCTCTGAATAAAAATTGCGGTAGTTAAAAAGATTTCTTGGAAACTGCAGGTCAGGGTTCAAGTTGATTTGAGTTATTTAGCTTCAATGCTGATCACAACTGGAATACATATTCGAGGGGCGACTGCCCAGTGAATCAACCCACAAACACAGGTATGACCTGGAGTCAAACCTAAACCTAAATGTTGGTAGCGCAGTGTTCTAATAACTCCGTCATTAGAACAACCTCGTGAGTTCCTCGTCAGCTCATTCTTATTCATTGAAAAACGAGTATATTAGTATAAAAATGTTAGGTTCGAATACATAATTCTGTACATGTGACAATCATTGCAAACATTGTCTGGTCTTTTCTGGAAGATGAATTATGATGATATAACATACTAGTTAGTTACCCTTTGCTAGAATGTAACTAATTTTATCATATTAGTGGGAAGTAACTGTGCCACACAGCCATCAAGTGTAAACTTAGATACGTATGGAATAACCATTTCTCTTGCTATAGGTATGCCTTATTTTACTACCAAAAGTCAACCTTACGGCGGCTGTACGATCCTGTATAGTAAGCATCTGAAATGTAAATTTATACCAGTTGATGTTGGTAGTAGCAGATGTTGCGCTATTATTATGGAATTACCTGATCTCAACGAAGTATTATGATTCAATGAAAATGCCTATCCTGATGCATTAATCAATGGATGTTTTGAATTATATGTACATCTAGCCTTGTTGTTTAATGTTATGTTACTTCATGGTGACTCTCCAAATAATATGCTGTTATCAACGTTGGTGCCAATAACGAAAAATTACAGGGCAATTGTCTTTTTTGCATAATTTGCAAGGTAATTAATAATATTATACTTAAGAATCATAAATATGTTATGAGCTCTTCTAATCTTCAGAATGGCTTCAAAGCTAAGCATTCTACTTCTCATTGTACCTTTGTTCTTCATTAAGTGATTGGCTATTACACAAATTATGGCTCGTCAGTATTCTTGGTACTGATGGACGCATCACGTGCATTCGCTAGAGTCTAATATGTTAACTTGTTTAGACTGAGTATCAAACGTGGCTTATGTTCACTAATTGCACGTTTATTGGTTTATTTATACACTAATTAGTCTTTGATGGTTAACTAGAATGGATGCTATAGTTAATGTTGTGATATTTCTAATGGTATGAAAAAGGGAGGGATACTCTCCACGATATTATTCTGTATTTAAATGTATGAATTATTGTACAAGTTTAAAGTTTCAAATGTTGGATGTTACATTAGCAATGTATTTCTTGGAGGTCATGGGTATGTTGACGATTTATGTTTGTCGTCTGCAAATAGGGGTTCAATGAGTATTATGCTTAAAATTTGTGAAGATTTTAGTAAAGAATAAGACGTTGTGTTTAACTCGAGCAAGAGTCATCTTATAATCTATGATGAGAGAAGGAAGTACCAGAAGATGGTACCGCTTTGTTTGAACTGGGAAACCCTACATATTCAGAGGATAGCAACTCATCTTGGTCAACCAGTTGGTATTGATGATGTTAATTCTATTACCATACGCAGTGACATGCGATATTTGATTTGGAGAACTAATTATGTCATGGCAAAATATTTGGTTTTTGTTCAGCTGATGTCCGTGCCTTTATGCTCCACACGTATTGTACCAGCCATTATTGATCATCTGTGTGGCAGTTAGATTCCAATTATGTTGAGAACTTTTATGTTAAATGGAGAAATTGTATCTGGAAGATATGGAATATCTCCGTTAGAACACATTGCAGACTTTTAAATAATTTATGTGAACGATATGGTATTGATCTCTAACTGATGTCTCGATTTATGTCATTTTACCAATCATTATAAAAAAGTGAAAATATTTGTAGTCATCTGTGTTATTTGTTATGTAAGACATCCCAAACCCCTGTATATATTAATAGGAGACTTTTGCTGCCCAAACTAAATGAAGATGAATATGATGAATGTTCAGTGATGAATAAGTAATACGTTTTAAAGGAGACTTGCAATATATAAATTATATTTACATGAGGTTGTGACTGCGTACTGACTTCTTCGTAGGCAAGTATTGTGACAGATGGCTTTGATGATCACCTTATATATATATATATATATATATATATATATATATATATATATATATTATATATATATATATATATATATACTCAGGTCATCCAGTCAGATACTATTGCAGGTGCTAGAGTCTCGGCTGAAGTCATATGGCGATTATGCGTTTAATGTTGCAGCCCCCACTTTGTGGAATAGGTTGCCGGCAGCTGTTAGAAACGAGTCGTCTCTTGAAAATTTTAAATCCGTTCTAAAAACACGCAGGTTGCTTTCACCGATAAATAATTATTATCTTTTAAATCACTTACAGGTTTTTTTACAGACGTATTATTTGGGGTATTATTATTGCATATTGATTGTACAGCGCCTTTAAATAGCTCCTGCTAGTAATGATGCTTTATTAAATATACATTATTATTATTATTATTATTATTATTATTATTATTATTATTATTATTATTATTATTATTAAGAAGTGTATATACAAATAAGGAGAAGTGCGTAGCTAATGGTGTTTTGCTAAATAAATTGTGTTTATTAAAGAACATAAATCGTAGCGATATATGTCACTTAATTGATTTTGTATGCATTGGTTGATTGCACGTCTGTTCCGTTTCATTTTGTAGACATTGTTCATATTTCTACTACAAATTATTGTACTGCATACCATGTATAAAGTACGAAATAAATTATATATATATATATATATATATATAAAATATATATATATATATATATAGTTTTTATTTATTTTAATGATAAACATCTCCTTCTTGTTATATATATCTTGTCTTCGATTCTGCTCATTCGTGGACAGAATAACTTTGATGTTTTACGACGACTTTGTGCACTTGGTATGCTAAATCAGCAGAACGACAATGAACGCTAATGAGGCGAACTGAAGGACATATACTCACATATATTTGAACTCAGGTGTCTGAGATATGTGGCCATTCTCGCGATGAGATAGATCATAAAGGTGCCATGTGTTTATAATCTTAATTATTTATTCTATTTGAATTTGAGAATCATACTATACATTATTCAAGACCACTCATCATGACGGCAATGTGTTATAATCATATCAAACGGTCTATGTGATTGCGTCAGTGAGTGAGTAAGGGATTGGGTCAGTGAGTCAGTGGGTCAGTGAGTCAGTCAGCAAGTGGTTTATCAAACCACAAGAGGGACAGGTGGTTTGATTATATATGAACCTTTACTTAGTGATATGCTGGAGTCAGATAATGCTACACATTGGATTACCTGTAATCAGTACCAAATCTAATCATTATTTACCTAGATGCCTTACACATAATAAATTAACACATCGCTTACCGCGAGATGTTGTTTGCAAAAATCCATTTAAAATAATATCAACGTAATCTTTAACTATTTCAGAGTTCAAGATTTATCAAATGTTTCTCAAAGTGCAAATAACATGCGTCATGATTAATTTAGCAAACGTATAATAATTACTCATATCATTAGCTAAAACATAAAAGATAATAATCATAATACGATATATATATATTTATATAAATAACTTTATAACGTGTTATCTATTTGTTTCTAATGTAATCTTGTTCTATTCATCAGTTAGTTCATTAAATATATGGCTTGCTGTTGTTCGTCTCCTGCTAAATTATAGGAAGTCTGATTTAGGAATATTTATTATTTGTGAATTAATTTTTGTTTCATACCAAATTATTAATAAATTAGGGCCAGGTTTAGTTTTTATGTTTTGCCAAATTATTCATGTCATATGATTAAAAAGTATTAAACATTCCTTGAGAGTGATGACAAAGAGAAGATAACTAGCTAAGATGGCATCTATAATTGTTCTTATTTTGTACGACTCCGGTCTTGATGTGTATAAATAAACATCTTAATAAACTGGTCAGTATATAAATCCCATAATTTACGACAATAAAAAACTTGTACGATATTTCTTTTTAAACATCGTCCATATATTAGCAATTATTTATATAATTCACTGAAATTTTCATTTAAAGATGGCTGTTTTAAAAGCGAAAGTTCTGGACTTGTTCACTTTATAGTGATTTCACATAAACAAATCATATACAATGATGCAACTAAGATGTTTATGAGAATGGTAGGTGTTTATGCTGGTGTCCATTGTTTTAGTGTTGTTATTTTGTATGAATATCACAACTGGCAAACATAATACGTTGTCAAAGTTAATTGTTATAAGCTAATAAGAACCTAAACAATTGCTGGAGCAAGTATTTGTATATTTTGCCTTATCTACGGACGTAAAAAGGTAGTATGTGCTTGAAGAGAATCTGCATACGTTTAACTAATTGTTGTTCATACAGGTGCTTCAATGGTAATATATTTAGCTGTTTACATAGTGGTATAGCTAATTCATTGTATTTTGAATTAGTTATTGAACGAATAGCTTTATTTTGTTTTATTTCAATTTGATGTTAATGATTTTGTAGCATATCCCCATAGCAATGAACGGTAGGAGATGTACGAATGGATTAGAGTGATGGAGAAATTTATGATTACCGTATAAACCAATAAGTATTTAATTTTCTTTGTATGGGCAAGGTGGCTATTATCATTCACTCAAATTTCTTGAGTATTCTCTAGTGATATTTTCGTTCTATAGTCTCAAATTAATATTTTGTTTATAGCCTTTCTGATTTGTGTTAGATTTTTTCGATATATATGAGGATACTTTATTTGATTTAAACCACTCTGCTAGATGCTTAAGATCGGCAATAATGTTTTGTATTTCAATGCGCTAGATTTCCTGAGCTGTAATAAACAGTTGTGTTATCAGCGAAGAGGACACATCTGGTGAACTGCAGGGCGTCTGACAAATCATTGCTATATATTATAAATCGTGAAAGACAAAGTACTAGACTCAGCCGCAAATCCCAAGAAACCTATCGAAGCAATGATTTTGAACTTTTGAACATCACAAATTGTTTCCGATTAGATAGATAACTCCTGAACCATGATTCTCTTATAGCGGCTACTGTAGAATATCCTGGCCGAAAACCAAATGATTTGTTTTAAAATGGGTTTAGTGGGGTTAAAGAAGTGACATAGTCTTTTGTGCACACATTTTGTTCTAAAATAATGGATTTACTGGGTAATATGGAAATTAGCCTGTAATTTACAGGATCGCCATCTCTAGTAAAATATCTGTTTCGTATATTTCCATTCAAAGAGAAATATCTTCCCAAATATACGAAAGAAACATTTGTGATAAAAGTAAAAGCTACTAGGTCCAAACCGGAAGACATAACCACCATAATTTTTTTTTTTCAGTTTAAATAAAAAAATATTAAAAAAAAAATATAAAAAAATATAAAATATATTTTTTATATATTAGGAAAATTGTTACTTTGTCTTGATATCAATAGGATTATTATGTATATTATCGAAATAATTTAAATTTTATGTTAAATAAATTTGACTGTACAACAAATTAAACATTAAAATACTATTTTATTTATTATTCACTGTAATGGTGCTTATTACAGCTGATAGAGTGTTACGTTATCTATTGATATTATTATGTAAACGTATATGCAACTAAAGCTATGAACCGATAAAGGTAATACACACGTGATGAGATAGCGAGTATTAGACTTGGTAGCCGTTAAAACACCCCCCCCCACACACACACACATACAGAGATGCACATATGGCCTAATTTTGATTCCCGATCACCTAATGATGTTGTGGCTTTAAACCATTGGCGTGACATTACGATTTTATAAGAATGAAGTTGGTCGTCGTAGAACAAGGAAATATTTGATGGTTTCAAGCCAACAAACTTTCCTCCATTTTCTGGATCTTGTTGACTCACGAGAACACCATAGACCATGTAGGAGAGCGATATGAAGACATGGATAGGAATCCAGACACCGTTCGTTATCAATATCGGAGAAGTCTCTCGCCTGGTACTCACACGAGCAGATTAGGGTTGCTGTAGGAACTGTTGATGACCTGACAGGTCACTTCCGGCCAGTCAGGCGTCATCTCGTGAGGCAAGACAATGGTCAGACCAAGTCCACATAACAACATACCACACAATCCTCCTAGACAGAAATACCGCACGCTACACGTCAATCGTCTCTTCATGATTATCTTATGATCATCATTAACTCTGCTGAAATAAACACATAAAATGTATCATTATGGATCAATTACGTCGATTAATACCTGCATTATGTGTACAAAAAACAAGCTTAAATATGTTTGTTTGAATTACAAGGTTTGTCATTTACCTTTACTTAGTCCCCGACATAAAACGTTGTGATGATGATGATGACGATGATTGATGTTTTACGGCCACTTTTGTGCACAAGGTAGGTTAAATAGTCCGAGCGACTTCCAAAGGTAATGAGACGAAGTCAAAGACGAAACAACCTTCAATATGCCCACGCCGGGATTCGAACACGGGTGGTAGTGATCTGTGGTCCAGCACGCTACCGCTAGACCACGGAGGCGCCCACATAAAACGTTGTCATAACTTCTCCTAATTATTAGCTGCCTATCTTATATGTTATTTTCCTTATGTTGTTGATAGATATCTGCATTTTTGCCAAAGATCTATTTATTTCTTGGAACATTATAATTCAGTGTGGTAACTTTCTGACGATAAGTCGATCTTTGACTGATCGGTCATAAATTAAGCATTACGACAAGCTTATATTGACTAGATAGAGTGATAAATAGAAATATGAAAAGTTCAATACATGGACATATAGTCAGACAGGTCTATAATTAGATAGGCAGGTAGATAGGTAGATAGATAGAAAATATTAGATATATTGATAGATAGGCAACCAACCATCTAGTTATTGATAGATAGATAGATAGATCGATCAAAAAGACAAGCTTATAGATAGAGAAAGATTTGGACGATATAATATTAATGGGGCTAAATAATGTAGAGTTAGTCACTGTGTGCTAGATAAATACAGAGAGAGAGAGAGAGAGAGAGAGAGAGAGAGAGAGAGAGAGAGAGAGAGAGCGGCCACATATAGTTGAGCAGGAAATGTACCACATAGTACCATTCCTGCCTCACTTAACACCAATAACTAACATCCACCTGGTTATATTTTCCTTAAACATATCACTTTGTCACACCTCTTCTACAACTTCAGTGTCATCACTCAATCTTTGATCGTTTATCAAGAAAATAAACAATAGTTCTGGTCTGAAACCTAACATCCCATCACACACCTGTTACTCATGGAGCGGTTTTTTTATCGTCATAAAACTAGACACTGTGTCCGCATGTCCCATCAATAACGTCAAACAAACTGAAAAGAAACTAGGAGTCATAATATGCCATGTTATTGTCTTCCATCAGCCAAAGTAACCTATTCACTTTTAGACCCCCACCGTTAGATGGTCCAGGGACAGGAGGTCGAGTGAGAGATTTGCTAGCCATTACAACAGTGATCCTTCATCCCTACCCAACATTCCATGACTAGAATTAATGGTCCACCCAGCGGTCACAGATACGGACACCAAACGGCCCGAGCGGTCTTGTTGATATCGTGGCTTTAAGCCATTGATAATGTCCATACATTGACTTCCCACACTTTGACTGTCTCAGCTGACCTAAGCTGTCAGGAATTGGTATGGGCTAAAAGATGTTGGGACTTCGTTATTAGTCGATATATCAGCACAAAGACGTATCTTGGTTACAACTCGCTGTCGATAGTGCGATGAGGTCCGAAGACGCTCGGTGATTTGCCATTTATTCACCAGAGGCGCCACGTAAACAGACCAGTCTGAGATTCCGGCTTGAACGGGGTGGCAAAAATTTGATTGATTTGCGAGCTATATCCGTAATGATTTCGATAGAGAAATGAGTTCGACATAGAGTTAGGTTTTTCGAAACATGCACTGGCACAAAGGGTAAAAAATGTGATAACTATGTAAACAGTCTATAAGAGATCAAACTCCTCAATCTCATTGGTTCAGGGAGAGATTTGTATTGTCTCATTCTTTCCTAAACTGTTATTCAATATTACTATACAACCAGTAATATACCGATATTTAATACATAAACTAACCAGACAAAATTGACAAACTATAAATTGATTTATTATATAATAGACAAATACTTATAATAACATTGGTAGAAACAAAGATATGTTCTCTTCATGTTAATGACTACACTTTTTCCATCTTTCCTATATTTTATTTGTCCCTGAATGCTTACACTCCAGTGTAGAAATAAATGCCCTAACACTCTATTAAAATAATGGTGCAAATATTTCAATTGACCTTCAAAACGAAAATCCTTCTTTCTGTACGCACATGCCTCTCTGTGTGATTATGTAATATTAGGTTAATTTCACAACAGATCAGTCTGGGTTTTGTTTTCAGGTCACATAAAAAAACAGTGTGCCGGTCAGGTGTCATTATTTAATGATTGGATTAAATAGAAAAAATATTATTGCGTTTTGATTACCTGCCATATCATAATAAAACCATTTAATTGAATTGTAATAAAATCTATACGACATGACATGAACGTCATTCGATAAGTAACTACACAGAAAGTGTGTAATAATTGTTATATAGAATCCAGTCACTTTTCTATCGCTCTTAGAATTCTATTTTAACTATTTTTCTATATTTTTATCATTGTCATCATGAAAATTTGGTATACAATTTCAGATGACTTGGATGGCCTAAGATACATTTTGGTTCTTTTTCGTATATTTCGTCACTTTATCGTCATGGTGGTTAATTCGTAGCTGAGTTGGTAGCATGATTCTGAACATGATAGTGAAAGTCCTGAGTTTGAGCATCAGTCAATTTGTTACATATTCCTTTATTTCACGCAGCAAAATATTATATTTTAGTGGTGAAAAATTAAAATTTCAGAAAATGTCATCCTTAGCTGTTAACCGAAAGGGTAATAACATATATATATATATATATATATATATATATATATATATATATATATATAAATATATATATATATATATATATATATATATATATATATATATCTTACAGATATGGTTAAGTATTCCATATGCCTTTACATTACCGTTTTATATATAAAAAAGCGAGACTAGGACCTTTCTTTAACAGTTCTGAACTTAATTAACAACTATTTACAGAGTTTTGTCATGTAAAACCACACCACCACGAATGAACAAATAAACACTCTTATGCTATAATGCCTCTTCAGGACTTTTACAGTCACATACAAAGTTTTAAATGTCGGTAATTGTTTTTATTTTCATTTGAGATATATACCCATGGTTTATTCCAAGGCGAGGACAAGGTATTAATGATGAATGAAACACCCAAATGACCCATGTAATACTAAGATTCAATTCCTCGATTTAGAAGCCTGTATTGAAGTGAACTATCCACTAAATTACGTGAGTATCCCATAATTTTATTTATGTGACAATCAACAGACATGGTATGTTGGAATTAGATTTAAATACATTATGCCTTTAATTAGGCCATTCATCGCAAACATCGAAATAAGTAAACTTTTCTTGTTTAATACTTGATCGCGAAGCTATATGAGATGATACTAAAAATTCCTTTATCATTCATCATCATCATCATCATCATCATCATCATCATCATCATCATCACCACCACCACCACCACCACCACCACCACCACCACCACCACCACCATCATCATCATCATCATCATCATCATCATCACACCACCACCACCACCACCACCACCATCATCATCATCATCATCATCATCATCACATCATCACTACCATTAACAGGGTATTGACATTTTGTATTTCCCTCCTGTAATAGTAGTAGCTAAAACAGTGGTTGTGATGGTGGTTAAGATAATAAATATTGTACAGCTTCATTTTATTTCACATACTTAATGTTTCTGCTCGGATTTTCTTCCTCTTGTGATGGCTGTAATAGCAAACAGTCTGCCTTCAGTTAACCTGTCATACCAGAAACATTAAAACAATTAGATGGCCAACCCTAGATGTAATCATTTTGCCAACAAATGTACAGAGACTGCTGTTTATTCCTATAAACCATAAATGTTGCTGTACATATAATGACTTTCCAAGTCTACTGAGTTGCTGTGTTTAGATGCTAATATTCAAACACGTACGCCATAACATTATCTCTGTGAGCGTGTTGACGAACTCCCCTAGAAATAGTATATGACAACATGGACCGAGAACAGGTGTGGAGAAGAGGTGACGTGATTATTACAGGTAAATGCCAACCTGTGTCATAAACATAACTGTACCAGATTTTAAAACACAAGGACATAAAATATATATAACACAATTATCCTTATTAACTACGCTACACGATCTCGACTGGATACCATAGTAACTGATAAGTGCCAGTTATTAAAATTTAAACAATAATAAATAAATGACCGTATGGTTTCTGAATAATAAGACACAATCAGCTAATTTAAACATTAAAATAAGTCAGAGAAACGTCATTATATTCCAACTTATATCAGAATCCATCTCTTTCTTTGTTATCTTGTAGGATTTCCGATCCAGTTAAGATAGGAAAGTTAGTGTATATATACAAGCGTGTATTGTTCAAGGTTTGCACAATGAAGACCCGCTTCAGACATCCCCCCCCATACAATCAGTTTATTGTCAAACTCCTCTAAGCCAAATCATAACCTGGACGTGTTGCGGTGACATTTAGTATAATCTATGCTTCCCACGTGACATACAACTTCCAGCTCGTCATTACTACGTCGTCATAAATTGTAAATAGAGTAGACATCATTCCGGCGTCACTGCCACAAATACAGAGTATAACATCGACCTGGCACCATTTTCACATCATTTCAGCGTCTTGAATGCCACAACCATCTTTATAGGAGTCTTTATGCCCACTAACAGAACTCATATTTATCATATTATTATAGAAATTGGCTAAGGAGATTTGCATAATAAAAGGGTTATTAGGTATCAAACATAAATCTCACCAATAAATATTGTCACCATAAATATATAAACTGTATTCGTATAAGGGTAAGACTGAACGGGACTAGTTTAAATAATCTAGTACGACTGTTACTCTTATTACAAGATGTATATATATATATATATAATATATATATATATATATATATATACAGTGCTCCCTCACTTATAATTCCCCCTATAAACCGCCCCCACTCCCTCGGATACAGCACATATTTTAGTCCCCATATATCACCAAAACAAAGACATTTTACGCGTGGGTTTATCAATCTCAACAATTGTCTCTCTCTATATATATATATATATATATATATATATATATATATATATATATATATATATATATATGTGTGTGTGTGTGTGTTTGTATGTGTGTTGTGTATGTGTGTGTGTGTGTGTGTGTGTTTTGTGGGTGCGTGTGGATGTGCATGTGGATGTGTATGTAAGTGCCTCCATTTGAACATATCTTGCCGATTTAAACGAGTTAACCTGATTTAGATGTAATGTGTGTTGCTCCCAGTGAGAGTGAGAGAGAGAGAGAGAGAGAGAGAGAGAGAGGGTGGATGATAAAAGGTGATTACGTACAATGTTGTAAATCACGCATTCTCAACATAATCTAATATTTTGAATAATGTTAAGTATGATTATCAAATTAATATAGAATAAATTATTAAGATTATTTGTTTCTCAGCTAACTATTGTAAAAGTAAATTAATAATATTTATTACCATAAATAGATTATAACAGCAACAATAATCCTATTAAAAGTATAGATCATCATCATTGTCTAAGTCGTAGCGCGTTTGAACACATAAATCAACCATGTCAGTTGACATTTCGGCGTAAATATGTTGGAAATATATTAATATAATGTTCTTGTGATGAATGATATTGAACTGAATACATAATTCGAACCCTCACCAGGGCGTTCTAATGGTACAGTTGTTATAGCGCTCCGCTGGAAATCTTCAGGTTGTGATTTTGAATTCAGCCCATACCTGTGTATGCTGGTTGGTTCCCTAGTCAGTCTCATCTCGGGTTATATATTCCAGGTGTGAACAGCACTGAGGCTAAATAACTTAAATTAAAACCTGCATTTTACAACAGAAGTCTCTAACTATCGCCTGTGATGTGACAGGGTGCTATGTAGTAGACACTGATATCGCGGAATAAAATCCTATTGCTAATTATATTTCTGGGATTTCTCATCCGATTATGTCATTTACATAGATAGTCATCCTTGGCTTAACATCCCAGATATTGTCATCCCCATATCAAAATAAATCTAAATGTTTATCCCTCTCTCTCTCTTTTTCTCTCACCCCATTAAAGTCATCAATAATCAGTTGATCGTGGAAATATATTTTAATTACAGTAATTATATTAATAATATAACAATTATTGATGGCCACCATTCTAACAAAGCAGTTAATTCTATAAGATTGTTTAATGTTTATTCTATTACAATTTGGTTTAGCCTAAGGATATTTAATGTTAAATAATTATGCAAATATTCACTAATTAAAGCCATTAATTCTATAATATGTCTCATTGATTGACTTGTTAGCGTCAAACCTAATCAAATACAATACGTTACTGAGAAGATCCAGATACGGATCTATGTAAATAAATTAGGATTATCAAAGGTTTTTCAGTAGATGATTATAGCCAAAATAATAACACTAAATAAGACACCTGTCTGTATATTAGAAGATGTGTACGTTTGGTTTTAACTTGATATACAGCTACTGGATATTACGTGGGAAAGGTGGCCACTCGATCACCTTAGTTGTGTAATGATGCTATTTTTGTAGCACCTGCCACTACGTTACATCGAAACCAAAGCCTTTATGGAGAACAAAAAAGTAGCAAAACGACTTTTCTGAAAATATACATCACCTAGTGACTGTTTACACATTTCTTTTACAAATATATTGTGTTTCTTTATAAATAACATTAGATACTCAATATATTATACAAGGGAAACTGCTCGATATATTATAAAACAAGGAGCTGTATATTTATATCTGAGACCTGAAACACTGTTCCATCAAATAAAGAGGGACTGTTACTCTTATTTATAACATAATTATTAGATTATCTATTTTTTATCTAAATATATTTATGCCCTACAAGATTTCTTTGCATATTTCAGGTTGACCATTTCTTATTGATATATGTAGGAGTTAAATATTTCTAGATAGGTATAAATCTGCTTGTTTGTGTGTGTGTTTGTGTGTGTGCGTGTGCATGTGTATGTCAGTATGTGTCAGCGTGTGTCTGTCCGAATATCCCTCTGCATGTACGTCTATATATCAATATATCTATCTACCTATCTCACGCGTCCAATAAATATTGTATTGAAGAGACCATCTAGATTGAAGGCTATATTCTTTATTATTTATTATTAGATTTATCAACTGCCATACAAAAAGGTCAAGGCCGCACGACAGAATAATAAATGTATTTAATTCAATGGTATAAAATAAATAGAATCTATACATTCTGAATACGGTGGACATTATTAACTTAGATATGCATGTTTTATTCTTGTAAGTCCATCCTGGTTCATTATTTGCAGGTCTGGATTTATTTACTGTAACACAATTCCTTCATGATTTGTTGAATTTTATCTAAATATATGAACAATTCATTTGTTTATTTTGTGTACATAACTTGTTTCTATATTTTATTTTTATTTTATTAATTAAGCATTTCGTCATCCGATACATTATCCAGCTAACACGATTATTCTCCGTATTCGATCAGACATTTTAGATCCTCCCCCCAGTATCTAAAACATTAATGGCTACTTATTAATTCAGATAACAGCACCACCATGATATTAAGAATTTATTATCATATCATCGACCTTGACACTTTAAGAAACATACAATATACTCTGTAGTGTGCTAAAATATAGAGAAACAACACAATTGGCCAAATAATCAGGCAGCTGAATGAATAACAATGGTTCCATTGTGCGGTGTGAGATAAGAATAATTGTTGTTTGTGAGATATTTGACTTTATTTCAGTTGCTAGAAAATGCAAATAGGAAGGTTTTCAACTTCTTCGATTACTTTATGATTACCGTTAATGTCTTGCAGATAGGGGATTATTTCCTCAAGTATTCGCACAGACATACAATTACATATTAAATATTTCCATAATATGTTCTTTTGACAGATAGTTAGCTAAGTGACCGAGAAAACATATTTGTATCTTCCTTTATATCTCTATATATAATGGGTAATACGATATAATGCTACTAACGCTAATTAAATATCTGCGTGCTATTTTGACGTGAATATGTTGATGTTTCCTACTGTTAAAGAAACTATCTGCTAGCTAATTTTCTAATCTAATACGCTGACGCTAATAGTATTTCATTCACCCTATTGATATCTGTCAAGTGCAATAAATATTTAGCATTAATCTAAATGACGAATCTAACGTAAAATGGCATGTCTATGACAATAGGAATTGTCATTTGAAACGTCATGGAGTCAAACCTTGATAAGTATATTAAGAATCTTCTGGATTATTCTCAGATAAAGAAAACTACAGGCCAATTGCCCTAGCCTCTGTGGGTTCAAATATATTTGAACAAATATTGTTTACAAGGTGTGAAGAATTTCTTTGGACTTCAGAATATCAGTTTGGTTTTAAAAATGGCATTATACTGACTTGTGTATTTATCTTCTTAAAGAATGCATTGAATTTTATAAACAACACGATACCGCAGTATTTGTGACTTTTTTAGATGCCTCTAAGACTTTTGACGTGTGAATCATTTTACATTATTTAATAAACTGTTGGCCAATGGTATGCCCATATATTTAATCCGTATTATTATTTTTTGGTAGAAACATCAAAAGATGTCAGTGAAATAGGGATATGCGACCTCCACTACTTTTACTGCTAGTAATGGTGTCCAGTAAGGTGGCATACTATCACCACTTCTCTTTAATATATACATTGATGATTTGAGTTTGACTTTATCAAAAAGTAACATTGTTTGTCGTTTAGGTGGAAGACTTATTAACAATATTGCATATGCTGATGATTTGTGTATATTGAGTGTGTCACCCTGTGGAATGCAAACATTACTTAACATATGTGAAAAATATGGGTCTGATCACGATATTATATATAATAGTGAGAAAAGTTTGACCATGTTATTAAAACCTAGGAAACTTAAAGATATTAAATCTCCACCATTGTACTTGTGTAATAATGTTAGATTATGTTAATAATTGTAGATATTTAGGTGTAAAAATAGAAACCTACTCTTGTAAATCTGATATGAAAAGACAACTTTGTAAATTCTATGCCAATGCAAATATGCTGATTAGAAAATTTTATTTTTGTTCTGATGATGTCAAGGTGCTCTTATTTAAATCATACTGTACTAACCTATACTCTACACAATTCTGGTATAATTCTTCTGAAACCCTTAAGATATAACTATGTGTAGGCTATAATAATAGCCTTAAGCGACTGGATAAACATTGTAGCACAAGAGGAGTGTTTATTCACTATGGCATACCTGCCTTTGGTGAATTACAAAGGAAACATATTACAAATTTTATCCATAGGTTTCAGTCCAGTTCAAATAGTATTATTATGAGTGTTGTTTTATCTTCTGTTCTGTTGTCTTCTCTTATCTGGGGCTACTGGTTTAATACTTTACACACTATAGCATATGATATTCTATGATCAGTATATCCTCTGTTTTAATTATGTTTATGCCCCACTGATAACTTTTTTTAATGTGATGTTATGTAAAATGGCCTGCCTGATGTTATATATAATCCCTTTTTACAGTGATAATTAGTTACTTGCATTGTATTACTATGGACAGAGAGTCTGAAATAAAGATTTAATATCATTATTATTATTATTATTATTATTAAAAAGATCACTCACTACCAGTTTGTAGAGTTATAACGTACAGAGGGAGAATACTCATATACGTCTGTGAAATATCATCGAGAATGTTGATGAGGAAATATTATTCCATTTAGAAATCCAAATATTGTATTTAAAACTTAGAAATCTGCAAACTTTCGCGCATTAAAGAGATGGCAGTCACACCTGCAATTATTGTGAACCTGATGAATTTAGAACAATGATAAATCAAGATATACAAGACTTTCCGTCAACTGGGAATCGTACAAAGCTTTGCTGTGTGACTTACAGGGTGATACGTTTATGTTTGATTTTATTGCTATCAGTGAAATATTTAAACACTCCAGAGATATGCGACTAAAATTACCAGGATATCATAATTTGTTATCCAGTTGTTAAAGATAACATTGACTTTAAGATACGTGACGATATTAGCGTATTTATACCCCAAGTTTATGAATATTTTTTTGGGGGGGAAATTTCAAAACAGTCAACTAAAAATTAAATAGTTGCGATAATATACAGACCGAACACGGAACCCCAAATTCACATTGATATTTTTGAATCTACATTGCGTGAAATTATGCATATTATAAATAAAGAAGAGAAGCAATGTATTATAATGGGTACATAAACATAGATTTGCTAAAATTTGAAACCCACCCGAAAACAGAGACCTTTCTGGATAGTATATTCTGCAATGGATATCTTCCAGTAATGTTAAAACAACGAGGATAACCGCTTCTTCTGGCACTTAGATCGACCATATTTTTACTAATCATTCTGGCATAATTATCACAGACGTGGCAGACCATTTTGCTATTTTTCACATTGTTTCAGCTAAAGCAGCCCAACATAAAACTAGTGTCTCTAAGAACAGATTAGTTTCTACCAATAACTTTAATTTATTTAAAACAAACCTTGATCATGCAGATTTTAGAGATGTTCTGGAGAGCACTTGCCCAGATGAATCGTGCAATCACTTTTTACGGATATACCTAAATATTTTTGACAAGTACTTTCCACTCCGTGATATAAAACCTAGATCTAAGTTAATAAAAAGGGGACCATGGTACACATCAGGCCTGCTAATATCAGCCAAGAAAAAGGCAAAACTATTCTGTAAAAAACTATCAAAGCCTACTGAGCATAATATTAAAACATACAAAACATATAATAATATGTATAACACACTAAAGCGTAAAATGAATATAATTTACTATAAAAATATCCTTATTGAAAATAAATTTAACATAAAAAAGACCTGGTCAATACTAAAACAAGCCATTAGTAAACTGAATGACAAGTCCAGCTACCCTAATAATTTCACTATTTATAACTTGTCGATTACTGACAAACAGGAAGCAGCTGAAGGTTTTAATAATTTCTTTTCCAAAATAGAGGTCATGACGAGCCATAACGTTCCAAATACAAAAAAAAGTTATTCATCATACATGTCTAATCCAGTAGTTAGCAGTATGTTTATAGAACCAGTGTCACCATCTGATGGCATATCGGTCGCCAATAAACTAAAACCAAAATTGAGTTGTGGTAATATATCCATTAAATTGCTAAAACTTTCTATTGAACATATTATTAAACCCATTACCCTGTCATAAATAGATCATTTAACACATGCATAGTACCCAAACAAATGAAAATAGCCATGTAATACCCATACCCAAATCTTCCAACCAATATTTGTTAAAAACGTATAGACCCATTAGCTTTTTACCAGCATTTTCCAAATTAATCGAAAAATTCATGTATAATAAAATATACTCCTTGTTTACTGCTAAAAACCTTTTCTATAAACACTAATATGGCTTTCGAAACAATCACTCTATCTTTGAGATTCAGATCA
The DNA here is from genome assembly GCA_025642065.1 of Paralvinella palmiformis. Classification (NCBI taxonomy): domain Eukaryota; kingdom Metazoa; phylum Annelida; class Polychaeta; order Terebellida; family Alvinellidae; genus Paralvinella; species Paralvinella palmiformis. The sequence continues at coordinate 247,872 of JAODUP010000545.1, read as the reverse complement.
CATCAGAGCTCTGCACGTTTACCGGAATTGCCAAGTCAAGAGCAATACCGAATCATCCATTCGGGACCCGAATTGCTGGGTATGCTGGAACCATCCCAAATGACCGATTGGATGTCTGCAGTTGGTCCACTTATACATGCCTATAATTGTACGAGGCTGGGCAGTACTGGTTTCACATAATTATAAATTAATGTTGGATAGACGTCCTAGACTTGCTATAGATTACATAGTAGGTCTTCTTCGTGAGTCCAACCATCACTCACAGTATGACAAATCAGAGCGGGGAGCTGTAGCAAAAGTAGTGATCAATTAATATTAACAAATTCTTCTAGCCCTTTGATGGCAGAACAAGAAGATAATCTAGATATACTAAATCAAGGGGCTGGGTATTAATAAAGGGAACTAAATATAACTTAGATTCATTGGCTGTACGACATAAACAACAGTGATAGTGCTTGATTCAGTTCTCTAAATACCTGACCAACACACCCTTTGTTGAATATGACAAATAGTATGATCCCTACATGGATATCCCAGGACATAATGGAGACACGTAAAAACCTCATACATTAGCCATCAAGGAGCAACAAGGTGTTCCACAATATGGGAAGACTTCATTGGCTTCCTATTAAGAATACCATCTAAAAATGAAAGCTGTTCCCAATTCTGAGACAGTCTAATAATACTGTCATAAGCACACTTCAGATCAACATTGGAAGAAAGTGTGCAACGTTGTCGCCATTGGATTATCTTATAAATATCTTGATCTTCATTCCGTAACTGAGCAACATCTAACAGTTCTATGAGTTGTTGTGATGTCAATTGAAAATATCGGAAGCTACTTCCAGAGCCATTGGGATATAGGAAGCACATCCTTCTTAAGAAACACCTAGGTTACAAATAACTTTAGTGACTTCATACGTCAATTTAAGAAGGCAGGAAAAAGCCTCGGCATCTGAATTATATTTTCTAGTTTTATTCTTCATAGTGAAATCGCTATTTGCTAATCGAGCAAGATATCTTTGCCCCATGGCATCGAAGCGAGATTTTAGCAATACATATGTCAGATGATTGCTGTTCCTTCATACTTCAAATGTTCCAACATACATGTAGTTGTTGTACTTATCTGTTACTGACTATTTAAGTACATGAAACACCGATTTATACGCTCAGTCATGCCTCCTAAATATTTTCAAACCACAACTGGCATATGCTATAAGTTGCAATATGTCGTATGTCCTTTGATATAAAACTGCTCCTAAGCTATTCAAATTATCAACGATAGATACCCGATGTAGATTGCATAATGATGCTTTTGTTGGTAATCTCAACTCACCAAGTGAATAAATCTGAATTTATATACTGATTCAAAATGTATTGACGGCTAATTCTGAAACACTGACTACATCAGAAGTAACTAACAAACCCAATGGAAGAGTATGTTCAAATATTAACTCGGACAACGCTGTGAGGGTGACATATTTGTCACTTCCAAAACGGGATTAGCTGGGCCCCACAGGAAGATGAGTAGCCCAGAAAAATATACCAGTCCCATGTATGCATAGATATCTGGAGCTGCATATTTAGAATGAAGTAAGTACAATCTTATTTATGTATATATTCATGGAAGTACAGTTTTCAAACGATGTTTGGATGTTGATGTTCTGAGCCAATGCCCCAATATATGTATCCTACAATATACAGTGCAGGTGCCAGATATCAAACCTATTCCGAGCCATATTTGTTATTACACGAATGTAAGAAAGTCATGCCATTATTACAACACATGTTACACTTTTAGCTTTGCTATGCACCATGTAAAATTTGTATTGTTGTCCTCTAACGAAACAACCTATTAATTCATTCAATGTTATTTGATGGATTTATACTCCTGGAGTCGTTTGTTACGCCAGCAGATATATCCATGGGTATGAAGTTGTGGGCATTAGGTTATGTTCATATAGGAAAATCGTTGAATGTATAACTATCATAATCCCGACATGTCATTCGCAGTATCGGAGATCTGCCTGAAATCCGCTGTTCCCGAGATTAGGTCAAATAGATTAAGCGGATAGGCGCTTTAATTTCCATTCCACCACACCTAACTCCATATACTCAGGGACATTAAATTCGGCGCGGGTTAATATTCACTTAGCGATGAATGGAAACGTATAAGGATTAGCTGTTAAGGTTGAGTAAAATATAGTTTTTACTCAGGTTTGAGACGATATTTCGTTCTAGTCCAGTAATAATCCATTGTGCAGTATTGCTACTTTGTTTTTATTTTAGCTAAATCACTTCAATATGGAGGTGGGGGTACATCATATCACGTATTCAATACATTGTAATATTGGTTAATGCGCCGAGGGCCTATAGAAGACCTAACTTTTCACTCAGGTTAGAGAAGAACTTGCGACGCCTGACCAGTCAGACGTCTATCGATACGGTTCATATAGATAGGATTTGTTTAGTTATTCGAATCCAGAATGAAGCTGAGGTCAGCATCTGAGGTGTCGAAATGCTTTATATACAGGTTTCTTTTGACCACATAAATTTACTGTTGAATGTAAACTGTGGTGTCAAAGTTGTTATCTCGTCTATGTAGTAACTCGAGAGATGCCTAAATGAAATAACACATATACTATATAATTTATTGTTTTTCTGCGCCGATTGTTTTAAAAATACATTTAGTGTTTAGAATAGAGAACATACTCCACAGATAGACCCCTTTTTGATGTTGAATTAGGACAACATTTTTGGCATAGATTAATATTGCGACCCCAGGAAACCATAAGTTATGGTCGTAGCCTTCTAACTGAACCGGCGATGAAGTTAAACTTCTATTAATTAGGATTGAATTGCCGAATCACTTTTGTGGATCAGAATTAAGAAAAGGCCACAAGAAAAGCTTACTGAACCGTGACTAATCTGACTAATGATGCTTAAGCTGGATCCGTTCAGAGAATACAACAACATTATGCTGAACGCAGCTAATTTGATGGAATTAAATTTTAATATAGCGCAACACTAGTCAGAAATGTTAACAAAATAAATTAAATAGTAACACGAGAAATAGTTTCAAATGACAGCCGTAATGATGAAGATGATGATACGTACATTGTTAGAGTTTGATGAATGACTATTTATAGCTAGAACGACACTATATTAAGGAACTTACCTATATATCTGTTATATGTATTAGTTCATGGCTTTAGTCTTTTCTTTGAATCACATTATTTGTATACAATGCACATTCATTCATAACATGATACTCTTTCAGATACAACAAAAAAAACCTTTACAGTTAACAATCAATAAATACAAAATTTAGGTTTCTCTTTCTATCTGAAATATTCCCTTAGTATATTTGACAACAATAATAAACTTCTGTTTATTCTCAAGTTATATTATTACTTGGTAAATGGTGATAGGAGAAAGGCCATCTCTCTGTTTGGTATGTTATATTGGACGGGAGAATGAGCGTGGCGTTCTCACACACTCGTGTCTCTCCCTGTTTTGTAAAAAACTAATCTATTTTGTTGTAATATTTTTTATCTCTGGCGAAAACAAATCCTTCTGCACCAGAAATGTTGTGGATGTGTCGATATGTGTTCACATATGAAGATGAGGATCAGGCTCGCGTTGCTTTTAGGATTCTTAAAAATTATTTAAAATATAAAATACAAAATACGGAAACGAGAAGAAGAGACGATATCATCGTAGACTTTAAGTGTAATGAATACGCCCAGAACTTTAAACGGTTCCAGATTGACACCGGATATCAGATGATAACACAGGAAACGGAAGCCTAATAATTAATGTCTAGTTCTCCTGATTCATCTAACTGTGGTGGATTGACGAAGATGACAACATATTATCTGAATTCAAATTGGAAAATTATACCCAACAACTGTTCAACAAATTCAACAGCTGCGAAAACTGTTACTGACACTTTCAAAATAAATACTACTCATGGCTATTATGGGATTCAGAGATGAGTTGATATTGTCGTTTGTGTTCCTATCGTGAATTATCCTGCGATAAAATATGCAAATAGTTGCTCCAATTATCTTGCGGGTTCTTGTCCGGTTATATATGAGTGATATATAAAGGATACGAGCCCAGAAATACATGTATTACATACTTTCTATTCACATATTTATATAAGATTTATTTATCGCCGTATTTTGACTTCATGTTGATGATCTCGAAATATTAAAGCCTTTTAGCAGTTATTACAAGATCCATTTGTCCAATATGGGGGCTAAATAAATAAACAAACGCATTGTTAAATTATTATTAAACCCTTCATTAACAAATTGATACTACGCACATTACATGGATACAAAAAGCGACCGTTTATAATAGGGGGTGATAAACTACGATCATTGATGAGAATTTCACTCAAACTTTTATCATCACTTATTTGCCAACAAAATAACAGTTAGTACACTAATGTCATCATGAAAGATGTTTGCACACTGCGCCAAACAAGATACTTTATAATAATTGGCATTCGAAAAACACATACTAAACCTGTCTTGGTATCCCATGTTACATATTAAAATAAACTAGCTAATGGGGATAGGAGACTAATTTCCCATGAGGCTATCAAAGGGGCTTCTTGTACACAGAATGTTAGTCATACGAGCGAAGGAATATATTCCGCTGTTGCACTTTCAATGATAGATGGCAATTTCCAAACATTGGGGAAGATGCTAAGTGTGTATTGTATGTTTGTTTATTTATGCGTGTGTGTGGTGGTATATATATATATATATATATATATATATATATATATATATATATATATGTCAGTGTGTATGTGTCAGTGTGTATGTGTGTGTATATATGTGTAATTTAGCCGTTTGTAATAAGGCGCTGACACACAAACTCTTGAATTATATCTTTGTACGATTAATCAGGGTACTGGATATCGAGTGACGACTCTTCATGGCGAGACCTAAAAAATGAATAAGCTATAGTCACTTTCTATGGAAGTAAAACACCTAAATGAGAGTGTCTATGTTCATTGGTTTTGGTTTTGTTGTTCGGGGAGGATCCCCAGGCTGTCGCTTATTCGGCACAGCCTCTATGTCGAAGTGGTTGAGAAACCTCCTCCCCCACCACTCACAGGGGAGCAGTACGGAAAGATGGAGCCGAAATACCCTGAGGGTGGTCACTGCCAGAGTGTATTACGTCCTCAGGAGGTCTTTAACGTCTCCCTTTATTTTAAATAATTCAGTGAAAACGGCAGCGCCATTTAACGTGGTCAGCCACCCACGATGTTGTAAGCCGAGAAATTAATCCCTGGAAAAGTTTCGACCTCTTACGGGGTTCGAACCTGTGACCGTTGGCATCAAGTGCCGGGTGCTCAACCGCTGGGCCACCGGAGCTCACTCTATTTTCATTTGTTTTGTTGTTCGGGGAGAATCCCCAGGCTGTCGCTTAATCAGCACAGCCTCTATGTTGGAGTGGTTGAGAAAACCTCCTCCCCCACCACTCACAGGGGAGCAGTACGGAAAGATGGAGCCGAAATACCGTGAGGGTGGTCTCCCTTCATTTTAAATAAATATTTTCATTGCCCAAGCAGCCCTATTTATAGCTAGTTTTCAGTTGCTGCATATTTCTTCAAACAACTGTGTAAACGCTATGCCTCCATTGTCAATATCGTCAAAGGTCAGTTTACATATGGCAGGAACGGATAGCTTAATTGCTATTAGAAAATTGACATGTGTGCCAAGGCAGACGATTATGGTGTCAGCTTTGGCACGGTTAAATACCTAAGCGTCATAATCACTGTTTGCGGAAGAACATTTTTTTCTTTTTCATAATTCTAGAAGCCATATCCTTCCAATAATGAAGATTATATTCGTAATTATACCTTGATTAATATTTTAATAGGAGAAATAAGTACCCATTTTAAAGTCTATTTTAAATATTTTTTATAAATGTATTTCAATTCCACTAATCATGCAGAGAACGCTACACAAAGGATCGTCCTTTGGTTACATTTATTGACATTCGTTATGCCAAACATTCAGCAATTAACTAGAAACAAATACTTTAAATACTTAGACATGGTGTAATTATCCCGGTAATTACTACAATCTGTATTAATTTTGATATCTCTAATAGGAAACTAAAGCTATTCTTTTGTGTCCACCGTTTTCTCTCACATGAATATTGATGAGGTAATTAAGCAAAGTAATTCCCTGTAGATCTCTTAATTTGGTTCTTGAACATTACATTATCAAAGCTCCCAAGATTAATCTTCAAGAAAATGACATCTTCTATTATACACGTATATCACTGTTTATTACATAATACATGGAATTATCCCATCCCTTGTAATGGAATAACGATAGTCATCAATTAAATAACAGAATAACACGAGAGATATTAGTGTAAACACTGATAGCTGGTTATATAATAATATCAGTCAAAGTTAAAATATGTTTTTAAATCCGTTATATCACATAGTTCTGATATAATAAAAACTTCGCGACATACAAAAATGTTATATTAATTGTCCTGACATATCATATTTTTATTATGTATTGTGGAAAATATTTGATAATTTTATTTCAGGCACACTATTAATATATGCATTTTTTAACATATAAAATACTAATTAATAAGTAAAATTTTACGATCTATATTAGGTTGTGAATATTTCTCCATATCTACCTGCCAACAACCTAGCCATAGGCCAGGCTATATTAATAATCCTAATAAAAATATTATCGGCCATAATAATGCGTGGATCATTTGTGATAATGGCGTCCGTTCTAATATCACCTGCATTAACTTCCGGTTAGCCATGTTTATATCAGTGTTTTTACAGTTTAAGTGTTAGGTCTGGGATCATAACTCTCCAGAATGGTAGATAAATGTTCATAGAATTTTTCTGCCGCTGCAGTTATGATTTTACATATCTGGCATTAGATCAGTATTCTTCTGTAAGATATTATCCACATACCTAAAGATAAGGGACGGTTTTTGTGGGCAGTGAGTTGTGACTGCTACTAATACCTGTACAGAACCAAGTCGTGTCAATCAGCTGGCAGCCAACTGTGATGAGAACGCCATTGTTACAATGTCTTGGCGTACCCGTCGTTGCACACGACGGGGAAATGGACTACCAGATTGTAATTAGGAATATAAAATGTGTTAGATTAACTACTTCCAGCCACAGGATAAGTGCTTATCACAATAAACCTCTTGTAAATGCTAGGGATATTATTTATTAAATGGAATTGAGACACAGACGGATTATTTTAATGTTAGTTCATTTGCTAAAACATCATGGTAGAAGGGAATTTTCGATGTTTTTGATACAACAAACCGATAATCCTGAAACAGTTTTTCATTTTAGGGATCTTTTTGACCCCCTAGAATGGCATGATATGAAGACGTGTATTAGAATCCAGGCAGCGTTTGTCATCTATCCATAGCGGGGAAGTCTCTTGCTTTGTATTCACATGCAAGGGAGCAGATCCGGCCATTGGAGGAGCTATTGATGATCTGACAGGTCACTTCCGGACATTCACGCCCCCCCCCCCCTCCGTGAGGCAGGACAATGGCCAGATCAAGACCACATAACAAAACACTATCTATGAATGTATCAATGTGGAGGAGGCACATGTTCATGATGTAATGTAACCTGATACATATTATCAATCATACTAAACTAATAAATTAATAGTTCGTTTGGATCCAGTTTAATTTCACTTTAATCGTTGGTAATTAACCTTTACTCTCATGATATATTTTAACATAAAAAAATTGTCAAATTCAGGTAAGATGTCAAAGTTCATTTCACGAATTGTAATTTGTTTTTGTTTAAATACCTTTTTTTTTGGTTTTTACATACATCTTATTTCAGGTATCCTAGTATAACACTTTTGAGTGGCTCATGCTCATATCTCTATGTAGGCTGAGTGTACGCCATACACAGAGCGTATTGTAAACAATATATCCTGTAATATTTAATATTTAGAATACATCCCATATAATATTGGTTGAATTGTAGCGTTAAAGTACAACACGCGTAAAGTGGGAATTATAAAGATGTATACATTTCTCTTTGAATCACAGTAAATTTGTGTTTATCATAATCTATAATTTCAATTAATATGCTTATATATATTATATGTGTACATGTAAATAAAGTATATATACATATATATATATGCTGGCACCCTAATTATTATAATGAAGGAAATATTTAGTAACTAACCTCTTCATTATTTATCATTACTTTGAGTTGAACCAATTCGCGAATGTCTAGGCCGCCTTCTATTCCATAAATTGACCACTGGCCACTCGCCATGGCGTGTATCAACGGATCCGTACTAGGCCAGGCTTGCTAGTGCTAGCAGTTGGTACCATTGGCGAGCATGAAGTCGGGTACCGTCGCCAGGAAAATCTAATCCCTTAACCCAATTTAATTCGGCTGATTTCCCACTTTTCTCGATAAAATTTGCATGTTGAAATGAGAAGAGAAGGGAACACTCTAGAATTTAGCGCTACATTAATTATCTTGGTAATTGGAACAATTAGTTTGTAGATTGTGTAATAGAGAGAGCAAGAATATCCAACTTCTTAGATAGTAGTGTTTGATATTAACTGATTTATTTACTGTATTTATTATACTAAACTCATAAAGCGCTATTTCCATATTTAAAGTATGTTCAAAAACGCTGTACATAAACTATGTATATAATTAGGACATCATAAATATAATACTATAATTTCATAACATACTGTATAATGTAATAAAGTTAAACTGGGATATCTAAAACTGACCAAGAAAACAATAATGAAACACCAAAATAGCACGAGAACAAATACGTTTTCAGCAACTTTTTTTAAAATATTCCGTGTTTTGGTTATTGTGCCAGTAGTATATAAAGTGTGGACAATATTCCGAGATTTAGTTATATTTATAGGACTGTAAAGAGATGGGAAAGCTATCAGTCTGTTGGATCTGTTAGACATTAACTTGGAAACAGTTTCTCAGATGGGATCAGACGTGTTATAGTGTAAGATATAGTTTTTTAGCAAGAATTTCACATCAAAGTAGGGTACAGGCACATCTCTGTGTATAGTGTTGAAATGCTTTTGTAGCGTAATGCAAACTGACAAGTTGCATCCAATGTAGTTACAAGTGCTGAAAATTAATATTTAATAAAAAGTAAATCTCCTGCGACGGTAAGGAAGAAAATAGGCCATGGTTCAGTGTGAAAACAACTAGAATATTACTGGAAACAGAAAACTGGCTAGGAAATCTAACTAGGAAAACAACATGAAAAACACATTGAAAACAGCTTAAAAACAACCAGAAAGCAAATCTAAAAGCAGGTGCTAGAAAGTTGCTGAAACTACCAAACCGGCCGAGATATAAATACATTTTAATATTACGACATAAAAACCTGCGAAAAAAGATGAAACCAATTTGTTAAAAGTAGGGAATATTAATTACTATTTTTAGACGTTAAAAAGTATAACATATACGTTCAAACATATACTAGCGATGTATTTAAATTAAACTTTTTGATTTATGATAGACATAATCAAATACCAACAATAACTAGTAATACTACCTATACTTTTACCTGGAATCCCGTAATATAGTTACTGATACTACAGACCTAAATACGTTATCTAAATAGTACTCTTATATGCTGAATTGTTTTTTAATTTTATAAATATATAATTTTGTCTTCATTTTGTAGAAGTTTGAAATTAGTATTGAGATTGAATACATCTGTAAACATAATTAAAACGTATAATTTATTCTAAATAAGTTGTATGAGATGAAATAAGTTGTTTGGTTTTGTAACAATTTGCTTCAATCAGAAAAGTTCAATCACCAGTTCACCAACAAATGTACGTAATTATGGCTGTTGTCCATGAAACCAAAATCTCATTTTAAGAAATATTATTTGGATGAATTATATTACTGTGTTAATTACAATATTACATATTTATTTATTATTTTAATTATATTACTATTATCTTCTTTCTTCTGTATTTAGTGTTTTAAAATACTTTTTCACTTACATTTTCTGTTAATTATGTCAAATTTGGTCAATCTAAAAACATTATACAAGCTTTTATGGTTATAAATTATGACATTTGTACGCTGATGAGCTTATCAAGATGTTTATGTGTACATATCAAGACCGAAAGTCTAACAAACACGACTTATGGATGCCATCTTGCAGAACTATTTATTCTATTCATCACTTAGGAGGGATCCTGAAGGCAATTTACATACTATGGAATATTTACTATATAACAGGATGTCGAGAGTAATTGATCAAAATACCAATACTGAAACAGGTTCTAAGTAGTTAGCTACTTAGAACCTGTTCTACTTAGTTAGCTACTTATAACCTGTTCTACTTAGTTAGCTACTTATAACCTGTTCTACTTAGTTAGCTACTTAGAACCTGTTTCTAAAATAAATAGCTCTCCTAGATGGCACCCATAAGTTGTCTTTGTAGCTTAGTCATATATATATATATATATATATATATATATATATATATATATATATATATATATATATATAAAACTATCTTAATAAACAATTTTACATGAAACAGAATTAATTCTCTAACGATAAATATTCCTAAATCAGATTTATTATAATTTAGTAGGAGATGAACGACATAAAGCCATTTATGTATTGACCTAACTGATGTACAGAACAATAGTAGATTCTAAGTAAATAGATAACATGTTATCAAGTTACTCATTTAATTATATATCGCATTATGTTTTAGCTAATTACATGAGTATTTATTATAATCTTGTTAAATTAATCTTAATGCATGTTATTTGCATTTTGAGAAACATTTAATAGATCTTAATCGTCTGGATTAGTTAAAGAGCACGATGCTATCATTTAAAATGATTCTGTTCAAATAATGTATAGTGGTTAGCGATGTGTTAAATTGCTATTTATAAAGTATGTGTAAGAAAACGCAATAATTACACTTTGTGCTGCTTACAGATAATACAATATGTAGCCTTCTCTGACGATAGCATAAATGCAGGTATATCTAATTGAACCAACTGTCTATGCAGGGTGTTTCTAAAGGGAAACGCTCCTGGACCATATTTCCCTGGTTTGATTAGCACCGAGGTTAAAATAAACCACTTACTGCCTGATTGACCAAGTCACTAACTCACTCACTCACTGACTCAAGCACTCACTCTGTTTGTTTGATAAGATTATGACTTATTTTTGTCGTGATAAATAACACCCTGAGAAACGTGACATTAAAACGGAATATTAGGCATGGACAGATGATCTGTTTATAGTTAAATAGGAAATGCTTGAGTCGTCAGTGTAACTGTGTTACACTCTGAAGCAGGCCCTATACACAGCAATGACGTATATCTCTAAAGAGGTAGGTGTTCTCCTATATTTAGAGCTAATTTATTTATCTCCAAAATTATGACATCGAAGTTGTACATATTGTAAAGTATACCGATTTGCCCGGTTTTTAAACCTCAGCTATTAATAAGCCGTTTAGTGAACCGTTGATAGGTTGGCTTCACACATATCCCGGAAAATCACGCAGCATGATACAGCAAGCGGCAGAGCTAATATTATTTAGAAATAACTAATAAATTTGACATTGATGGAAAAACAACGACTTAAAAAGATGGCGTCAGATTGCTAGGGATAATTAATAAACGATAAAAAGGTGACATGAAATCCAAACGAGATGGGGTTAGATTTATATAAGTGGACATGCACCGATATGAAAAGTTAATACTAAGTCAATTAGAAACAAATTATCTTTAGTACTGATACGATCAGATAACTGATGCCTGGCCGCAAGTATCATACTGGGTCTCTGGTCCGGGAATGGCTATATAAGCCAGTAGCGAATGACTCACGGGAGGCTGTGCTGATTAAGCGACAGCCTGGGGATTCTCCAAAACCAACTCATGGGAGACAGCGAATAAGCAGTACATAGAAGTGAATGAAGCAGTGTCTCTCGCAGCGTTGATAAAGCAATTTTATTTATTCATTTTACGCGTTCCTTCACACAGAGAAGACGGAAGACTCGGTGTATGTTGCTGATACGTCTAGCAGGGTTTACTTCCGCTATACAAAAGATTAACAGCGGAGTAGATGGAGTGATATCGAGAACCCTACATCGACGACTATGATGTATCTCACGGAATTGACATCACACTCGTGTTATCTGGACAACTTGAGGAGCACAGACATATTAACGAGTCTTTACACCACTAAAATAGGTCATGTTTAGCATTTTAGTCCGATGATATTCGTGTGAAATATGGTAATGTACGTTATGTGACAGAATGTGAGGATATTATATATTAAGACAACTCTAGCCAGTAATGATATCACCAAAAATATAATTATGTTATTAACATGAAAGCATTGAAATGGTGGGTGCTAATTTTCATAATCTAATCTGAATACCACAAAACATAGAACACTCAGGTTGTTTCCATTATAATATTTCTTCCTGAGCAGGAAGTGAAAATTTGTGGATGTTTGATAAACAATAGTTATCAGCTTGTAGCTCGTCCAAACCCTCTTCGAAAAATACGGTTTTGGGCAAATATATAACTCATACGCAAAAATACGTATATTTGTTTAACTGGAATCAAAGGATCATGAAGTGATAATGTTTAAAATATTACACTTTAATCATTATATTTTATCACTACGAATATTGAGATACGAATTATTTTTTAAGTAATAATTTTGATGAATGTCTGATAATAGTTAAAATAGAAAGTTTATAACGACCGAGGAAACTAAACTAGAATAAAGTACTGACAAATATGATATTATGTATTGATGTAAGTAATTTAACGGTGTGTATTTTGTGAATAGATTATAGTTCAGGAGAGTTTATAATTCATTCTTCTTAATATAATAATTGGCTAGAATAGTTCTTTTCATGTTTGATTAGTCCTGGGGTTGTCCCAAACTTGTTTCTCACCGTGTAATTTTCCCAGGGAGGAAGAAATAACTGTGAATATGTTGATATTTGTTCATATATATATATATATATATATATATATATATATATATATATATATATATATATATATATATATATATATATATTATATTAAATTATGTACGCGCTGCATTTAGCATTCCTAGATAGCTAATTCAAAATTAAAGAACATAACAGAGCGAGGTACCAGAAGAATAAATCATATCAGCCATGACCCGAAATATTATGAATGACGCGAGAAATTCCTTAGAGAGTGAATATTTTTATAATTAGCTTAAGCGGTTCCATATTGTCACGACTTGTCAGGTGATAAAACAGGAAATTAAAACATGATAGTTAATGTTTGGTTTTCGGGATACATTTGGCTGTGTTCTCCCCAATGAAGTTGGCAAAATTCTTCATTTTCAAACCTATTCTACCCATGGCAGTTGTGGGATTCAGAGAAGAGTCGCATTTTTGGTTCTTGTTCCTGACGTGAATCATTCCGCAGTAGAAATATGCAAACAATTACCCCAGTAACATTACACGTTCTTCTTAGTATATACCTATTAAGTTTGATCGGTTACTCTATCTGCCAATTGTGAACTTTATACATAATGACAACACAAAACCCTAGACACCAACATAAACACAATACCATTGTCATAAACATTACAACTTTATATTTTACAATATTTAATTAATCAACTACACCTGATTATATATATATATATATATATATATATATATATATATATATATATATATATATATATATATATATATATATATATATATATATATATATATATTTTTTATATATATATATATATATATATATATATATATATATATATATATATATATATATATATATATATATATATGGAGTTAGATTACATAGCAAACAAGACTAGGGATATCAGTTTTACGACACAATACCCATTAAGTATGTAAACAAAAATTATAGATTTTCAAATACAATAAAACAAGAATGATATTCTACTTGGATGAAATAACATTTGGAACAATTTGACAATTTGTACCGGCACGACAGGTCTTCATATTACATTATCTACTGCTTGCCTAACGTGTGGGACCTCTCCTCATTCATCTTACACAATGCCTTCAGTATGTCACTGATACATTATTCATCATTAGATTTTTGTCCCATAGCTCCAAAAGGTCATTATAGTTTACCATGGGTCAGGTATAAGGAAGGATTCAGTATATTTAATGGGCTAAAAATATGGCTATTAAAAGTAGGGAATTGCTAAAAGGACTATACAGAATACATTTAATCAAATAATATAACTCCACACAGATGACATATATATATATATATATATATATATATATATATATATGTATGTATTACCAGCTATCATACGGGTGTAACAGTAAGTTAATATTATAATTATAATTTTTATGATGTCATATGCTAACTTATTAATTATGTATGGCATGATAATTTTGAGAAAGTAGTATATACATTATGACGCTTGGAGAATTGACAAGCTATTGGCTGTTTAGGCTAACATTTAATGACGGCCTTTCTATAAATTGCAGTATGACCCGGTGCATCTAATTTATAAGATTTATTTTAGGTTTCAGTAAACCTATTTAATAACCCCAATAAAATATTTGGAATGCTTTAGGGACGTGCTATTTTCCTGATATCGGCTACAAAAAGGATAATGTAAAAGTATGTAATTCGTGAAATATTCCGTGTGACGTGTCAGGAATCATTGAAACAAACCACTGCCACTTTTTAATAAAACTGTATTCGTTGTCGCAGAACCGGGCAATTGTAAAACTAAAATATTTCTTTTCAAACGCCTTTCTATTTGAACTATCTATTCTTTTATACAGGCTCTTATTAATCGGATGCCTCTAATCAGAGGGGAGAAACTTCATTAACAGATAAACACGATAAATGATTCCTCCTGACAATACTAATCACAAAGTTATATTACATTCGTTATAAGGAACTAATGTTTAAGCCGATATATATATATATATATATATATATATATATATATATATATATATATATATATATATATATATACATGACGAGTAAGTCATAGTATTTATTGGATTTGTATGTTTATGAGATATTTGACCCTCCAGCAAATATTGCAAGGAATATTATGTTGCGATTGAGATGTTCCATTTTCTGTGCGTGGAGACTGTATGTTTCCAGGTCTGCGCATTCTAAGAAAGTGTATCTAGAAATGTACATTCCGTGCACTATTTGCGTCTTTGGAGGGACGCCATTTAGGTGTTAGGCCTGGTTATCCAGCATTATAAGTAAACATTATAAGTACCCCTGACTCAGGAATAGAAACATCGCATCTCGAGCAGTGGTACTGGACACAACTCGTGTGGTTGGTGTGTTTTATATAACAAATTTAATTGCATATAAAATTCACCGTAGTTTTACGTGGGAATAGAATGATCTTTCCTAGGTCCAGTTATGTCTAGTCTGTACTATGGCATTCAAGACTAACTTTAGTCTCCTTGTCATTAATACAAACCTATATTATAATTACAGTTTGTATAGCAGAGATTAGGTGTGATTTGAAAGTTTGTACTATTTGCGTCTTTGGAGGGACGCCGTTTAGGTGTTTGGCCTGGTTATCCATCATTTAACTGACCGTAGAAGACACAGTACGCTCTTAAAGCATTATAAGTACCCCTGAGTCAGAAATAGAAACACCGCATCACATCTCGAGCGGTGGCATTGGGCACAGCTCGCATTGCTGTTGTGTTTTATATAACAACTTTAGTTGTGTAAATAATTCACCATAGTTGTTTGTGGGAATAGAATGATCTTTCCTAGGTCTAGTTATGTCCAGTTTGTACTTTGGCATTCAGGATTAGCTCTAACCTGCTTGTCATAAATAGCATTTAAGAACGTTATTAATAGAATAGTTTGAATAGCAGACATTAGGTCTGGTTTGAAAATGTTAACATATAGTTTTAATAGAACCGCAGGTATGATGCGCTATTACTGTCTGCTGCAGCGCAGATGTCAGTCTTGTAATAGCAGTTAAGCTAACAATTTTAATAGTAGTCGCTTCATGACGCCCCCGTCCGTCCTTGTTCGTGCTTGGCAGCTTAGGGACTGTTGAGACATTACACATGTCTCAGCATGAAAAGACGCCACGCTGGATTCAGTTCCCTGAAGAAATGACAAGAGTTTGAATTCACGGTTCGAGAATATATGTGCTTGTGCCCTAATTTACACAGCTAAAAAAGTCAGAGAGATCCGCATGTGATTGGCCTTACTTAGATATTAAATTACCTAATAACCAATCAGCGTCATCCATCCATAGGTTTCCCCACTTTGACAATCTCAGATCACCTAAGTTAGCAGTGATTGATAAGAGGTATCGATGACGGCAATTCGTTATTAGTTCATATATCAGCACAAGACATATCTTAGTTACAACTCTTTCACGATAGTGCGATGAACCCCGAAGACGCTTAGTGATTTGTCATTAATTCACCACGGGTGTCACTTATCGAGGCCTGTGTAAGCTGATGAGGGAATAAAGTGGATTCCGACTGAAGGAATGGCAATACTTTGATTGATTAACTAGTTACATCTGCCACGGTGTCTATGTATAAATCAGGCCTACACAGAAGTAGGGATTTCATAAATGCCCAGGCACGGAGATTACAAATGTGATTACCTTATGTAAATAATGTATCAGAGATAAAACAAATTAAAAAAAGAATCAGCATTACTTTAAAGGCCAGCAATATATTGGTATATAATACATAGTTTAGTCAGAGAACATCATTATATTGTATCAGTATAAAGGGATCCGTGGTTTCAGCCGTCTATCAACAGCATGATAAAGTACTTGAGTTATAGTCAATTGATAGATGATTAAACTGTGGTGATGTATACTATGTTTCTGTGATGTTCATAATTTGTCTAATTCAAAGTATAGCTTGGTTTCAGGTAGGGGAACTACTATACCTATATCGTTACCTTAATGTGTTATATTATGTAATGTTAAAAATAGGTTTAAGACGTTTCCCTTCTCCTTGTGAAGTTTAGAATATGCTTTGTGCATTCCTCCAATATATTCCTCTGAGACTTAGTAATAAAAAGAGAATATGCTTAAAACGTATCTTTAAGACACTAATATAGAGCTGTATATACAGGCAACATATTTAATAAGTAAACCAATAATTAGAAAACCTCTATAGCGCCAATATTATCAAAAAGAATCGAGTTCAGTGGCGCACCTAATACAGGGGATGGGGAAATCCATAGTTTGATCAAATGGAAAGGAAACGTAGGAAGGATAAGTCTAAAAAGGTGAGTTTTCAAATAATGACGGAAAGAAATTATGCTATTTGATGACGTAACATGTTCAGAGAGTGAATTCCAAAGAGTAGGGACAGCAACTGAAATATCATGAGTCCCAGTTTTAACCCTGGGAACAGACAACAGGTGAAAACCAGATAATCGGAGTTAGCTGGACTTGGGTGCTAAAGAAAGCATGGACAATAGATATGAAGGTTCTCCAAAAGAAAGAGTTTTATAGGCAATAATGCTGAGTTTGAAAATGATGCGAGATTGAACAGGGAGCTAGTGAAGAGATGTCAAGTTTCTAGCAAGTAGACTTATAAAGGATAATATTTGTAAGATATATTGTGTGCAACAGAAGTCGGATATATGTAAATGGAAGGTTCAAATCTTGAATTAAATACAGAGACATATCTGGTTAGAATAACCTTTGGATTAAGCAAGAAAACCAAAATTACATCTTTGTTTTAAACACTTTTAACTTCATCAGATTTCATACCTATTATGTGGAAATACACAAACCTATTGAGACCAGACTGTATCATAGCTAAATATTTTGTAAACTCAATAATAAATATATAAAACATAGTTTTGGTTATATGGTTGGTTATATCACCGTATGTAAGAATGTATTTGAGAATATAGATATATAAATGTGCAGATATGCTTTCGATAAAAAGTCTACATCTGTTTAAACGAAATAAATGATGTCATTGTGCACGAATGAATTGTTTGGTTTATACATCACCTCGTAGCTCTAATAAATACCTATTATAGCAATATAGTATGGATATTATTGCTGCATGTTTGTGGACGTAGATATATATGTATGATATATATATATATATATATATATATATATAATATATATATATATATATATATATATATATATATACTTTATTTACATGTACAACATTTAGAGACAATGGTATACTCTTCCATTTGTAGGTGTACCTGTACACTACCTTATGACGTGACACATTAAGAACAAGCCAAACGCATAGGAACACGGGAATTTCAGTAGCTAAACGAATAACATTGTTTCCATTCTGAAGAATGGTCTTTTCCACAATATTTTAATTTAATGTACCCCATTTACTTTGGGAGAAAGCTAAATGAGAAGCTTTCATGTTCGATTTAATATTCACTCATGTTAGTGTCTTCGCTGATGTCAACAAACGAGGAAGGGAAATATTCACTTAAGCTGTCACATAATCAACATCATTTAGATAATTAATAATCGACCACTAATAGCTATATCACCTCGTGTACGATCTATATTAGGTTGTGAGTACTTCTCCATATCTACCTGCCAACAACCTAGCCATAAGCCAAGCCATATTAATAATCCTATCACTAAAAATATTGTCGGCCATAACATTGCGTGGATCATTTGTGACGTCGGCCTTCTATCTAATATCACCTGTGTGACGTCATTAGGATCGTAATAACAGGTAAACGAGTGTCCTGGTTGACCCCAAAGACGCTCAAATTTGTACACTTGTTTCATGTTCCAGTATTCGTCACCACATTCGTGTAAGGCACACTGTAAATATTAAAATCAAATGATTAAGATTTAAGTAATATATTTAAATATTTGTGTATTGTTCGTTTCATAGTGAGTTAAGTTTTAGTTTTGATACGAAACGTTTGCATTGAATATATAAGAGACACCTTCTATATATCTTTATCTTTAAGTTATTGGCTGTAAAATAATCAACAACAAGCTTATTTCCTTGAACTAAACAAACAAAATTGCCATTCTATATAAATCTCATTAAAATGAAGAAGATATCATAATTATTTCAAGGCAATGACAGTCGTTTCCTGGAGTCACCAGAATATATCATCATCACCTAAACTTAGATGAGACAGATCTATGACTGTTAACCTCGTATTTTCCGTTTTATTCATTTGCTTCTTTAATTAGTGATTTGTCCTCTTTTCTAATTAATATTTTATTAACTTCTATTCTTCTTGGCACTTACCGTTTTAAAAAACTCATCTTCCCACGAACGATACAGTCTTCCGATAATAATATTGTTTATTCCAGGATAAACAGAACTGAACTCTTCACCAGCGGATTGTTTAAATTTGATGTCACGTGATCTGTTTACACCAGCATGACTAGTAATATTCATCATCGGAAGCCACGTGCTGCTCATTGATTCGTGTATTCGGTACATCACCGTGACGTGCAGACAATTGTATGAATCCAAACATTGTTTGGGATCCGAGATTTCTCTACCTTGGTGCTCACACCAACATATCCTGCTACTGTATGAGCTGTTGATGACCTGACAAGGTGACTTCCGGCCAGTGACGGGTCGCCTCGTGAGGTAGGACAATGGTCAGACCAAAACCACATAACAACACACTGCCAAGAAATATAAGGAACGCTCCCTAAACAGAAATATTTCACGCTACACGTTAATCGTCTCTTCATCTTCACAGTAATTATTCTAAACTGAAATAAACATATAATGTTAAATAATTAATTTATAATAAGGAATACCGTTAATGCAAATTATGTCTACGATGGTAATTGGGAAATATTACCTTCGTACACTTCACACAGCGAATATAATGTTGATTTAGCAAATTATGGTGTATAGCTTTGAATATCGGGAAAACACTTAATACTATTAATAAAAAACAAATAAGAAGTTGTGATATACATCTTCGAGCGACTATACAGTATTATACACTACCAATCTGTCTTTATAATGATAAACATTGTATTTGCTTTGAAGTACAATAATTACCTGATGTAACCAGTTCAAAACCCTTTCAATTTTTTGCTATATAACCAGCTATATGTAAATCATTGAGTCACGTAGATGCTCAATAAATATTCTTAATCTTTAAACCGAGAAATTACAAATAAATATTCCAGTAATTAAGTCACGACACAGGTTCTTGCTTACAACCAGAATCTAATTAATTATAAGAATAAACCTGCTACTTTAAATTAAGCAGTAATTGACCTGTTTAGAAGACCTTGTTACATAAGTAAGGTCAAACAGTTTATTACTGTTGGTCAATAACGTTTGACGATATTGTTCAACACTTCCTTGGATACCTTTTTGTATATGATTCGTGATATATATATAATAGTCCACACACGAAAATTGAAGCATAAAGAACGCTCTACACATATAAAACAAATTCTGCTTATAAACATAACAAACGCCTAACCTTACCTGGTCTGTTATTCTGCTGAAATGCTAAACAAGCCAATTTTATAACGTTAATGTTCTATTGCGATGTCACAGATATTCCACCAAGTAGAATATCGTAAAGCTTCATTTGTTTTCATATTCGTTGTGTTTATCCTCAGGTTACCTTATTCCTGCCGTGGCTGTAATAACAGACAGTGTTCAGTTAACTCGTCATACTAGGGACATCAAAGTCATTAGGGGACCATCCCCAGATATCATCATTTTGCCAACAAATATACAGTGACTGCTAATTTTCCGATACACCCTAAATGTTCCTTTACAGGTAATAACCTTTCAAATTCTATTGACTTTATTTTTATATTCTAATACTCAAACACATAAACCATACGTACCATGTTCGTGTTGACCAGCTCCCCGAGAAATATGATATAATAACATAGAGAGAGAACAGGTGTGGAGAGAACACGTGGCGTGATTACAGGTATTTGAAGAAGAAAAAAACACGTATCGTGAAGATAACTGTAGCAGACACATATTTCAAAACGTAAATATAAAATATTTGTTTAACCAAATTATTCATATTAATTACGATACACGATATGTACTGGATAACATAGTACCTGAGATAAAAAAAACGTTCATGATAGAAACGATAATAAATAAATGTACAGTACAGTTTCCAAATAATTCATTTGTTTGTTTGTTCTTTTTGCTGTAGTACAGGTAACTAACAATCCTGACATACACTATTTTCTTTCAATTTAAATTGGTGGATGCTGGTAGTTACCTTGATATACATCCAATTTAATTAGTATCCCCCCCACAGAGCACTAATTAAAATGTATATATCGGCAGTCATAATCTCTAAACACTAATTGGTTCAACTCACAAATTCCACGGAATTGTCTTGTTTTCCTTTAAAAGATATAATGTTATTCACTATCGTAATACCTGGTATAAAAACTTGTTTAAACATGAAAGTTCTTTTTTATTAAGTACCCCTGACTTTCTGAATAAAATTTAAACTGACGATTAAACCTGTTGGTTGCAGAATAATGAAGAGAAACTGAAGGGACTAGTAAACTTACATATGCAAATATTTAAATAGATCAAAAGTATACATAATAATATTATAATATACAAAAGTTATATAGCGCCCTATATAACCTATAAGAAGGTTACTCTAAGGCGCTTGACAATAAATAATTATATGGATGTAACAGATTTACATCTTTAAAAATACATCATTCTTTCCAGCCAAATAGATAATATATTCAGCTAGGAAAAGCTGAAATAAAAAGATTAGGTATCAAGGGTCTTGCACTTTCTGATGGTTACTGGAAGATTATTCCATAAGGTTACAGCAGCCTTTCTGAAACATCGATTACCGTATGTCACTCCACGTGTTGTTGGCACGGCTAAGAATGCTCCAGAATCTGACTGTAGAGACCTTGATCGGCTGATACGGAACGATAAGTTCCTCTATGTACTGAGGGGCAGTTCCTTGAAGTGCCTTAAACGTGTATATCAAATCTTGTACTGCGACCTATAAATAACCGGAAGTCAATACAGTTCAAGAGTGGTGTAATTCCTTATTTATCCCAATCTGATGTTTTGGCTTAAAGATAATGAGCTCTATCTTTTCCTCGTTTACCTTAAACATGTTTGCACTCATCCAAGTACTGATATCAGCCAAACAAGCTTCCAATTTCTTTGCAACGTCGGACCTAGTTGTTTTGGACATGATCGCCATATAAACCTGGGCATATACGCTATTTCCTTTAAAACATATAGAATCATCCATTTGTTTAAATCGCACAACAGTTTATAAGACGACAGCAATAATAATATACAATATATATATATATATATATATATATATATATATATATATATATATATATATATATATATATATATATATATATATATATATATATATAGTTGGATGTATAATGTGGAAAAATTAAAATATGTGATCTAGCGTTAACCAGTGTTCATTGTCACCATAC
This sequence comes from Paralvinella palmiformis, assembly GCA_025642065.1. Taxonomy (NCBI): domain Eukaryota; kingdom Metazoa; phylum Annelida; class Polychaeta; order Terebellida; family Alvinellidae; genus Paralvinella; species Paralvinella palmiformis. The sequence goes on along the minus strand of JAODUP010000545.1, from coordinate 225,338 downwards.
CAGTAGATAATGTAATATTTTACATGGAAATCAGACAGGATGATAGAGGAGGAAATACTTGATCATAATTGAATAATCGGGAAATGTTCAACTGGCCAATTATGGGAGCTGTGTTCAATGTTGATATATACCAAAGTACGAAATGTGTATGCCATAACTATGATATAGTAGATTTGTTATCTTAAATGGATACAACAGTAATTGTTTTTGGACAGAAACAAGACTAATATTGTGATGTACTATTGATAATAAAATACGCTAAAACACTTTTCATGATGAATTTGGTTACCAACAGACTATCTGTATGACCCGTTAATCATCTTCATAAAATCAATTAATACATGATGATTACACAGAATTGAGATATGTGATGAATGAATGAATGATTTATTTCCAAACTCTATAATACTACATGTTACAATTAAAATAATTGTTAAGTAGTACATACAAATATATATCATTTAAGGTAGAACATGTTGTTGAAATTACAGTAATGGTTAATTAAAAGTTAAAAGTATATATCATTTAATGAAAAAGTAGAAATTTGGGGGACCAGCATTGCAATATTTGTTATCTTCCTAGTGGATGTTGTACATCTTGAAATAAAACTAAATATGGTGGTGACTATTGAATAGCATTCTTATTTGTTTGAAGTAATAGGACTGTATTGTTGATGATCTGGTCAATTGTAATCCATTTGAGATATAAACGCCCACCCACCTCCATCCAACCATTCTCTGTTGTGAAATACTTCTAAAACAAACCAGAAACTCGGCCTGTTGGAGTAGAAACAAATTGTGTTAGAGTTACTGCCTCCAATATGGAGTATGACATCGATCTGACGCCATTTTCTTTTCATTTAAGCCCTTTAATAGCCACAGCCTTTTTAAAACGAGTCTTTGACCGCACTAACACAACTCACAGTTATCATATTATCAAAGGATTTGGCTAAAGAGCTGTTAGACAATAAGAAAGGCCATTAGGTATTAAAGTAAATCTCACCAATAAATATTGTCACAATAAATATAATTATTTTATTAGTATGAGTGTAAGACTCCACACTATGTTAAATAATGTTAGACTATATGAGGAGTCATTAGGTGTCAAAATGGTTACTCTGAGCATAACATGCGTCTTACAACAATATTATCAATAAGTAAAAGTAGCATATCTAAGAATTATATATATTATGTAAATTATATATATATATATATATATATATATATATATATATATATATATATATATATATATATATATATATAAGAGAGAGAGAGAGAGAGAGAGACGAGAGAGAGAGAGAGAGAGAGAAGAGAGAGAGAGAGATAGGATGGCTAAAAACGTGATCTGGCACACCACTATGGATCGCGCATTCCCAATATAATATCATATTTTGAATAATGCATAGTATAAATATCAAATTAATATAGAATAGATCATTAAAATTATTTATTTACAAATACTATTATTAATATAAATAGGTTATAACAACAACAACATTAATCCCATTAAAATGACAGACATAGTGCCTCATTGGTCTAAGTGGCGATGGAGTACTCAAGCAACTGTGTTCAATTCTCGGTTTGGAGATGTGTGAAGAATTTTTCATCTTCAGTTCGACTCTTTTCCATTGGATTTCGACATTTAGCCTACCAAGTTCAAGAAATGGCCGTATCAACAAATATCAAATGTATTCCGTTCACGAACGCGTAGAATCGAACTCTGTTACAAGAAGCAGATGTTTATCATTAGAATACTTTTGGTAATAAATTATGTTACACTTATGACAATAGAAATGATCACTCGATCGATGATTCAGTTAATATTTGGCGGGTGAAGGGTACATTTACATCCCAATAACATGATAATATTAGTTACTTACCACTAAAGGTAAAACAATGAACTATTTATATAATCACAATTCATCTTCATGAAAATACCAGAGAAGCTTTACCATGGTTAGGACATGTTATACAGACTTCTATGTTCCAACCATAATCTGCATATATTTCATGAATACAATTTAACTGAAAAGGCAAGTCAGAACCCATATATATATATATATATATATATATATATATATATATATATATATATATATATATATATAATAAGCGGAATATTTATTTAAATGATTAAGCCATATCTTTACTAATTGAAGCCATAAAATCCCCATAAATCTGATCTTATGTGTCATTGATTGACTTTAATAGTTAATGTGAACTGATTCCGACACAATGAGTTACTGAAAATATTTAGGCACGGACCTATCCATGAAACGAATCTTATTGGTGGTCAATAGATAGATATAGACAAAATGACAACATCAAATAACTCACCTGTCCATAAGTCAGAGATTATGAATAATAGCTTCAACCTGATAAATAGTGACTTGATGTTACATTGGAAAGGTGTCGACTCTATCACCTTATTTGTGTATTGATGATAATTTTGTAGCATCTGACACTAGGTTACCACAAAGCAGACCCTTTACTGAGAACACAATCAACGCATAATGAGTTAATGACGTGTCTGAAAACATATATTACCTGATCATTGTTGATATTGTCTCCTATACAATTGAAGCTTTACATTTTAAGAATTAATAGATACTGAATATATACAGGAATATTAAGGAAACTATTTAATATATTATAAATCAATTAGCTTTATATGTGAGACGAGAAAAACTGTTGTATCAAAGAGACAAGATATATGTCTTTTATTTTCGGCAGAATTATTAGATTATCGAATTTAGGTATCTAATGAGATATTTGTGTCTGGCAAGTTTTCTTTGCATATACATGGAAAGGAGATATAACACCAATGAAGTTGGTTAATGTTAAAGAAACTATCAACAACTTTCTAATACGAGAACATCAAAGGTAGTTCATTCGGCTAACACTCTATGGATATCCCTCAAGTGTAACAAACATTTATCATTAATCTAACACTAATCTATAGTAAAATAACATGTCCACGCGTGTAAGAATTATCATTTAATATGTGAAGGAGTCAACACGTGCCGTGATAAGGGTATTAGAGGTCTTGACATTTTTAGAGCACGAATACATGCCCAACTTTCAGAGATACAACTTGCTATGGGACAACCATCAATGTTGTATGCAATCGTGAATAATCAAAGAGAAAGTCGTTTGTTTTCAATTTCAAGTAAATGAATCTTTAGAATAAGCACGCCTTTCGGCCATCAAAGAGATGTAACAGATATCACATTCGGACTGACTGTCTTCTGTGTGAGTATAGAGGGCTTTCTTCCTTGACATCTATGGCTATCTGTAGGCCACTTTGTGTAATGTCTCGCTATCTCTCTTCCTTGGCATCGTGTAATTGTGAGGTGTACGTATTTTCTTCTGTACCCACACTGTATTTATAATGCTTTAAGTTAAAAGTGGACTTCCGGTTATATAAACACACCAACAATTACTATATACATACACATATTTAGAGGATATGATATCACGGAAGACAAGATAATAATCCCGAACGTTATATGTTGCTCGAAATCAGCATTTTCACGCAACTATGTTCAAATAAGTTCCAAACTTCATATTAAATGTTTATATCATAATACTTTACTGAATATTAATTAATCATAAAAGAATATAACAGTCAAATATTAAACACTTTTAGATTAGAAACAAAAAGATAAATAAATATAGTATATGTATGTATATGACAATAAAACAAAAGTAAATAATGTATTCATTCCCGGAATAGTATTAACAACAACAACTGCTATTAGTATTAATCTGAATTTATTCTGATTTATGCTTATATTATTCACACATTATTCATACTGTGTATTAATATTTTATTTCTCCATTTTAGGTTTAATCTTTCTTGGCCGTAGTGTTCGACACAAAGCCTGGTTTTGTTTTAATCATAGTTTCTTTTTTTATATTTAGATTATCCTCTTTTGGATTATTTTAGAAATTTGTTTTTTCTTTCATTTTTCTCTAATTTTACCGGTAATTAATTATACTTACAATTAAATATTTTTTTTAAATCAGTTTGGAGTTAATTGTTGTTTGAATGAAAGTATAACACCTGTGCCAGCGCCTTAACTATCTTTATAACACACACACACACACACACACACACACACACACACACACACACACACACACACACACACACACACACACACACACACACACACACACACACACACACACACACACACACACAACACACACACACACACACAACACACACACACTTGGGATGGATGCTCATACATCTTGCTAATGAACAACTAATGTGTTTATAGCAGCACATTGTCTAGTATATATTAATATTTGTTCACATAAATATTGATGTGGTAATGGCTAGTTCCATGGAGTTGGGTTAGCATAAGCTTTTTGCTGCTAATTAGTTTATCTCCTGTCCTGGGGATGTTCGACCCTTTTTTCCAGTTCGGTTATGTTATAATGACCTTGTAGTAAATTATTTATAACTAACTTATATAGGTACAGAGGCACCTACACCCTCATGTAGGTACTTCTATTAGTATTTAAACACATAGGGATACCTATCAATATATATCCAAACAGACACTAACATGTCTGGTGAGACATTACACAACTCTGGATTCAGTCCCCTGAAGAAACGTCCAGAGTTTGAATTCACGGTTCGAGATTCTCGGTACCTGTGCCTTATTATACACAGCTAAAACACATACAACACACACACACACACACATACATACACCCATTATATATATATATATATATATATATATATATATATATATATATATATCTATATATATATATATATATATATATATAATCAATATTTTTTCTAGCTGTATTCATTGACTATGTGTGTGTGTACATATTCCTCTTAGTTAAATAAATACATGCATTTAGTCTTTAGAATAGAATATATAATCAGTTAATACATCCTTCTTTGTTGTTTAATTGAATCAAAACTCAGCAAAGATTCAATTCCCAACTTACTCCACACACTTTGGCTATAAATAGAGATTAGTGCTATAACTAACTCTGCCATGAAGCAAAGCTCCTATAAATTAATATTGTCTTGCCAAAGCACTTTCCTGGATCAACATTAAGATAAGGCCAGAGTGAACGCTTACTGAACCCCGAGTCTTCAGACAAAAGGCTATTAAGCTGGATAAATTTTAATATGACGTCATAATAGTAAGAAATGACAATGAAATATTAATAAACAATCACCGAATATTTTCAAATGATGCCAAAAATTATACCAATAATAATAATGATGATGATGTGAATTTTGGTTGAGATTGATCAATGACGCGGTATAGTTAGAACTATAATATATAATAACTTACTTATAGCTATATAGATATATCATAGTTTCTATCATTATTTGTATCGCCCTTAAATATTATTATTATTATTATTATTATTATTATTATTATTATTATTATTATTATTATTATTATTATTATTATTATTATTATTAAATCCTTTATTAGTAGGGGAGGGGGTAATCAGAGGAGAGGTGTCAAATGAGGTTTAGAGTTGTTGATGTTCTGTGCCTGTGCCTTTCTATATCTATCCTAAAACACACATTGCCCGTGCCGGACCACAGAAAATTACTGTTGAATGTAAACTGTGGTGTCAAAATAGTTTATGATATGTATGTAGCAAGTCACCATTGAACCACACGCACGTGTTTTTGTTGCGAGCTGTGGTATCAAATGGTATGTTTTTTACGCGCTTCCGCTATTTGTACGTAGCCTGCGTGTAGCCGCTTTCCTGTGGGCGTGACATATTTGTCGCGTACGAAAAGCGAATTAGCTGGTTCCCACAGGCTGATGAGTAGACCAGACACATGCTTAGGTATACGCACACATCTATCAATATGTGGAGGTATGGAACATTTTATTTTTAGATTAATATATGTATAGTTGTATTTAGATTTATGGAGGTAGGTTTCGAAGAATGTTTAGATATGTTGATGCTCTGTGCCTGTTGCCTCTTTATATGTACCCGAAAACGCACATAGCCCGTGCCAGACATCTTATCTATTTCCATCCAGATTCCTTATTACACCAATGTAAGTTATGTCGTTATTACAACATGTTTGAGTTTATTAGCTTTGTTATGTATAATGTAGAATCTATATTATTGTCCTCTTATGTGGTCTGGCGAAACGACCTATTAATTCATACAATGCTGCTTGATGGATTTATACTCTTGGGGTCGTTTGTTACTCCGGCAGGCATCTCCATGGGTATTAAGCTGCAGACAGAGTTTTTCCCATATCATGAGTAATTAGGTTACACTGATATAGGAAAATTGTTGAATATATATATATTATAATCATGACGTGTCATTCGCAGTGTAATGAATCTGCCTGAAATCCTCTGTTCTCGACCATGGGTCAAATAGATCAATCTTATAGGCACTTTAAATTAGATACCACCACACCTAACTGCATGTACTTAGGGACGCGAAATTAGTTGTGGATGAACGTTTACTTAGTGATGAACGGAACAGTATGCGGATTAGCTGTTAGGTTCGAGTAAATAATAGTATTTACTCAGGGTTGAGACGACATTTCCTTCTAATCCAGTGATAATCCATTGTGAAATATTGCTACTTTTTTCTGGAGCAAAATCACTTCACTGCTTCCTTATGAAGTTAGTGTACATAGTCTTACATGGCCAACACACTGTAATGTTTGTTAATACGCAGAGGGCCTATAAAGGCCTAACTTTTCACTTAGGTTAGAAAACAACTTCGCACCATCACGTACAAACATATATATATATATATATATATATATATATATATATATATATATATATATATATATATATATGTTTCGTTCGGACCACAGAAAATTACTGTTGAATATAAAGTGTGGTGTCAAAGTAGTTATAGTATGTATGTAGTCAATCGCCATTGAACCACACTCACATGTTGTTTACTGCAAACTGTGTTGTCAAATGATATGTTTTACGTTATTCCACTTTTGTACGTAGCCTGCATGTAGCTGCTTTCCTGTGGGCGTGGCATATTTGTTGCCCACGAAAAGCGAATTTGCTGAGCTCCGCAGGCTGATGAATCGCCCACACACATAACAGCTGATTCTGTGTTTTATTCCATGTTTTCATCAGCTCATTTGTCTTATTGGACTACTTTCGGTACTGTTTTTATTAAATCTTAATTCAACTCATCTAGCTCGTAACTCGTAGCTTTGACGTTTGATGATGATGCAGACTTGTGTCCCTGGGCTCCTGCAGTCTTGAGTTCATAGTTGATTTAACCCACATACCTTTCGAAATCCATGTTGTTTTAGGGCCTTGCACAAAGGCAAATCTGTTGAACCTTTATTTCTTGAAATGTACAGCTTCATTCATCTTCGGGACAATATGTATGGCAAAGTTTTGGGGAAATTTCACGATTTGTGGTTGAAATCCTTCCTGATGAAACGTATCATGATGTCCATAAATTGCTTTGTAACAGTATCGTATGTTATTGTTGCATTAACCCTAACTTTCTCTTTTCCAATTGCATGTCCGATTACATGAAAAACGCCTATCATGGATCTATTGAATTGGATGGGTAGAGCACAACTATTCACATGGAAGATGATCTGTATTAAGCTCGCCTTTTAATTATTCCTTCACTAAACGTTTTGTGCACTTTAGTCCATCATACTGAAGCTGATATTTTCTAAACGTACTTTGGAATCAACACCATCACAAGTTGCAAGTATGTTGAGAACAGTGAGTTTCATGTTGGCGAGGTTTACTTTGCTCTCACTCATTACAGGTAGATTTGGAAAGGCTCCGAATTATCAATTGATAGAGTTACACCCTACGGCGTAAAGTATCGATTCCTGTTTATCAAGCCTCATCGTGATGCGTTATGACAAAGTCATCAGCTGCTATGATCTCATCAACGATGTGTCTCAGTGTATATATTTCAATAGCGCGTCCTATTTCTCAAATAGTTTTGTTGCTTGGAGCTGTATCACAATCAATGCTATCAGAATGATCATCCACTATCTTCCAAACATCTCGTCATCCATTGTTATGACAGCAGAAACTACTTGGTTCATTGAGTAGTGGTTTCAGTTGATGAATTTATCGACAGAAATGTAGAACTCTGGTTTCAGACGCTTGGTAGATGTCTTTATGTGACGAAGCTGTTCTGGCATTATGTCAGATATTAATTTTCGTACATAAGAGATTCGCCTCATCTTGAAGGGTCGCAGGTCACAATTCCTGCGTGTCGTGCTCCCAGAATAGGCTTGTTCTGTATTACCCTATGTCATTGTACTGTCATCCTGCACCAGTTCAGTAGATACATGATCTCATGTTATCGCTTCAGACCGAGAGGTTTCATCTTCCTTCTTCATCTTTTCATCAGTAAGCTGATATTTCTGTCTCCTCTGTGTAGTTTTCTTCCATTTTCTATCCATGAAAGTGATGCAATACCCAATCTTTGCACATCTCTGGCTATCAAGGAAGATATTCTCTGATAATATCATTTTAAATCCATATTGCTCTTCGAGTGTTTTCGTCCTCTATACATCTTGGGTCGATATGTCGAATAGCGCGCATGTTGCACATTTTCTCCATCGAACAAGAACGGTTGTCGTTAGTGTAGCAGCTTCTTAGAAGGTTATTAGTGCTTTATCTGCTCTGTCAGGTCGCAAAATGTACTTCATACAACATCTTTTCTCAGCTGATTTGTCGGTTGAAAGCTCACATTGTTCCTAATAGACAGTGTCGTGTACAGTTTTCTAACTCCTTGACCTGGTTACGGATAGCGGCTCTGGAATGTTGACATAGTTGCCATTTTCAAGTGAAGTTAACTTTAAGAGTTAATTGAGAGACTTGGAGTTTTAAAGGTTACCAAGACTGAAAGCTACTCGCAAAGACGACACATAATAGATATATAAACGAAACATGTGATACATGCTTCAATATTATCATTGAATATTTAAAATATTTGTATTTATCTGTTCCCCTACGGATAGGTGCCACAACAACCATGATAACTAAAGTATCTCCACTGGTTGTCAAACCAATGATGTCATACCTAAAATTGAAACCTTTTCACAGTTCTTTTTTATAGAAAAACTGATTTGACGTTCTTTAGGTATGATCATCATTGGTCTCAATATCTTGATAGAAGTTGCTCCGAATAAGACGATGAAAAGAATTTAGCTCATCATCAAATAATGAGATGACAGCAGGATTTTTTTGGTAATATTGGTAATATATGTTGAATAAACTATGTTTTACCTTTCTTATCTGGGGGGGGGCGTTCAAACACATGTAAAAGGTATTTGCTAATTGCTATTGTCCAGGTATGGGTTCAGTGCCAAATCCAAGACATTAATAGTTTTTGTAACTACGCCTATTGTTTGTTGATGTGCAGAAATAAATTTAATTGTTAATAAAGATTGTAATTCCAGTAACTACGCTACCACACAATGTTTTTTTTCTTCAAAATAATAATGTGTAGGTTGTCTAGTAATTGAAATGAATTATTTACCACTGACTTATCAGTTTGTCCACCAGTAAACATGTAAACTAATTAATGCCACCAAATATATTTGACCGTTCAATGACTAAAACAGGGAATTATAAGATCGTTTTTTAAATGTATTCTAAATCTCATCGAAGAACGCATAAATACAGGAATGTGAAGTTTAAGTTGAACTTCTAAACTAGAAAAAGAAATATATTCCAAAGTTTTGGCTTCTAAATCTCAAATTAAAATTCCTATTGTACAAAACATTGGTACACAATAGTGTACGAAATATACTCTAGCCATTAAGAAAGACAGTGAACAATAAATTACACATATGTATGACTATTTGACTCTCACACAGTGTACGAAGATTATAACAATATTGATCATTAAGCCTTGTATCAATGAGAGGGGGGGGGGCTATTTATGTAACTGACAACCATAATTCACTAAGTGTTATCATGTGTGAAACTAGTTGTAATTACAAAATCGGTTTTGTAAATCACATAATTAATTTATCATAGTAATCATATTTCCTTTTTATGACCGTTATGACTCCAGGATTAATCTCCGATGGTGGAAGCAGTTTAATAGATTTTGTCTTTCTCGGGATGATTACTTTGCAGGATAATGTTATCTATTTAATCTGTCATATCTTTTTATTGATTAAATAGTTTTATACTGTGTATATGGAATTATCATACTTAATTTAATTATTAATATTAATATGAATGCCTGACAGTGAGAGTTATTTTAAGACCTAATAGGTTCTATATCTCCGTACATTTGTATATATATCTACATTATAATAAAAGGTAATTTTATTTAAGAAAGAATTAATAAATGGAACATATGCATTTCTGTATATATCTACATTATAATATATCTACATCAATAATAAAATAAATAAATATTCGGGGATAAACCAGCATTTTGTACTTAACTTTGATCACAAAGATTATGAAGAAATGGAGTTAATATATTTTTGTGTAACATAACTTGAGTATCGTAAATTAGTTTTATACATAATTAAGTCGGAGCTACACTATCGAATTATGAGACCTTTAATATAAGAAAACATTTAAATAATGTTAAAGGTGAAAAATATTGTTAATACAACTTTCCCGTGAAAGAGTTAAGCCAATCTATGGACACATATTGTCGTCATGACATAATTATTTATGCAAAAGAATAATAATATTTGGTTTTACTATGTGTATGTAGTTGTACACGTCTCTGTTAAGTAATATAAAAGTCATTGTATCCTTGACTATGTATCTCTGAAAACGCGTTGAAAACGATTTTAGCGTTAACCTTCTGGAATAGGTGTCTCCACGTATATATGTTGGTAGGTTAGTGTCTGTTTAATTATATATATGTATATATATATCACTATGAGTTTATATACTAACAGAAGTATCTACATCAGGGTACCTCTGTACCTATGTAAGTTAATTTTTGCGGTATTATGTTTGAACATTATAAATAAGATACTACAAGGTCATCATAATATAATCGAACTGAGAAAAGGTCAAACACCCCAAGGACAGGTGATAAACCAATTAGGAACAAAAAGCTTATGCTCTATTACTCTATCCAACTAGCCATTACTATATTAATATTTATATGGAGAGATATTAACATATACTAGATAATGTGCTGCTGCTATCAACACATTAGCTGTTCATTAGCAAGATATATGACAGTCCATCACAGGTATATATATATATATATATATGTGTGTGTGTTTTATGTGTGTGTGTATGTATGTATGTATGTGTGTCCGTGTGCGAGAGAGAGATAGAGAGAGAGAGAGAGAGAGAGAGAGAGAGAGAGAGAGAGAGAGAGAGAGAGAGAGAGGAGAGAGAGAGAGAGAGAGAGAGAGAGAGAGAGAGAGAGAGAGAGAGAGAGAGAGATCACTCTAACCGAAAATAAAGAATCGTGAGACAAACAATGGATGATTCATTAGGAAGGGTCAGTTATCCCCAAAAGGTTATCATATCTATTTTTGTTGTAGAGTTAACGGAATTTATTGTCTGTTTTTATCTACTTACTAAAGCCATCACAATGATGAGGTGGACTCTTCGATATAATGGTAATAATTAAATAATAGTTTTTTTTCCCAACAATGGTCTTTTATGTAATGGTCTTTCGTTTTGGAGAACGTCAATTGAAAAATTCATCTTCGGTTTCTTTGTCACAAAGGTTAGTGTCTTCACTGATATCAACAAATGAAAAGGAAATATGATTCAACAGAATTATATATATATATATATATATATATATATATATATATATATATATATATATATATATAATATCATATAGACACGCACATACACACACGCACACACACACGCACACACACACAGAGATACACACAAATATATATATATATATATATATATATATATATATATATATATATATATATATATTATTGTGTGACGTCATTAGAATAGTTATAACAGGTGAACAAAAGTCATTGACCCCTAATATGCCCAAAAAGCTTACCACTTAAACTGGGATTTACCGTTTTATAAGCTCATCTTCCAATGAACTGTACAGTCTTCAGATAATAATATTGTTTATTCCAGGATAAACAAAACTGAACTCATCATCAGCCGATTGATTAAATTTGATTTCACACGATGTGCTTACACCACTAATGTTCATCATCGGAATCCACGTACTGATCATTGATTCTGGTACTTTGTACATCACCGTGACCCGTAGACAATTGTACGGATCCAAATATTGTCTGGAATCCGAAATTTCTCTTGCTTGGAACTCACACGAACAGACCCGGCGACTGTAGGAGCTGTTAATGACCTAACAGGTGAATTCCGGCCAGTCACGCGTCGCTTCATGGGGTAGAACAACGGTCAGGCCAAAACCACAAAACAACACACTGTCAAGAAATATAAGGAACGCTCCTAAACATAAATATTTCACGCTACACATTAATCGTCTCTTCATCTCCACAGTAATTATATTAAACTGAAATAAATACATAATGCTAAATTATTAATTTATAACATGAAACACTATTACTGTAAATTATGTTTACGAAGATGTTATGAAATATTATACTGTACACTTCTTAGTGAATCTAATGTGGAATAACAAATGATCATGTATAGCTTAGAATATTTGGAAACAATTTAGAATATTCATTAATAGCAACTTTTACCTAGTGATATACATGTGTATCCACTGTCCATTAGTCTTTGAATGAAATATGTTGTTATTTTTTTTGAAATACGATAATTAATTTTAAAATAATTGTACATTTATAACACTTCAGTATTATGTTACTTCCTTATATCAGTATTTCTACTTTTCCGATTTGCGATAAAATGTTTTGTTTAATAAATATTTTATTTCTTCTCAAATATACTGTCACTGACTGAATTTAATTAATGCACACGTCTCTTCAGAATCTGCCGTACCTTGTTGAACTTATTAATCTTCGTTTTGTATCTGTGTATTTATAGTTATTCCATTTTAGTAGGTTTTCCTAAGATTCTGTTTTATTTATTATAATGAATTTGTTTTCACATTTGTCATATTTTGTTATATACATAACCGGCATGTTTGTATACTTTAGTTACGAACTAGGTACTACCAATTACAATTTACTTTTTTTTGGTTGGTCGTTTAACAAGTTACTAGATTCAAACTTTATCGTTATTTACGATCCAGAATATGAAGGTTCATATACATTACCATTTATTTTTATCATGGAAACAGTTACATTACAAATCATCTAATCATGTTGACGCTCAAGAAATTACTAACTGCTTTAACCTTGAAATAATTGTGAATATGTGTTCTAAACCTTCATCTATACAAGTTCTTGCTTACACAGGATCTTCTTAATTATACAATAATTAGTTGTTTTAATTATATTTGATAACGGTGTTGTTACAAAATTATGATCCAATAGTTTATAACTGCTGTTCAGTAGGCTTTGATGATTTTTTTCAACACTACCTTGATACTTCGTTATATCAAGTTGTGAAATATATGTGATACATACACACAAATATTGAAATAAGTATAACGCTGTTCACATATACAAATACCATACTGTTAAAAAAATACCAAACCTGAAATCTCACGTGTTGTGTTATTCTGTTAAAATTTCAAACTACAGAAGCGAATTTTATCACGTCATTGTTTTATTACGATATCACAAGTATTCTTGCACATTTCTTGTGTTTATCCTCAGATTCTCTTAATCTTGCAATGGCTCTAACATCATCCAGCGTGCCTTCAGTTACCTTGTCATATTATATTCACAAATGCCATTAGGGTCGATCCCCAGTTATCCTCATGTTGCCAACGAATGTACGGCGATACACCCTGAATGCTGCTGTACAAATAATAACTTTCAAAGTCTACTGATCTGATGTGTATATGTTGATATTGAAACACATGATCCATAACAATATCACTGTGATTCATTTATCTGTGACTAATATGCTCAGTACCTGATATGATTTTGACGCCACTGTTATCGTGTTAATCAGCACCCCGAGAAATATTATATGACAGCACGAACCGAGAAAGTCAACCTTTGTCATAAACATAACTCTACCAGACAATAATTTTAAAACAAAAGAACATAATATGTGTTTAAGACAATTATCTTTAATAACTACGCGACATGATATGAACTGTTTTATTTTAGAAACAATAATAAATAAATGGCTGTACAATTTCCAAATAATACACATGTCTGTTTGTTTGTTTGTTCATTTTGCTCTAGTACAGGTAACTAACAATCATGATGTAAAAGTTTTGCCCTCGATTTTGCCTTAAATAGACGACAGTTGGTAATTCCCTTTATGTACATCCCATCTTTAAAATAATCTTTCCCTTTCAAAGCATTAATTAAAATATTTATTTCAGTACAATCATGACTTGTAAACACTAATCGCTTTAACTAACAGATTCTAAGAAACTGCTTATTTAAAGGCAGAATGCTTTCGCCATAGTAATTTGGGTTAGAAATATATTATGAGGTGTGAAAGTAATTTGTTGTTAGCTAACTCTGAATTTGTGATGTGAATTTGTCTCTAGCTTGGGATTATTCTGGATTAAATATGTTGGCTCTAGAACAGCGAAGGGATACGGAACGGACTTACATCTGCATGCATTTAACTAGAATAAAGTATACATACGTCAGTCTTATTAAAATACAGAATCATCAATTTGTGACTGCATGCCAATTTATAAGTTCCACCATGTCACTATAATGCATATTACTTTCGTTAATAAATTAATCTTTGGACGATTCGTGTTTGCTAATCTTTTGCTTTTACATTTTTGTATTTCTCCATATGAAACAATTATTAAATGTACATTCCAGCAATTTAAGGAGGGGTCATTTTCCAAAACCCATAGGGTTGTAGCCAATCACAGTTTTGTAGAATATGCCCTGCAAAAGGCAACCTATTGGACAAATATTGTGACAAGATGATATGAGCAGTGTAAATGTCATATCATATTAATTATCGTGCTACAGTGTGTGCAGGTTCCGTCATTTCATTCACACACAATAACGTTATGTGTCTTGACTTAAACACTATGTAGACATTGCTGTACATAACGTTTGAGGAAGTGTGGACCACAATTGTGGGCCATTGTCTAAAAATGACATTCTCGCTTTATGTGTACGTTGACGTTACACATGGATATGGGGCCTTTGTCGTGTATTATGCCTATGAACATCAATGTTGTACGAAAATATTGACATTAACTCTTCAGGTGAATGCCCATTGAAAATGTCATACATAAGCTTTAGGGATTCAGTATTATACATATCAGTCATATTCACTATTTGTGCTCTCTTAAACAAGAGTGACTTATGATACGTACAGCCATTTCTGTAATCTAATAATCTTTTGTAGATTACTTCGTTTAGCGGTTCAAAGTATATAAGCACTTAGTAAGTTTTGAGTTAACATGGGCAGTGTAATATGGTGATGTTAGATTTTGATCCCAATATATGCCTAGAAAGTTCACACCGTGCTGTTTACTTAATACAACTGTATCTATTTTAAGTTGGAAGTGAGTAGGAGCTGGTAATTTCTGAATTAGCATATAATGATTTTTTTCAATATTTAAAGACAACTGATTCGCTCGGAACCAGTTACAATACTGGATAAGACACTTCTAACCATAATGTATAGGATATTAGTATCTGATGATGATTGTAAGAGCTTTGTATTACCAGCAAGCATGATTGCACTGCTATGTTTCATACGTAAAGGCAAATCGTTAGTATAAATGGTGAAAAGCAAAGGCCTCAATATGGAGACCTCCGTACACCAGATATTACTAGTTTAGTAAATGAGTCGTATTTATCATAGTTTATGTATTGTTGCCTATCGGAGAATTATTTTTGAAACCATTTCTAAGCAACACCCCTGATACCATAATAGTCCAATTTGGACAGTAGGGTGTCATTATTTTTGAGTAGTTTCATCAATAAACCATCTTAACCACAACTTGTTTTGGACTTCAATTTACTTATTAAATTTACTATCTCCACTGGGTTAATTGGAGTTAGGAATATGAAATTTGCTGACCTATTTGTCAGGTACTTGCCATATTGTTATTTAGAGGGTCGATTTCGGGAGCTAATTTGCTACTACCACAGCGTTCGATATGTTTTTGCCTTCCCTGATAAAGTGATAAGGCATAGGTGTATATGACTGGTTCTTTCTCGTGAAAGTTTTGAGAACCTTCCATGAGTCTTCCATGTCATTATTATACTGTTTGAAAATGTTGTCATAGTATTGTTCCATTTTGCAAGAGGAATAAGATGGTTGAATAAATGTCTATATTTTCTACAGAATACCATTTTGTTACCATCTTTATTTTTTTCCAGTGATTGATTTCCTAAGCCTATGCAATTTGGCGAATGACATTAGAATAACCTTTGTCATCCATGTTTCTCTGATGACCCTGCCACGAGCAATATTAACGGATTTCATGGGGGTAGCTATTTCCACAACTTCATTAAGTTGTAACTCATTCTAATCGAGACATTGTGCATTATTAGAGTTTGGGACCTGATACACTTCACCTATCAGGAATGTTTTCCAGATTTAGGCACTTCTACAACAATTGAGTGGAAAATATGTTCATCATATATAGCAAGATCATATCGTATTTTAAAAGTGTATCTGTTATTAAAATATATGATATCCCCACTATGGGTTGTATGCCTACGATGTCTAGCTCGGAATATCAAATATAGCACAATTAGTTTCATTCAGAGAGGTCTTACATAGTAAATGCAGTCAAATTGAATATTTTGAGCATCACCTTGTGAGAGAACCATCTTAAGCTGGTCAAAGTGAGCAGAGAGACTACTAATATTTACGAGGACGATATTCATATTGTATTTCAACAAATCTGAGCACCGAGCAGACAAATGATCAATGTCCTACTACAAACTATTTACATTTTTGAGAATGTTATCGTCACAACCATTCACATCATTATTGCTGTTCAATTCAGGATACTAATTGTGTGATGTACAATTCACAATAAAAGTATGTTATGGGCCATCTCAGAATTAATTTGATTACCAACAGACTACTTGTATATCCCGTTAATCATCTCGTAAAATTAAATAATGGATGATGATTGCAGATTAATTAAACAACAGATTCTGTGTATCTTGAGATAAAACCAAATAAGATGTTAATTATTATAGACGCTGTTTAAAATAATATCAAAATATGTTTTATATCTTTATTTATTTTGTTCTGTAGTTGTAAATATATTGAATGTTATATTTCCTAAGAGATTTTCGGAAAATATGTCTTGCACAGATGTAATGTATAACCTGCACTCATTCTCAGGTATGATAATTAATGTATGATGATTACACATAATTGAGAAATAGAAGCTGTGGATCTTGAAATAAAACTAATTATGTAGTTGACTATACTGAATGTCCTATTTCTGGCATAATGTCTGCCATTAGTGTCATAATAATACACCTGTTCTCCTTCCCAGGTCTGATAATGAAAATACCGTTTCCATTCTAAAGTATATGGCCCAACAGAAATGGCTCATGTTGATAATTGCATATGTTTGTCATTATCTTAATTTGTTCATCATTTTCAGAAATAAAGATGTTATAATTAAGGTTTCAATTAACCCTTTTTTTAAAGATACTTATTTATTTACTCTCTCAGCTAATACAAACATTAATATAAATGAGACCAACGTAGTTGTTTTCCAAATTTGTATCATAATGCTCCTCATTATTTGTTATCTTGTAGGATTTTCCATCCAATTATGTTGAGAAACTTAGTGTATATACACAGACCTGTCCTATTCGAGGCCTGCAGAGGCAATCATCTTCATATACTCCCGTTCCCCCAAACAAATCAATTTCTATTGTCAAATCGCTCTAGGATAAATCATAACATCGGCGTTATGCGATGACATTTAGCACAATCTATACTTCCCCAGTTATATACAACTTTAAGAAAGTCATTACTCCATCATTATAAATCACAAACAGAGTAGACCGGTTAGAGTCACTGCCACAAATACGGAGCATAACACTGACCTGACACCATTTTTGTTTTCTTTAACCGCTTGGAGAGCCACCACCGCAAACCTAGAAAGCCTTTCTACTAACATAATTCCCATTTATCATAATCTCACAGGAATGGGCTAAGTAGACTTGTTGTGCTATAAAAGGGGTTATTAGGTATCAAAATAACTCTTACCAATAAACATTGTCACCATAAAGAGAATAACCTTTTTAGTATGAGGTTAGACTGCCGGGGTCTAGTTTAGATAATCCAGTAAAACGGTTACTTTTATCACAAATACCTCTCACAACAATATTATCAATAAGTAATAATGACAGGTCATTATAGGTAAGTATATCATAGCGACAACAATAATTTTATTAAAAGTACAATGCTCCTCCGTGGTACAGCCTTAATACTTTTGGAAAACGCTGAGCACATTTAGCCTAACAAATGGATCGTAATACATCAAATTTATTCTGTTCACGTACAAGCAGAATCCAAAACCAGAACCATTTTATAAGAAGCAAATGTTTAGTAGTAGAATAAATAATAATGCTTTTGACAGTACATTATGGCATACCTATGGCACAGAAATGATCATTTAATACAGGAGTGAGTTACTATTTGACAGCTGAAAGGCACAGTTTTCTCTCAATACCGTGACAAATTAAATTAAATACTATTAAAGGGCAAACAATCAATACTTTTTATAATCAGAATTCATCTTCGAGGAAACATCAGAGAAGCCTTTCCATGGTTGTGAGATGTTGTATAAAGTTATGTATTCCAACGTAACATCTCTACATTAATATATTTGAGATTCGAAGAATAAGATTGCTCTGAAAGGGTAATTCGAACCCTGACCACGCTGTTCCAACGGTACAATAATTACATCATTGAACTATAAATCACTAGATTGTGGGTTTTAATCCATATTATACTTGTGTTTGTTGGTTGATTCTTTAGAGAGTCGGCCCTCGGCCATATATCTCAGGTGTGATCAGTACTGTGACTAAATAACTCAAATCAAATCAATTTGAACCTTGACCTTCATTTTTCTACATAATTCTCTAACAACGTGATTTATATTCAGCGATATATATAAATCAATCAATCAATCTATCTATCTATCTATCTATCTATCTCTTTGTAGGACTTTGGCAGTTTCATTCTTTAGGTTAGATCGTCCTTATTTATTTTACATCTTTTTCCTGATTTGATAATGGTATATGTACGGACGAATTTTTGTCTTTATCACATGATATGTATATAAATATTTAATAATAACCCTTTCATTGTAGAAATATATTTTAATTACAGTAATGTTATTAAAATTATAACAATTCTAGATGGAGAACGTTATAGCAAAGTGGTTTATTCTATTTCGATATGATTTGCTTTAGCTTGAGAATATTACAAGAAAATGTGGATGGGAAACATATAATATTAAACAATTATGCAAATATTCACCAATTGAAACAATAAGATTACCATCAATTCTATAATATATGTCATTGACTTCAATTGTTAATTACAAATTGAATCAGATAAAATGAGTTACTGAAAATATTTAGAAACATATCTATCTAAATAAATCAGGATCAGCAAAGATACCAACTTTGTTGTTGGTCAATAAATAGATATAACAAAAATGACAATATCAAATAAGTCACCTGTCTATATGTTAGAAAATGTAAATTTTGACTTTAACGTGATATACAACGATCTGATATTACATGGTAAAGTAACCACGTTGTGTAATGATGTTATTTTTATAGGATATGTTACAAGGCTACATCAAACCGGAACCTTTATGGAACAAAGAGAAACAAAATTAGGTTATGACGTTTATGAATGTATACATTACCTGATGACTGTTGACAGTTTCTCTTACTAAAATATTGTCTTGCTTTAGCAGAAACATTAGATACTAAATGTATACAAAGAAAACTATATTATACAGTATAAAGCCACCAATATTATTTGTATATGGGATTCTCGAAACTGAAACACTGTTCCGTCAAATAAAGTGTGTTTGTGTGTATCTGTTTGTGTTGGGCAGAATGCCAATCTATCTTACATCTGTATTTTAATATATGTGTGTCCAAGCCCAATAATTGCTGTATTGAGGAGAAAACGCACGCACACACGCACGCTCACGCACACACACACATAGAAACATGAACGAATGCACACACATACACACGCACACAGATATGCGCAGACACGCACACAAGCTCACACACATGCAATCACGAAAACACGCGCGCACGCATATACATACACACATGCACATACGCACCCCACCCAGGCATTAGATAATATATATATATCAACACGATAATGGCTACATATTAACTCAGGTAACACCTCCATCATGTTATAAATAATTTACTCTTATATCATCGAAGTTAACACTTTATCAAACATACAAGGAACAATGGCATATTGACAAACGTGTTATTTTGCTGTTTAGTCCTTCTAGTGTGCTACAATATGGATAGACCGCAAACGTGACCTTGGAATTAGTCTGTTATATGAATAACAATGCTTCCATTTTGTGGTGTCAGACTAGAATAATTGTTATTTGTTAGACGTTTGCCTTTCGTGCATTTGTCCAAAAATGTAAATAAGAAGCTTTTTCCTTCTCTTCAGTTACTTTATTAATAATATTAATATCTTGCAAATATGAAAGAGGACTATTTCCTTAAATATTCATATATACAGATATACATTTACATATTATTCATTTGTATCATTTCTTCCTTTTTAAGGATATTCACTAAATGTTCTGAGTAGATCGAAACATACTTATATGTTCCTTTTGGATCTGGTTTAAATGGGAGATATCGATGAAGGGAAACACACACACACACACACACACACACACACACACACACACACACACACACAAACAAACACGCGCAATATATATTGCGTTGTGTATTGCACTTCGTGATATTTGGTAATTAAAGTTGCATAAGTAATGTTTCAGGTGAATGAGTTTTTTAAATCAGTATTTGTTACTTTGTTCTTGTTTGATTCGTGATCACTCATATAGTTCCTTTTATTGTGTGAAACCTTTCTCTTGTGGTATCTACCTGAACTGGAACTGTTGATTGGTTGTTTGACTTTACTTATCACGTATTAGGAAAGAAATAGTAATTTAAGAAACAAGGTTATTGCTAATAGCTGTGTTATTCTTCCATTTGTATTTTGAATAGTCACTGTTGTTGTATCATCATTTGAACGTACCATTTACCCCGAGTGTGCTCCCACAAATGATATTCCATTATCAGCAATACATGCAGTTCATGAATCACTTTGTAGCGCTGACAAAGCACCTTACACTTGTGTTTGAGAGTAGTGCTAGGAAGGCCTTTATTAAGTATCTTGTTGTTTGTCAATTAGTTGATATGGTCAAGTTTCCATCTACTGCAGAAGATGCATTAAAGGTCAATGGCTATGCTAATTTGAAACACCGTGAGTTGCGTTACCAAGCTGAACCGGAAGAAAGAGAATTAAAACTTAAACAGTTGGAGTTAAAGCCCATAATGCTCCAGTTATGTCATTCTCGTGATTACCCAGATGACATGTTTCTTTCTAAAATATTTAGAAGCCCTAGCTTTTATGTGTCTTACTGCATTCAATTTATACCCAAGGTTTTTGTGAAAAGTATACAGAAAAGTTCTTTCTTCATTTTGAGAAGGTGGCAAAGAATCTAAAGTGGACGGAATATATTTGGTATATCATAGTTCAGAGGTATTTTACTGGTAAGGCTCAGGAAACTTACTGAGCGCTCACTGGGGAACAGTGCGGCGATTACGAGGCTGTTAAAAAGAGTGTGTTGAAGGCAAATGAACTTGAATCTGAAACATATAGGATAATGTTCAGATATGATCAGAAATTGTTTGGCTATTCAGTCATTGAGTTTGCCCAACACAAAAGTAAATTGCTTGAACGCTGGTTGATGTCAATGGAGGTTTTTGATTTTAAAGGTTGATATCGGATAGTAATGGAGGAATTAAGAAATGCAATCAGTCAAGATATCCTAACATATCTAAATGATCAAATATTTAGTTGCTGCATCAATGGCAGCTGATAACTCTATTCAAACACATAAGTATATATTTAGCAAACGTCATGACAGAAGGTCGCAATATCAAGAACCCCACAAAGACATATATTAGAAAATTACAAAATACAAATCCTGATATTCATATACAAACCCTCATAAATTATAAACTAATAAGTCGCGAAGGCCTGGAGTGAGGTTCAATGTGATTACTGTCACCGTAAGGGACATTTCATGTATGCCTGCTGGGATCTGAAGAACAAACTTGTTGCTTTAGTACAAACATCTGATCCTATTTTGAAGCAGATTTTATTGTTAGTTATCATAAGGAACATGTTCAGGTTGTTCTCACAACAATGGTTGTAAAGAAAATGATTCAGTGTTGGGTTCTCATAATCAAGGTTGTATAGCAGTTGCTGTGGATAAAAGCCATGTTGTTTACCTGATGGCAGCAAATTTTATTTGGATGAGAAAAACAATGTTAGTCAAAGTGTTGGCCATGTTGCAAAAAGTAGGTTAAGTGACTAGCCACTTGAGTGTTACGAGGATTTTGTGTATGCAGTTGAAATTGCTACGGGTTTATCAAGTAAAGATCAGTTGATTAGAGATAAACCTACTGATTCTAGTATTAAGTTGTATTTCAATGTAGCTGGGTGTGAAGTAGAATATGATGTATATAATAATTGCTTTATCCTACAGGTGGTCACATGGGGTAAATAAGACCCATAAGCTTATAGTCCAATACTTCTTTTTGTTACTACGGTCATGATACAGGATGTGGATGTAGGTAATGCTTCTCCAATCAGAGAACATCAATATTGCTTGAATGTGTAGAAAATAAAGATTGTCGATGATAAAATTATGTGTATGTTGAAGAATGAAATGATTGAGCAAAGTCAAAACAATAGGAGTTGCTCCAAGTATAATAATAAAGAGATACGGGAAATAATTTCGGATAATAAAACAATTAGGAAGTGAACAGAATATTTGCCATCTTGAGTACCCGTCTTGTCTGTCCAATGTCCAGCTAAAATCTGCCAACTGACTCTGTGGCCTTCACCTTTCGGGTTCACTATTTGCCGCCCAAACACTGACGTCTGGTGAGCAATGGAAGTTGTATTATTATATGAACAACATCTGGTTTTGCCGTATATCTCCAGCCGATTTTTATTATCTAAACTTCACCTACAACGACAATGTATCTGCGGTGACTTATGTGGCAATACATATAAAAGTAACTTTCCTATTATCAATACATCTTCCCTTGTTTTAAATATTAAATAATTAGCTGTTGCTAATTACTCTATTTGTTGTAACAAAATCTACAATTTATAATCATCTTAATTAGGAAAGATTTCAGTAATTTCATCATAATATAGAGACCAAAGTTTATCCATAGCAATGCTAAAATTGTAATAATGTATGCAAGATATTGAATGATAAATGGCTAAGTAATTTGCTAGCACATAAACTGTGAAAATCTATTCTTACATCTAATTCACAACATTCACATACATCTAATCTATATAATGTCAGATAATTGGATATCATGCAATGCAATCAATCAATATAATACATAGTAAATAAACTAATCAACATGTGATTTTCAATGTCATTATCAACATTGTTCAATAAGTCTCTGTGGCACTTTCACTGGACGGGAGCTACGTCTCTGTGCTACAGGCTGCTCTACAGTCTCTGGACCAGCAGTGTGAGTTACTGCAGGCATAATAGGATCTGCTGCTTGGGATGTTGGTTGTGTTGTACTTATAATATGCTCATCTGAGTGAGAGGCATAATCATCTTTGTTATGAAATTGCTCCTGAGTCTTCCTGAGATGTCTCCTACGGAAACCGTGCCCATCCTCAGTAATAACATAAGATCTTGGGCTTTTATGAAGAACTGACCACTTGTGCCAATCTACTTCAACACTTGTTGTTATCATCCTGGATACACACAATATGACCATGCTTCAGAGGTTTAAGCTCCTTAGCACTTTCATTATAATAGCTACGAGTCCTATTTTGAAATTGTGCATTAACAACACCACCACCATATATATTAATGTGGTCCGATAATCTGAGAATCTTGTTGCGCAGTTTTCTTCCCATAAGTAACTCAGCAGGCGAGTATCCACATGCCAGTGGACTGGATCTGTAAGTAAGTAGTGCAAGATATGGGTCGTTTCCTGATTCTATGGCCTTAGTAAGCAGATTTTTTACAATTCCTACACCCTTTTCTGCCATACCATTAGACTGGGGATATCCTGGGCTTGATGTTGTGTGACTAAAACCATATTCTCTTGCAAACAAACAGAAACATTCCGAGCCGAGTTTATAGTCTGTTTTAGTTTCACGAGATATTTCCTCCCACTTCTGTTCGCTGACAGGAAGTGAGTCGACAATCATGTCTACATGAACTTTTACATCTGCTTCAGGCGTACTCTCACGATTCGGGTTTGATGCACCAGACAATAGATCAGCCCATACTAAATGTTTGCCAGGCGTGAAGATCAGTTCAAATGTGTATGGCTGAAGTTTTAGTAATAATCTTTGGATCCTGGGTGAACAGTCTGATAAGTTACGTCTTGCAATACTGATGAGTGGCTTGTGGTTTGTCTCTAGTATTACATACTGGAAAAACATTTCACATCCAAATGCAATTCCAAGGGTTTCTTTTTCTATTTGTGCATAACGCATTTCTGCACTTGTTAGTGTGCGCGATGCAAATGATACTGGGTGCCAGCGAGAATCATGTTCTTGTAGGAGGACAGCTCCAATGCCGTCTTTGGACGCGTCTGAAGATATCATTGTTGGTAGCGATGGATCGTAAAATTTAAGAACTGGCTCAGACATGACCACTTGTTTAACATAATTCCACTCAGCTTCATGTGTAGATGTTCGCCGGAATTCCACATCTGTTTCTAGTAAATGACGTATGTTTGCTGTTTCAGGTAACAAGTTAGGGATAAACCTGCCTAGATACTTTATCAAACCAAGGCGTGTTTGGAGTTCATCAATATTTGTTGGTGCTGGCATAGCCTTGATATCTGCTACCTTGTCATTATCTGGTTGTATTCCCTCAGCTGTCAGCTTGTCTCCAAGAAAGCTGAAGCTGTGTACTTAAAATTGCCATTTTGTTTCTGTTTAGTTTCAGTCCTGATTTTCGTATACAATCCAGGACGATTTTGACACGTTGATCATGTTGATCTTTGTTTCTGCCCCAGATAATTATGTCATCTATGAACACTTGCACGCCATCTATCCCTGCACACATTTGCGAGACTGTTTTATGGAATACCTCAGGACTTGAGCATATACCAAATGGTAGTCGGTTCAAACAGTACCGTCCAAATGGTGTATTGAATGTACATAATCTGGCACTGGGCTTGTCGAGCTCAATCTGCCAGAATCCATTTGAAGCATCTAGCTTAGTGAACCACTTAGCTCTAGCCATCTCAGCTGTAATCTCTGTCTTTGTTGGTAGATGAAAATGTTAACGTTTAGTATTCTTGTTTAGGTCACGTGGATCAATACACAATCTAAGTTGACCAGTTTTCTTCTCTAAGATCACCAGTGAATTTACCCAATCTGTAGGCTCATCCACTTTAGACACAATGTTTAGTTATTCAAGTTTGTTCAACTCTTTGTGCAGTCTATTGCGCAATGAGATTGGAACTTTTCGTGGCGCATGTACCAGCGGAGATGCTTCCTCTTTAAGTTCAATGTGATGTTTCACCTGTAGGTATCCGATGCCTTTGAAAACATCATCATATTCCTGGACCAGTTGTTTAATTCCTGGACTGTTTATAGCATATATTCGTTTCACCAATCCTAGGCGAATACATGTTTTTTTGTTCCTAAAAGTGCAATGTTATCTGTGTCTACGACTGCAAACATAACTTTATATGTCTCGTGTTTCAGTGTGAGGGTAAGCCTTGTCATTTCTACACACGGTATTGACTGGTTGTTATATGCTTCTAATTTGACACTGTTCTTTATGATTCTTTTCTTTGCTCGTATGTTTTCATAGTCTTTCAATGGCAGTATATCCATTTGGGAGCCAGTGTCCAGTTTGTATGGGATGATAACATCTTCCGTTTTAATTGGCGTAATCCAATCATCGTCATTTTCTGCTTCAATTGCATCAATCAAAAGTGGCATGTCATCACTCTCTGTGTTTAACGTTTCATTTGGGGGTGATATATTGTTGATGGCTCCAACAAATAACGTGTCTGTATATACTTTCTGTTCATCATGTTCATCAAGAGCATGGACCTTCTTGATCTTGTTTGGTTTTTGAGGGCTGTAGGCCTTGCATACAGTTGCAAAGTGATTTAACTTCGCACATTTATGACATGTTTTACCATGCGCTGGGCAGTTACGAGCTTCATGTACTTCTCCACAGCTGTAACATTTGACTTGTGTCGTGGTTCCACCACGCGCATCAACTTGAATCTGCCCTCGACCACGATAGGTACCGTTTCTGTATGCAGGTCTACGCAGAGCACCTGCGCGGAATGTTGTATTCTTTTGATTATGGAATTCACAAGTTTATCTGATGGAGACTGGAGTAGTTTTAACTGTTTACTTGCCATTTCTGCAGATTTGCATATCTGAATAGCCTTGGAGAGGTCTAATTCAGCTTCACGGAGCAATCGTCCCTGAACTGTTGGATCGTTAGTTCCGATAACTATTTGATCACGAATTAAACTATCCCTCAATATTCCAAAATGGCAGTTCTTTGTCAAGTTTGTAATGTCTGTCAGCCAATTGTCAAATAGTTCATCCATTTTTTTTGCATTTTCATTCTAAACACAAATCTTTCATACGTTTCGTTTATCATGGGCTTACAATACGCCTCAAATTTAGCCCGAACTGAATCATATTTATCCCTCTCTTCATCCATAAAAGTGAAGGTATTGTAGATTTCCAGAGCCTCCTGTCCTGCCACAGCCAGAAAGATGGCAATGAGCTGTTTATCACTTTTAGAATCTGCCGCAATCGCCATCAGTTACAGTTCAAATGCTTGTATAAAGCGTCTCCAGCTTTCCCCAACATTCCCCGTACATTGTAAATGACCGGGGGGCTTGATCTGATCCATATTTCGTGGGTTATTTTTTGTTTCTGGTACCATGTTTTATTATATGAACAACTTCACCTACAATAACAATGTATCTGCGGTGACTTATGTGGCAATACATATAAAAGTAACTTTCCGATTATCAATACAGAAGTGAAAGGACACACAGATATAATTATAACATACCCAACAGCACAGTTGAAATACACAAACCATAACGACACACATACATAAATACACACAAACAACCACAACCACAAACACAAACACAACTTTAGTTGCATGTGGTTGTATGTGGGAATAGAATTATCTTTCCTGGGTCCAGTTATGTCCAGTTTGTATTATGACATTCAAGATTAGCTCGTTTAAGAACTACAATAGTTAGAATAGGAGACATTAGGTCAGGTTTGAAATCTATAACACATTTCAAACAGTACGGAAACTATGACGCGCTATTACGTCTGCTTCAGCGCAGATGTCAGTCTTTTAATAGCAATTAAGATAAACAATTTTAATAGTAGTCGCTTCATGACGCCTGCCCGTTGTAAAAACTGATCTTTGACGACAGTGACAATTGGGTTATATGGTTTATATAGTATTGCTTTGAAGAAAGATACAGTAATTGAAAAAGGGCTGCTTAGATAATTAAGCTGAACATTCTCACTACTGCCGTGATCTGACTTGGGTGTTCTACTCCCAAACTCCACGGCTGTAGGTGATTCGCTTTTTGTTTTTGCTTGGCGGCTTAGGGACTGGTGAAACATTACACATGTCTCAACAAGAAAAGTCGCCACTCTGGATTCAGTCCCCTGAAGAAACGTCCAGAGTTTGAATTCACGTTTTCGAGATTTTCTGTGCATATATATATATATATATATATATATATATATATATATATATATATATATATATATATATATATATATATATAAAAGAGAGAGAGAGGGGAGAGAAAGGGTAGAGAGAGAAAAGAGAGAAGTAGAGCAATATATATAGATAGATTAGATATGTAGATTGCTTTCACCGTTTATTACATGTTCGAGTAGTAGTAGGACCAATCTCGTCCTTTTGCTATCAGTGAGGTCCTTTTATTAGATGTACTGGTCTTGTTGCTACAATTGCTGGTCCTTTTGCTACCTTTTTGATCCTATTGCTATCTCTGGTCCTAAAGCTACTTTTTCATTCCATTGTCTATCTATTAGGTCCGGTAGATAGTTTCATTTGTTAACAACTACCGGGTATATGAATTTGTACTGATCATATAGAGGGAGAGGGGTCTCACCAGTTTGTAAAATATTTCGGAGTACATAGATTCAAGGTACCAGAGATTTAAATCCAGACTTGGGGGGGTTACAGAGGAATATATTGTTAATTATTTGGAGATCAATATTACATCTTAGATTTATTATATTACATCATATTTATGACAAATTATAAAATTATTCTGTTTGAAATAAATCCTGGGGATACAACATAACGTTCGGAGGTATGCACCCCTGTGATGCCACGGGCTATTAGTGTATATAACATATTGTGTTTGAAATATGCTTATAAATATGATGCCTTCTCTGATTAAATACTTACATTGCTAAATTTAAGAATGTTTATTATTATTATTATTATTATTATTATTATTATATACCATATTTATATAGCACTCTTTTCATAAACTATATCATGTTCAAAAGTGCTTTACAATACAAGACATATAAACGTAAAATGTTAAAATGACATGAAATAATATATATTAAATATAAAATAAATTATTACAATATAGTGGTGATTAATTTTTTGACGTAATAGTATGATTAAAAAAGACAAATAAACTAAACTAAACGTAACCAACTAAATTAAATCGTTATAATATACTGATATAACAATATATCGAACTTCTATTAACTAGAAGATAAAAATAGAATATAAACATGTTATATATACATTATTAAGAATGACTATATTTGTTCAATGGCTATAATGAACTAGAAAATAATGTGTTTTTAAACGTTTTTTGAAAGTCTCTGTTGTCTTAGATTTTCTAATATCGGCAGGCAGTCCATGCCAGAGACTGGGTGCTGCATAAGTAAAACATCTGTTGCCATATGATGTGGTCCGCATCTTAGGTACTACCAATAGTTGTGTATTCTGGGATCTTAGAGTCCTGCCTGGTGTATGCATTTGTAACATGTCTCTCAAATACACAGAAGATCGATGGTGCAATGCTTTATGCGTGTGGATCAGAAGTTTAAACTGAGCACGGTATTTTACTGACAGCCAATGGAGTTTCTTTAACACAGGTGTGATATGATTATGTCTAGCTGCTGTGTTGTGTACACGTTGCAGCTTACTGATCATGGTATCTAGTAGTCCATGGATGAGCGCATTACAATAGTCCAGTCTCGACATTACAAGCCCATGCACCAATGACTTAGTAGCATCGTTAGTTAGGTAACGCCTAATACGCCCAATGCTGCGCAGTTGTGCATACCCATATCTGCATATGGAAGCGACTTGTTGTGTCATTGTCATTGTCCTGTTGGAATCAAACATGACTCCTAGATTACGCACACATATTGTGGATGTTATTCGAGCATTTCCTACTTGTACAGACACTTTGTCCATGAACTGTGAGTTATGTTTTGATGTAAAAAGCATGACCTCTGTTTTTTTCTTCTTCATTATTTAGCTTCAGCATACTCTGGTGCATCCATGCCTTGATTCCGATTAGGCAGTTCTCAATGTTTGTCAATGCTTCAGCCTGAATAACATCATCTTTTGGTTTGAATGACAGATACAACTGTGTATCATCCGCATAGAAGTGGTGCTGCAGTCCATGACGCCTTATGACGTCACCAGGGGGCTTTGTATAGAGTACGTAATTTTTCGCAACCAGAACAGAGCTCTGGGAAACACTGTACTCCATCAATACTGGCAATGACAATTCACCTTCAACAGAAACAGTTTGGAAACGTTCGCTAAGATATGTGTCATCCATGCTCGCGGTATACCTGTGATACCAAAGTGTTGCTCCAATCGTTCCAGTAGTGTTTGGTGATTAATGGTGTCAAATGCTGCGGACAGGTCGAGCATGATAAGCACAGACACACAACCCTTATCCAGAGAGTCCAAACTATCGTTATTCACATTGAGTAATGCCGTTTCTGTTGAGTGGAATTTACGGTAGGCAGATTGAAGTGGTTCGTGGAGACAATTTGACACAAGGTGATTCTCTATGCGGGCATCCACAACCTTTTCCAGGGTTTTCGAGACAAATGGTAGACTAGACACTGGCCTGTAGTTCTTCAATATCTCTGGGTCCAGACCAGATTTATGCAGTCACTAGAGGGACCAGCTAACCCAGGCACTGCTTGAGGAGACATGTTGGAATCGAATCGAGTTCACATGACTTATCCGGAGCTTTGCGATGACACTTCGCACTTCCTCTGGTGTGGCAGGTTTAAAATAAGCTAGTAGCACGAACACCGCAGTGGGTAATTCATGTACATTTTCAGACATTTATATTTGTCTTGTTTGAAGGTCACTTCAAATGTTATCGACCTTCTTGATGAAGAAATCACTAAAACACTGTGCTAGTTCTTTAGCAGGTACACCATTTGGCAGGGTACGCCCCTCACCATTACCCATCAAATGCTTTGATGTTCTATAAATGCCTTTCTGATCATGTCCACAAGATTTAATCTTCTCTGATTAGTAAGAAATATGCGCTTGTTGTAGAAGCTTGTTTGTAATTGCACACTGTTCCCTATAAATTTGGTGGTCTATGGCTAACTTGGAGCAACGCCATTTACGTTCCAGTGACGTTTCCTACTGTTGAATAAACTATCACCCAATTTTCTAATATGAGGATGACAATGGTACTTCATTCGGCAAATACAGATATCCAAAAATGCAACAAATGTTTAGTATTAATCTAAATGTCGAATCTAAAGTATAGTGGCATGTTTATGAAAATAGGAATTATCATTTAAAACGTCAAAGAGTCAACACTTTATAAAGGTACTAAGAATATTATTTTTTTATAAATCAACTATGTAAAGCTGTGAAATATGCACATTTTGCTCCGTCAATACATGTGATATATGTTACTTTCTGGTTGTGTTACATGTGTGTGTAGATGTATTTCTTCCTTGCTATATATTGTTATCAGTAGCTTACTAGGTGTTATATTTTTATATCTCTCTTCTTTTCCGTAGTAGTTGTGAGTTGTGTATATTTATTTATGTACAACGTCATACATCCATTACCAGATCATCGTTTGTCAACAAACACAGCAATGAAAATGCTTTAATTTAAATTGGGACATCTAATTACAAAAATGTACTACATGCCATGATATAAATAAATAAATAAATAAATAAATAAATAAATAAATAAATAAATAAATAAATAAATAAATAAATAAATAAATAAATAAATAAATAATATATATATATATATATATATATATATATATATATATATATATATATATATATGATTTATATTTTAGCATTTGTCTATGGAG
Organism: Paralvinella palmiformis; assembly: GCA_025642065.1. Lineage (NCBI taxonomy): Eukaryota > Metazoa > Annelida > Polychaeta > Terebellida > Alvinellidae > Paralvinella > Paralvinella palmiformis. Next base: position 193,580 of record JAODUP010000545.1, on the reverse strand, counting down.
TTGCACTTTTTGAATTCCCAGAAGGCAATTAATGTTATAATCGGATATGCCACATAACATGGGTTATAATAGTCTATATGAGATGTAGCAAAGACTTAGACTATGGTTACAAATTCTTCTCGTATCAAGAATGCTTTTAAACAGTGTTTATTCTTAAGATGTTTGGTAGGCAGCTCGATATACTGATGTGATATGTTCATACATGTTAATACTTTGGTCAAAAATAACCCCTAGATTTGTTGTTGACCCATTAGGGGTAATCGAAGATGCACCCATCTGTAATGCTGGTGTCTTTAGGGATTTAACACAATGTTGTGATGCCAAATATATAATATTTGTTTTATTATCATTTAGTCTAAAACGATTTTGAGTCATCCAAACCCGAATATCAGCAATACAATATTCTACATTATCCAAGAAAGAGGAGGATTTTAACTCATTATCAGGATCCAGTGATATACACAAGTGTCTGTCATCAGCATGCAAGTGATATTTAACCCCATATCGATGCCCAGTGATCCCAAAAGGACGGGTAAACGTTGTGAAAACCAGAAGACCAAGAACTGAACCCTGAGGTACACACCAGATAACAGAAACGGGGTGTCAGATAAAATACCATGAATAGACACTCTGGAAGCATTGTTGCATATAGGATCAAAACCATTCAAGTACTTTATTTGACATACCAAACATGTCTTAACCTAGAGAAAAGTACATTATGGTAAACTCTATGCAACATACAGGTCAGGAGAACAAGTAATACTGGCTTATCAATTGACTTCATAATATAATTTGTTCAACGGAACCAAGGCTGTTTGAGTGATGTGACCACTTTTGTATGCAGACTGTAGTGATTCATTAAAGTTATTGTTAATTTCTATTACTTTAGATAGAAATATAAAATTTGAAACAGGTCTGTAATTGTTTAGAATATTACAGTCCATGGTGTAGTTTTTTATTAATGGTTTTACTTTCACGGATCTTTTGAAAACACCCAGAGATAATAATTTATTAAATATATTTGTAATCGGATATATTAGAAAATCCAAACAATGTTTCACGAGCGCTGTAGGCATAGGGTCAACTGCAGAGAAAGCATTAGATGACCTTTTCAGCAACTGTCTGATATCAGTCTCTGTAAAAGGCCAAAATCTATCCATTATAGACATGCAGGACTCTTCTACCAATGGCTTACCTTGTGATAAAGTGCTGAGAGGGAACCCACTATGTGTATTTACTATCATTTGACAGAAGAAGTTATTAAAATAATGGGTTCTATCTTTATCAAAGTTGATACTATTTGAAAGGACAGCTTGATTTTATGTAATACTTTATTCACATCAATGAAAATAATCCTTTGATTTCCTTTGGTTGATTTTCTTTTTCTTTTTATAATATTCTGATTTAGCAGAGGCGAGCTTATTTGTAACTAAAATGTTACTGACCATGAACATTTCATAATGAACATACAAACCAGTCCTGATCCACAGTCGCTCACAATAACTTCTGTGTCTCTTTTTGGAGCTTGTATATTCTTATTGTAGCAGGGAAGCATTAGTCTTCTAGGCATTTCCTTTGTCCTTATAGGTGCATGCTCACCTACAATGTCTCTCAGTGGACTATCATAGAGATACACCTGATGATCCAGAACATCCGGTGGATCCAATACCAGGGAGGAGATCCACAGATCATCAAGAAAAGCCTCCTTGACAATCGACTTATATTTTCTATATGAACTAAATGTAGCTGAAATAAATTGTTTCTGTAAAGATACATTAATGTTAATAAGGAATTGATCAGTTAGCATGGAAGACACAGACACACCATTAATCAAAATTCCATCATCACGGTAGATGACTAGATCTAATATGTGACCATGCTGCTTGAGATTGGCAGATCTAACCCCGAAAATTCCTTGAAGCAATCTGCAGCTTTCATGGCGTGTTTTCTTAGTGGAGTGTAATCGATAGGTAATAGCTACACGAATACTTATCCCCAGATACAAAAGTCAGTTGATAATTTTCAAAAGACTTCAAAGAATCACGTAGAAGAATGCCGACTCCTCCCATCTTTCTTGTGACTATTTATATAGAAAGTGTGGTGTTATATTTAATATTTGACTAACATCATAATATCTTAATGGGTAGTCAACAACATATAAAGGGCAATTTCCTATTTTTTATAATACATACGGTAGCCAATCATTAGTGATGCGATTCAACACATATCATGTACGTACGTATATATATATATATATATATATATATATATATATATATATATATGTGTGTGTGTGTGTGTGTGTGTGTGTTGTTGTGTATGTGTGTGTGTGTGTGTGTGTGTGTATGTGTGTGTGTGTATGTAGCGGCATACTAATTATTATCATAAAGGTTGCATATTGACCATCCTCATCATTAGTTTTCATTAGTTGTAGCAGGAACAGCTCTAGAAGGTCAAGGCCGCACAGCATTGCAGACATTAATTATGTATTCAATTATATTCTGGAAGAATATTAAGTTGCCCGAGTATCGTTTCCGCTTTTTGTTAAGTCATCACTGTCCTTACAAGAAGGTTCTGTTCAAGTAATATAATTTATCTTTATCTTTGCTTGTCTTGATATTTTAAACATATTTAAATTGTACATTTGCACAGAAAAGACAAATATTATCGACTTCAATCCCATTCCATATACAATTAGGTATTAACTTCCCAGCTCACTGCCTTTTGTCAATTCCATTTATTCCGTGTAGCTATCAAGGTTTATTATATGTGTTAAGTGAAGTGTTTTATGTCTCCTCACTGTGGTTAGCACAACGATACACTAGCTTAATGATACCATTATGTCTATAAATAATAATTGTCATATCGTTAATGTTGATACTTCAGTGGCGATATGGAGAACAATGGCATATTAGTCGGTTTGTGATTTGTCCTGTATGTGTGTGCACGCGCGAGCGCGAGTGTCTGTGTGTTTGTCTGTGTGTCCTACAATAAGACCAAACCATAAGCGCGTAGACAGAGGCTATGAGTTATTAAGTAATTAAATAACAATATCTATGTTTAGTAGAATGGGAGTAAAAAACTTATCTTATTTCAATTATTTACCTTTTAACTTTTCCGTTTCTTTACTCCCTCATTTAACACATATATTTATAACAAAAGTGGCATAGGGTATAATAAATCGAATGATAATAAAACGTTTGATAAACATTATGATCATATTGCTTATATATAGATGTGCCACAGATTACAGTTAAATTGAATCTGATCGTCTCGGCACTGGTTACGATGCTTGTTGCCATGGAAACTAATCAAACAAACCCCATCGGATCCCCCCCGTCATAGATCACAGAGAAGTGACCTACCAGATCTGTCTTCAGCATGAAGTGCTATGCATTGCATATCGTGTGAGTTCCATATTAATTCGTGAGTAGTGGCCGATCTCAATAACCTAACAATAAGCCAATCTATATTAATGAAGATATCACTAACAACATTGTCACCAATAACAATATTTTGACGCCCCCCCAAAAGCCTAATCAGTATATTAATACAGGCTACATTATGTCTCACCGATCTCCTATCTAGTGGATGACTTACTTTTAAATGTAAGTACCCCAACTAGACAATGATACACACGTATAGCAAGCGTAGATATGTACAGAGTAATAATGTAAGTCACTAAGGAAGTACACTGACTCCTATATTTACATCTGATTTCTTATCTTATCATCCTTCCACAAGACGTTGGTTTCGAACCCGTACATCTGTGTAGTGATAATCTACAAAAGGTCTTTTTGGTTCAACTGACACACATGATACAACCAGATTTCTGAATGTCACCATGTTAATAGATGTCATTCTATTTGCCATAAACAAAAAAGGTATTATGGTAATGTGAAAGCTGTTTGTTGTTACTCATCCCCACACACCTTACTCAATCTCTATTATCGTGTCGATATAATTCAGGGATTCTGTGTCAAGAATGACCTAGAGAAGAAGATCCTACATAAATAAAGTAAAATATGAAATTATCAAATAATATACACATACACACACCCACAATCCCAATATGGCGTCGCATTTTCGGAAATATTCGTAAACGTATTTGTTTCATTGATAAATTATCTTTGTGGGCCTATCTAATGGTTAGGAGTTATAGGTATTGACAAATATTGTGTCGATGTTCTATTTAATAAATACACACAATTAAAATTTTAATATTTATGTTAATCTGCGATTAATTCTGTTTTACATATTAATTGGCTTTCGGTTTCCGACTATTTTGATTATGTGTCATTTTTGGTCGCTTATTCATGTCAAAAGGTGACCTTTTGCCATGACTGAGTGGTTGTTCGTCGCCTGGGACAGGTAGTCGCCCGTTAAAGGTATGGGGGAGTGATCCGTGCATGGAAAAGTAGCCGTGTACAGTAAGTGGTCGTTCAAAGCATGGACTAATAAATATATATATATATATATATATATATATATATATATATATATATATATATATATATGTGCGTGTGTATGTGTGTATGTGTGTGCGTGTGCGTGAGTGTGTGTTTGTCATTGATGCTATGCTAAAAAGAACTGAATTATTTCATAATATAGCTCTCGGAAAGAGTAAAATACATGTAGGTGACTACTAAAGGCTTAAATAGAAAGAAAATATTTGGTAAATACAATTAAATCCATGAATATGCAAAGGATATGCTATTTAAACACTTGTTAAGACGTGTATTTAAATGGGCAGATAACTATTTCTTATTTTTGAATTTTGATGGGATATTTATTGCTTGGATAATAATAATATAATAATAATATATGATTTGTATAGCACTTCATTAAACAAAGTTGTTCTGAGATGCTTCACACACTAAAATATAGAATATATATGCATATGTAATAAATAAACAGCTAAAAATACAATAGTATGATAAAACAATTAGGAATAAGCAATATTAAAAAGATGAGTTTTTAGACTAGATTTAAATATATTAAATGAGGAACATCGTCGAAGTGCATTTGGCAGATGATTCCACAGGTGAGGCGCAGCATAGTGGAAGGATCTCTGACCAGCAGTGTTTAGTCTCACACGTGGTACCTTTAGCAAGTTACAGTCGGTTGTCCTCAATGTACGTGTAGGCTGATACCCTTGAAGAATATTTGATATAGATGATGGCGCTAATCCATTCAGAGCTTTATATGTGAGGATGAGGACTTTGAAGTCAATCCGTTGGCGTACTGGTAGCCAGTGGAGGTCTTTAAGAGCGGGAGTGATGTGTTCATACCTGTGGGTTTTTGACACCAAATGTGTTACTGAGTTTTGTAACAGCTGAATTTCTTTACAGATGCTTCAGGAATCCCATATAGTATGGAGTTGCAATAGTGAAGACGGGCCGTAACAAAGGCATGTACCAGTCTCTCCTAATGCATCAGACGATAAAACCTGTTGAACTGCTCGAATTGTCCTCAGTTGAAAATAAGTCAGCTGATATACACGCTTGAAATGAACATCCATAGCCAAGTTCTTATCCAGGATCACTCCCAGATTCCTAACAGAATCAGCAGACTGGTGGGCTACAGTACCTACTGTGATGCAGAGGTTTGGGATTTTGGCACGGGGTTGAGCAAATAGAATCATTTCAATTTTTCTATCATTCATCTTCAATCTATTCTTTATCATCCATATTCTGATATCATCAATACACGCTTCCAGCTTTTCAACAGCCTTACTGATACTAGATGGATCCTTGTGATCAAAATCAATGTTAAGCTGTGTATCATCCGCATAGCTGTGTAGAGTTACATCATGTCAACGGATGATGTCAGATAGAGGCACACCGAAAAGGAGCTCTGCTAAAACTGACATCACGTCCATGATAGTGACACATTGGGTCCGGCTATGCAGATACGATTTCAACCACTTCAGAATCACATCCTTAATCCCTAACCGGCGCGCTAATCTAGCAAATAAAATCTGATAGTCCATGGTATCAAATGCCGCGCTTAAATCCAGAATGGGTAAGATAACACCCTGATTATTGTCAATAGAGCAACGAATGTCACTAATGACTTTAAGGAGAGAAGTTTCTGTACTATACATATATCTATATGCTGACTGGAGTTCTTCATCAAGGTTGTTAGTATTCATATAATACTTAAGCTGGTTTGCCACTACACGTTCAACAACCTTTGACACAAATCCAAGATTCGACACTGGTCGATAGTTTTTATAATCATCAGGATCTAAAGATGATTTCCCAATTAGTGGCTTAACTAGAGCGTTCTTCATAGATTTAGGAAATTAACCTTATGTCATTGAGAGATTTACTATTTGTGCGATAACTGGGAGCAAATCCTGCTTACAATTCTCCAAGATCCATGTTGGGATAGGATCAAGAGCACATGATGCACCAGACGCTGATGAGAGTATTTTCTTACATCCTGAACCGAAACAGGTGTGAACGAAGTTAGACTAGTAACATCTCTCTCACTGTCATGTTCAGGACGATCCGGTGGGAGATCACCAGCCTGTTAATCTAGATCCTTCCGGATGCGTTGGATCTTCTGTACAAAGAAATCGTTAAAGGATGAAACAAGTTTATCACCTGGTTGATCAGGGAGAACAACTTGTTTTTGTGACAAACTTTATTCAGAAATGAAAACAGTGATTTCTGATCTGGACATCCATTCATGATTTTCTCATAATAGTATGGTAACTTTGCATCTGCTATCATCTTGTTTAATCTCTGTCTGGTTTCTTTGTATATATCCTTATGTACAGTCAATCCATTTCTACGATATAAATGTTCACACTTACGATGCCACCTTTTGGCTTCCGTAATAGCTGTGTTGTACCATGGGTTAAGACGTCTCTTGGTGAAGACGTTGGTGCGAAATGGAGCATGTTTGTCCTTCAAGTTGGAGAGATACTGTTCCACTTGTTGGTCTAATGCGGATGATGGAGATACAGTGAGGTCACATTCCAAGATGTCAGTTCGTAGCTGGTTTATATCGATAGCATCATATTTACGATATGAGACTTCCTTTTTGCGTCGACCTGGCTTACTAACAGCCAACTTGATGTCCACAATGGCATGATCAGATATCATGTCAGACGCAGCGACGTCAAATATTACATCATCATCATCATGAGTGATCACAAGGTATAATGTGTTGCCAAATGTTTGTGTAGGTTGATGTACATGTTGCCTGATACCATAACTATCAATTATTCCAGGAATATCAACTGTCCAGGGAGTAGTATCTCTTTGCTGAGTAGAGCTACATGTTTAAAAGTGTATCCATCAGGCGGACATGGGGTCAATTTTGAATTTGAAGTTTTCTACAAGACAATTAAATCCAAAAATTAATATACCATTTTTATAATGTTAACACTTACATGTGGTGTTTCCAATATACTGGAACCATAATGATCCAGAGCTTTGGTTCCTTATATATATATATATATATATATATATATATATATATATATATATATATATATATCAGATATGCACACCGACTGTGGCACCCCAAGTAAGCATTTAGCCACTGTGACACCACAACATAGCATACCTGTAATCTATATAGAGACATTGCTATTTAGGAATTAATTAATTTATCATCTCACCAGGAATGCCAATCAGGGGCCAAAGTTTGCCCCTCCTCTCCTAAAACTGTGACTACTATAGCCTGTCCCAAGACCTAACTGTTTAATAACCATTTAAGATCTTTTGTCAATGGTTTAGTACCCAGCAGGGTTGTGAAAGTAAATACAGGGTCTGACCCCTTGCTGGGCGGAGCTAAGCAAATACATTCGCTTCAAGGTTCCTACTGGGCAGTGGAATATAAACATACCTTTGATGATTATAAAATATACTATTACATGCGGATGCACCCCAGACTTTGATCCACCACGTGATATAATACCTCTTTAGCTAACCTCTTTAGCTAACCACATACCATGCCTGTAATCTATATAAAGGTGTTGCTATTTAGGAATTTACCCCCATTCAATGTATAGAACAGGCAAAATTAAATTAAATCTACAAACTAATTTACCGTTTAATTTTTTAATTCAGAAATATTTCTTCCATGACAATCCTACTTGGAATATAAACTACTCGGAGTATGTATTCCAAGTAGGTACTCGGAGTATCAAATCATGGTAAAAAATATTAAGCAAAAAAAAAAGAGTCAGAATTGGAATTGAAAATGTTGGAATTGGAATTGAATAGGAATTGATAAATTTGAGGTGGAATTGGAATTGGACTTGACCAAATTGAATTGAGTGGAATTGGAATTGACAAAATGGAATTGACTCCATGTCTGCCATCAGGTGTAATAATAGATTTGGTACTATCCTGATCATCGGCTTTTAGCCATTTGTCCGATAAGTAATGTATTTGATATAAATAAATGATTAAATGTAATACGATAGATTATGTTTATTTTATTTAAGATGCTAAAGTACTCCAGTTATGGAAAATATTGATTGAACAATAATTAAGCCACAATGTCATACATCATTTCCTTAAAACCGCGCACCAGCAAAAACAATGTCAACATCTGTTATCTTGTTGTGATAAATGAGGCTTATTGAATGAGTTAAGTTAGGCGTCTTATATAAGATTGTTCGAGCAAACAGACTTAAATGATAGTCTGACTGACACGACAATACTCGGGCAAACATTTGAAGAACATGGTATATTGGACAAAACTATATTTTCATTGTAAAGTACATTGAGTTCTGGCACACACTGGACAGGTCAGACATTTATGGAGTGGTTAATAGATAACAGCGTTTCCACTATGCTGAACGAATACACAACAATCTCCTTTGTACGCCCACCGTGTTTTGTTCATCTACGGTCTTCTGTGGAAACCCTTAGGGAATGAAAGGGCACCAATAGAGATAATTTATTTTATTTGTCTCGGCATCATATGTCAGTGTCATAATGGGCAACAACTAATAAGAAAGGGCGGTATTCTGTTAAGCTAGCAGTCAATGACAAATCTTCTTTAATAATGGTAAAAGATGTAAACAAAAACGATGAAATAAACACCCAGAGGATGGGAGAAAGATCTGGGAGAAACAAAAACTCCAACGTGATTACACTGATACAGTGGGTGAGTAACTGAGTGTGTGTGTGTGGGGGGGGTCAGTAAATGAGTATGTAAGTTAGTGAATGGATGAGTCAATAAGTGTGTGAGAGTGATTTAGTGAGCGAATTCATTCATTCATTCATTCATTCAGTCAGTCAGTCAGTCAGTCAGTCAGTAAGTAAATCAATCAGTCACTCAGTCAGTGAGAGATTCAGTGAGTCAGTCAGTTTGTTTATGGATTACATGCCACCTATGCAATCGCCCAATCTTATAGAAGGCAGACCTGTCAAATACTACGGTTTAGCCGTAGTCACTATGGTTTTATTAATACAATTACGACTACTGACGTAGTTGATAAACCACACGACTTTCTAATTGTTTGACTGCATTTTGTTATACTGACGAAACAATGTGGTAAATGAATTTTGATTTGCCGGCGTACTAGATACGCACGCTGCGCGCAAGAAACCTGCAAGTCTCGCGACATAGCATTAATAAACCGAATTTTCCTTCGCTAGCATCACGTTGTTCAACTGTGTGCAAGACTATATGACACCGCGCGAGACTTATGCCAACATATTTGTTTTTAATATGAAGTAGTAAAACGTATTGAAATATGTATAAAAGTTGGTATTTATTGATATTTTAAAACGGAAGAGTATTTTGAAGTTTGAAAATAGACATTTATTTTGAAATTTGAACAGAGTGATCATGGGCGATAATCAGTGTTTGCTTCAACTGACAAAGAAATAGGACATGAAGGTGAAAGTGAACGACGAGTTTCAACAGTAATGGGTTAGCCAATTGAAAAGAGTGACCACTGCATCCAAAAACAGGTAGTAAGTACGCTCGTTCTACCGTATGTGCTCGTGATGCATAAGTAGCTAAATCAGGCGCCTTTGATATGAAAATGCACCTGGCTACCACATTAGAAATGAAATCGAGACGAAAACTTACACGTATATACCAATGGCGTCGTTCTTCGTTGAGAAACCGCAGTCGTCCTCCGTCATCACAAATAAAGAAGTACTCTTTACACAGTTTGTGGCCGAGAATAACCTTTTGACGACTGTAGCCGTCTACTTCATTCACTTAGTGAAACATTATTCCAGACAGCTAGCGTCATTTAGTGATGTTGGAACAACCCAACCAAACACGATGCACTAACGTATACCCCATTGTTCGTTTGGCTGAACGCTTTGCTCCTCTTGTTGACCAAGAGGTCCTCAAAGATTGTGAGAGAGCGTTTTCCGTTGTCCTGAAAGAGCTTACAGAGTGTCGTCAGAGCCTTAAAGCGGACACACTGACAGCACGTTTACTGAACAAGCTTAAACACGACAGACTATGTTATGAGTTTAATGTATCAGAGGAGATGGTGCCACGCACGAGTATAACATACAGCAACAGTAAAATGCGATCTTTGGATCTAAGTACTGCCAGCACAACAATTGCAGTCGCTCTATGTCAATAAATATAGAATCAATCGATAATAATTGTCATCGATGATCACGGTCCTGTTTTCGGTGAACCTACGATTTTGTTGATACGTTTACAGTTTTACTCATCCTGAACTATTGTTTCATTTATCGGAAGTTGACAGGAGAGAGAGAGGGAGGGGGGGGGGTGACGAAAGAGAGAAATAAAATAAAGACCAAGGGGAATGAAAAAATAAGCCAGATGGAAGAAGACAAGACAAATGTTAACTGATTAACAAAGTGCAAGGCTGAGGATATACTGCAATATCTGAGAAATATCAAACAACTGCTATTTTGTCGCACGTGTTATAAGGAAGTGCATAATGCAAACTACATAGAATATTAATTAGTAAATAATCTAACACTACCAGTTATATATCCACCTGTCTGTATTCTTCTGTATCAGCATCTTCTAACAATCCAGCGTAAAAAGTCTGATGGTTATATGTACAATATTAAGTAGCGTTTAAATATTTGACCTAAAAGTGACATACTCACTAGACAAAGGTACACAAAAACATATTCACACACAAAATGACGGATTTCGTTCATCCATCCAACCGTCAAATACCAGGTTAAGAATCCTTCCTATCAATGCCCTGACGCACCTTTAACAGTAGCAACAATAACAGACCGCATAACGACACCCTAACAGCTGCCTGTTAACATCTGTGTTTACATAATACTATGACGAGTAAGAATTTGTGCCATTTATTTCCTGGTTATTGACAACATTCCTACCCCTCTTAGATTTCTCTAATATCAGATAACACAGTATGAGGCCCTTTTCTCAATTTGGCATTCTTTGCTTTGAGCATAAAATAGGAATATGCAGACTGAATGATGCTGCTTATGATTCTAACGCCAATCTCCTGGTAAATGACAACAGAATTTACTAACTGAAGTACGGCATCACTAATCCCTACACGTTAAAACCAATTAACAGACAATCGCCAAAACCTGTTATTGAATTAATGAGTTAACATATAATGAAAGTCTTTGTATAATTTGTTGTATAAACTAGTGCATCTAATTTATGAGTTTTGCTTTCAGGTTTAACTGAGCACATTTAAGAACCCCAATAAAATATTTAGAATCATCTGCGGACGAGTTAAAGCTTTAGAAGCTAGAAGGTTTACTGAGCTATTGACATAATAAATGCTCTCTCTTGACAATACTTATGACAAAGTCATATTACACTAGTTATGAGATACAATGTTTAGCATAGAGAGAGAGAGAGAGAGAGAGAGAGAGAGAGAGAGAGAGAGAGAGAAAGAGAGAGAGATGGAGGGAGGGAGGGAGCGTACACCAGGCCATGGTTCTAAGTACTATTGTGTAGCATGTTACTAGCTTGACATGGGATTTCTAACTGCTGAATGTAATCTGTGGTGTCAACATAGTAATTTTGTAGATTTATTAACTTATCCGCTTTCTGTACGTACGTTGTGAGCGAGCATGACATATTGTCTCGAAATAACAGCGGATTAGCTAAACCCAAAGGATGATGAGTAGCCGATATATATATATATATATATATATATATATATATATATATATATATATATATATTACAGTTCTTGGCATTCATTGTGTCTATACCTCCATAATAGAAAACTAATACTATTATTTTTTTCCTCCTTTTCTCTCACTTGAACAATCATGAGGTAATTAAATATACATTTAATACCTGAAAATAACGTTATTAAATGTCCCAAGTATATTACATCGTCCCTTATCAATGTCTATCTCTTTTTGTTGTTTAAAACGCGAACTCATCGTGTCCATTGAAATGATATAACACAAGTTATTAATTATAAGATATTTTAATAAGAGAGATATTAATGTAAACACCGGTATTTGGCTATATTAGAATACATGTCAAGATTTAAATATTAAAAAGTCAATTATATCATATATGTATGGAATAAATAAATTGTTGACATCCAAAAGCGTGATTTCTATTATGTTCTATTTATGTTCTATAAGGTAATGTAATGTAATGTTATTATATCAATTTATGTACTCACATAATATATTTATATTAATAAAAATAGTACGTATCATGGAAGATATTATTTGGCAAATATGTGTATCAATCAGACTATTAATTATTGGATATTATAACATCAACAATATTAATTAATACATTTACCTATATGTCATAATTGTAATTCACTCAGTAATACATCACACACTTTAAATTAACCAATTTAAATTACTCTATATAAAAGTGTATTATACTAAATTAATTTGCAAACTTGGAAGCATTAATTAAACAGCATTCTACCACTAATAGCTATATCACCTCGTGTACGATCTATATTAGGTTGTGAGTACTTCTCCATATCTACCTGCCAACAACCTAGCCATAAGCCGAGCCATATTAATAATCCTATCACTAAAAACATTGTCGGCCATAATAATGCGTGGATCATTTGTGACAATGGCCTCCGTTCTAATATCACCTGTATGACGTCATCAGGATCATAATAACACCTGAATGGGTTTCTCTGTTGACCCCAGAGACGCTCGAACGTGTAAACTTGGTTAATGTTCCATTCGGCGGCTCCACATTCGTGTAAGGTGCACTGGAAAAGACAAGAATGCAGTAAAATGGTTTAACTAGGATAAACACAGACAATTGAAAACTCAGATTAAAATGAATGATATATTGTCTTGATTCAATAACATCATCATTTTGGATTATTGACGTACATATTTTTGTTCACCTGGTTTATGAACAATTTTGTATTATAAGGCCATCAATGCGATCGTGCTAGTTGCTTGCCAAATATTACGAATAACTGAGTCAATTAAAAAGACAATTAAATCCGGAAGAAAGTTTCTGTATTCCAGCCTATGTCGTATTTCACTAAAACTAATCAATCTACAGGTCTGGCCTTCATGCGCCGTATTTTAAAAGCTATAACATCCCCCGCACATAGCTAATAACAATGTGCGTACTATCGGGAAAATTACCGTTTTAAAGAATTCATCTTCCCAGGATCGATACAGATGACCTATAATTGTCGTATTTATCACTTCATTATGCGGTGTATCTTTCTGATCACGTGACATAACTATTTTATAAGTATGGCGATCATTATCGTAGAACAAGGAAATATTCGATGGTTTCGTGTCAACAAACCGATCGTCGTAAAATTTTCTTCCATTTTCTGGATCTTGTTGACTCCCGAGAACACCATAGACTGTGTAGGAGACAACGATATGAAGACATGGATAGGAATCCAGGCATTGCTCGTTATCCATAGCGAAGTCTCTCGCTTGGTACTCACACGAGCAGATTCGGCCGCTGTAGGAGCTATTGATGACCTGACAGGTCACTTCCGGCCAGTCACGTGTCATCTCATGAGGCAGTACAATGGTCAGACCAAGTCCACATAACAACACGCTACCAAGAAATATAAGAAATGCTCCGAGACAGAAATACTTCACGCTACACGTCAATCTTCTCTTCATCTTTATATTATGATCACTTCTGCTGAAGATAAAAACATAAAATGTCTAATTATGGATTATATACATCCATTAATACCTGCATTATGTGGGTAAAACAGTACCAATAGTTGATGATTAATATTTTTAATGACAAGGTTTGACATATACCTTTACTTAGTTACCAACATAAAACACTGTTTTAATTTAATTAATAGCTATTATTAGCTAATATTATTAGCTAATCAACCATTTTCCTTATGTTATTCGAATATTCTCCAATTTATTTTCTATTAATTTCCGTTGCAGCGTGGCAACTTCCCGAAAATAGTCGATCATTGACTGATCCGTCACAAAATAGGACTTACAACAGGCGTGTCTGAACTAGGTAGAGAGATGTGTAGAAAAATATATAGATCCAAACACTGAGATGTAGCTATATATATATATATATATATATATATATATATATATATATATATATATATATATATATATATATATATGGATATATATATATATGGAGTGGAGTAGAGGTAGGGATAAAGAGAGAGAGAGATGGGGATGGATGGAGGTAGGGAGAGAGAGAGATAGAGATACCCATATATCATTTCACCAATACGCACATATACGCATGTATGCATGTCATCGCACGTAGATTATATGATAAATGTACCGGATAATAACATTTCTGCCACACTTACCATCCATAACTAACATCCACCTGGTTATATCTTCATTAAACAAGCAACGTTGGCACACTTTATTTCCGATTTCAGCGAATCGTCATTACTCAATCTTTTATCGCTCACCAAGAAACAAATAGTATTTCCGGTCTGAACACTAACATCCTATCATAAACTTATTACTCGTTGGTCGACCATTTCTATAAAACTCGACACCTTGTCCATCTCTCATCAATAACGTCAAAATACTGATGAAGAATGATCAGTTATACAGACATCTCTTGAAACAAGACGTTATTATCTTCTATCAATCACAGCAGCCTTTATCAAACAAAATCTATTCACTTCTACGCTTCTAGAATTAGGTGGTCCAGGGTTGAGAGGTCAAGTGTCAGATGTCTTAGCCATCAAAACACTGATCCTTCAACCTGTACAACATTCCACGACTAGCATCAATGGCCAATTCGGTGGCCAGCCATACACACACACACACACATGCTCACACATGCTCACACACACACACACACCACACACACACACACACACACACACACACACACACACACACACACACCACCACCACACACACACACACACACAGCACACACATACACACACACACCACACAACACAGAGAGAGAGAGAGAGAGAGAGAGAGAGAGAGAGCCACAGATGGTCCGCCTAAAGGGGTTCTTCGATCACCTAATGGCATCTGGCTTGTAGATGTTGTGGCTTTAAGCCATCGGCGTCGTTCATACATAGACTTCCCCACATTACCTGTTTCAGTTCATCTGTGATGGCACGGATTGGTAAAAGCTGAACGGTGTCAGGACTGCGTTATCAGTCGATATATCAGCACAAAGACATCTATTGGTTACAACTTGCTGTCGATAGTGCGATGAGGCCCGAAGACGATCGGTGAATTGTCATTAATTCACCAGAAGCGCCACTTAACCTTGCCTGTCTGAGCCAGCGAGGGCATACAGGAGAAAGATTTGAACGGATTGGCAATAATTTTATTGATTATTGAGCTATATCCGTAATGGTTTCTACCTACAAATGAGGGATACACAGAATAATAGTTTTCGAAAATGCACTGACAAAACATCCCCCAAATTATCTAATTCTTTGTTAAACTACCATTCAATATTACTCTAAAAAAGTAATAATTTGATAAATAATACATAATCTAGTCGGACAACGTTGACAGACTCTATATGGATGTTCTCTGGTTTAGTTCTCGAGAATTTGTATAGTCTGTTAAATCAATATCAGGATATCGGAAATTATGGTACCAATCCTCAAAGACAAACGTGTGAAGGTACTTGACGATTTATAGTTAATTTATAGATGGTTAAACTGTTGTTATTTTATATTGTTTTTCTGTGATGTTCGTGATTTTTCTAATTCACAGTTTACGCTGGTTACAGATAACGAAACCATTAAAGCTATGTGGTTACCTTATTATGTGATATAATGTACTGTTGTAATGGCTTCATTATGTCTCCTCAGTCCTTGTGAAGGCGAATATATGTTCAATGTTGTTGATGAATGATGGATGGACTAATGATGTTGCAGTGCTATAATTCAGGGGACCTTCCTCTTCCATTGACCTAACTTTGACTATGTATTGAAGGTCATGTAATGTTATTGGAAGACTGTTGTACCTACACTCTAAACAACGCCATCCGTCTTAACATGCGTAAATAGATAGAAGAGTGATGTGACTCTTCAGAAATATTCATATACCAATACGAGATTGATCAAACTTGTAATAAACAAAGAGCTTATCCTAATCAGGTTATTCATCTGTGTTTAGATAACTTGCCGTACCAGGCAATGCTATATATATATATATATATATATATATATATATATATATATATATACATATGAAGCATACTTTGTTCAACTGTACCTTTATCACTTGGATTTAGTGCCAGTTCCAAAAAGATATATACAGTTAATGCTATTTCTATCACTTCTAAAATGGCGAATATAGATGAAGCTATCAATTTATAATCATGTTTATTAAACTTGAGCTATGAGTCTTTCTAAATCTTACACCACTATGACTCATTTGTAAATAAGGAAATCAATATATGATGCAATATCCCCCCCCCCCCGAAAAAGGACTTTCACAACAATCCTCTAATAATAAACAATTATATATCGTTATTGGCTGACAGCCAATTTGTCATAACGTTTAACAATAGCATTAATTGTTGATCGTCTACGTCGAATAATAATGTGGATAATTATTCTAAGAAATTATCAGTTTTATTTCTGTTACGCTTGACATATTCGTAAGATTGAAATATCACCTTGATATTTTTAGTTAATATCTTTTATAATGTTGGAAAATTACGACAATACCGCACAGGACTAGTGATTCTCACTCACTCACTCACTCACTCACCACTCACTCACTCACTCACTCACTCACTCACTCACTCACTCACTCACTCACTCACTCACTCACTCACTCACTCACTCACTCACTCACCCAACTCACTCACCCAACTCACTCAAGTATATACATCTATGTACAACATCTAGGTAAGTAGTTCATCTCATTTTTAGGAATTAGTATTTCTTTAATTTTGGAATGAACTTAAGGAAGTAACATATTTAGATTCACCAATAGCACATATAATCAAGGATAACCTGAACTTATCTATGTACATAATTAACGTGAATATGTCATGCTATTACGAATATGTTTCTTTAATTAGTGAATTTTAAAGACTTTTAAAGTTTGTTAGTGCCTCTTTGCATACCTTGGGCAGTGATTTGAAACCTTCTCTTTCGTATGTGTTGGAAATGTGGACCACATTTCCTGTTGAACATTAGCATACAATCTGTAATATCTTTGTCGTAAATTACCTTGTTATCATCTCTAGTCCGAGTCTAAAGTCATCATCTGATTCAAAGTTTTCAAATTGACCAAGTTCTGGATCATCGAAGCAATATGGGTACATTACGTGTGTGGTGGAAGCGTTTGCAGGCGATTGGATAAGTTCTTCAAGCATGCATCTAACATCACACATTGATGAAGCCTTGGCTGGAAAGCCTTGGAAGATACTTTAAGAGTGTACTGAATTTATCAATGGGATAAAGGATGGTAAACACTGGCTTTGGAGATTACCATTTATGAGTCATTTATCATGTTTTGATCTTTGATTAATATCTCTTGTTTGAAACGTGGCAGAACGAACTGTTTTCGCTTTTTCGGTGTAGGTGGGAGCTTAGATAGAAAATGTACAGTACCTCTTAGGTGCTTAGTAGGACCCATCACTTTATTCAGCTTTGCGGATATAGGCAGCTGGACCAGCAGGGTGCGAGATCGAGCTACTTTTGTGGCCCTACACGGCGAGACACGGGGACGTATGCATCATCCACACCTGGTACCTGCATTTACTCATCGAAAATCGTTTTGCTACTCGAGTACTGAGTTCATCAGGTTGTTCTTTCCTGGGCACATTCTTCTTATTGGAAGTTATGATTAAGTTTGTCATTCCTCTTAGATTAACCTATTGTTTATCTCGAAGTCAGTGAGCTGACCTATTATCTTAGCCATGCAGGATTTCATGTTATCCAATGAATTTGTGATATCCTTTACATCATCACGATCTTCTTATTCCTCGAGATCATCTATTCTGGTTGTCAGATCTAAGAAGCCATTTGACAGTACATTAATTTACTCTCCGTCATCATCTGTCTTTTCTCGATATTCTTCCGTTTTAATGATAGATCATTTTCCAACAACTTGTCAAAGGTAACACTGCTCTAGACTTCTGCTTCAGTCTACACAAGCGTAACACAATGGGTACGATGTCTGACGGTCGACTACGAAACAAACCAATATAAAAATACTTAGTTCGCCCAATCAGTACAAATAATTCAATATTTAGAAACACAATAAGAATTTTTGTTTGTTCCTACGATACATATCACATTTAGTTCGATGTTTTATGCAACTTGAAAGCAGTGATAGTTATTTCAATATATAAATATATATATATATATATATATATATATATATATATATATATATATATATATCTTTAGACCATTTATATTTAATCATTTTGCCTGAGTTTGGCACATAAATAGGTTTAAGGGACTTTAGTATAATATTAATTTTTAATGCCTAACAATTTTATTATTTGACCGGCTCTCGATTCAATAGCATCGCAATGTGTCTCGTATAGTTCAACTATCAGAAAAATAACAGCAGGTAAACTGCTGTATTTTGCATATTTTATAATATAGATCTAGTTTACATTAGTAAAAGTAAATTATATTTAGTTATTTTGTATTTCTTGTAATATCTTTTAAATCGGTCATTTGACGCCCTATATTATCGCCCATTCCAGAATCCGGTTTATCATTGTAGTCGAAAGCTGTTGATGTTATTGTTATGTAACCAAAAACATTTCTTTTTTCTCTCATATTTAGATAATGATATGGCTATATGTTGGTGTTAGGTGATTTCAATATACATCGGGATTGCCAGAGGAATTCAGATACCACAAAACTGGCTAACATTCTTAGATATATCAATATTAGGCAGAAAGAAAATTATATTGCGTATCCATTTCAAGATTTTACTACTAATTTATAAATCTATCAATGATATGGCACCTCAATACCTGTTGTCCATTAGAAAGTTATCCCCAAAACCCAATTATCCGGTCAGATACTATTGCAGGTTTCACTTGAGATAATTAACCGTGTTACAAGATGAGGACCATGTCTTTAAATGATCACCGTCGAAACACCCCAAATATCCAGTTAGCGGAATACCCAAAAATATTATTTACATGAGAATAATCAGAATACACATGATATATTGGAATTATATTTAAACAAGTTATACCTTTAATTATAATTGTTTACGTTATCGCGATTATGACCAAGATAGTTAGGATGATATTAAAATCTCCATTATTGTGATTATTATTATAATAATTAATAATAATTATATTATTATCATCGTCATCATTCTCCAACTCGTCCTCATCAACATCATAATCATCATCATATTAATTAAGTGTCATCACTATCAGTACTATTAACAGGATATTGGCATTTAGTTATCTCTGGTAATATTAGTAGCTACAATAGTGGTTGTGGTGATGGTTACGGTAATAAATATCTTAAAGTTTCATTTGATTTCACATACTTCGTATTTATCCTCATATCCTCTTCCTCTTTTGGTGGCTCTAATGGCAGAAAATGTGCCTTTAGTTAACTTGTTATACTAGAAACACGAATGCCATTAGGGGACCATCCTCAGATAGTATCATTTAGCCAACAAATGTACAGAGATTGCTACTTATTCCTATTAACCATAGGCCTAAATGTTCCGGTACAGATAATGACTTTCACGGTCTACTGAGTTTATGTTTATATGTTAATATTCAAACGCTCAAGCCATAACATTATCTCTGTGAGTCACTTGACTTATATGTTCGATAAATGCTGATAATAATGGATTTCCCTTTCGATATGATGATGACGCTTTTATGATCGTGGAACAGGTGAGGAGAACGCGTAACTATTCCGAGGAAGGTTTTGAAAAAAGGAAATAAAATGTGTATTAAACAATTATCTCTATTAGCTACGCTACATGATAGTTATGCAATTGCATAGTAGCTGACAAAAGAAAGCCATTTCTATACAAATGATAATAAATAAATGCCAGTAAAGTTGCCAAATAATTCAAATAATACATATGTCTATTTGTTTATTCGTTCATTGTTTGGTTTATTCACAGTAAACATCTTTCAGCTAATGTAAACATTAATATAACTTATAAAAACTGTAGTTATATTCCAATTTATAGCATAATCCCCGTCTGTCTTTATTATCTTGTAGGATTCCCCATCAAATTGTCTTACAAAACCTAGCGTATATGAACAAGCCTCTAATGCTTAAATGGTAAAATAATAAATTTAGTCTTTTTACTAAAGAGCAGAATCGAACACGATGCCTGTTTTACAAGAACTTAATGTTTATCTTTAAAATAAATGTTTATACTTTCGATACTAAATTATAGCATGCCTATGACAACATAAAGGATAACCTAATACATGACTAAATTAATATTTGACGGGTGAAGGGTGCACTTACTTCCCATTAACATGATAAGAAATAGTCAAATACTACGTAATAGGAAATACTCGATATTTTATTTAATCATAATCCATCTTCCAGCCATCATCAAAAAAGCTTTTCAATGGTTATCGCATGTTGTACTGAGTTCCGGTATTCCAATCTAAGATATATATATATATCTTAATATAAGTACTCTTTAATAAGATTGAACTGGAAAAGGTATTCGAACCCTCACCAGGGCGTTCTAATGGTACAGTGATAACATCACTGTACAGCGATCCGTCAGGTTATTGGTTTGAATCCGGCTCAGACCTGTGTATACTGGTTGTTACTCTAGGCAGTTGACCCATTGGTATATAGCCAAGGTATGAGCAGTGCTGAGGCTAAATTAAATCCACTCGAACAGGGACCTGCATTTTAGAACAGAAGGTTCTAACTACCGCAATTTATATTCAGATATAAATTAGTATTGTACAGGTGATAAGGTGCCGCTTATTAGACACTGATGTCGCGTAACCAAATGTATTATTAATGTTAATATGTTTCAAATTGGAAGGGGAATATTCCCTCAAGCATTCGCATATATATGCATTTCTATATTACACATTTGCACATTTTGTTTGTGTGGATATTCAGAAAGGTAGCTGAGCAAATAACAGAAACTGTTTTTGTTTTTAATAAAGCATAATGGGGATAAATAATATCTAATAAATATCATATAACTTGTTTTTTTAATTCTTTCCAATCGTTATACATGCTACAGAGAGGCCGATAACGTAAGCTACCTTCGACACTAATTAATAAATAATATAACACTACTACTTATATATCCACATGCCTATATTTATCAATATCAATACCTCCTAACAACGTAGTCATAAGCCAAGACATATTCAATGTTCACCAACAATGACATGACAAGGAGGGTGGCATCTGAATGAGTGTCCTCGTTGAAACAAGAAATGTATATTTTATAAGATACATTATATTTAATAATTATAATAATAGTGATAACTTGCTGACGTCAAGAATAATTCTCGAATTTTCTTGATTTGTTGCAATTTTGTTTGAGCTTTAAGCTGATTTTGGTATTTAATGATTTTCTCTTTTTTTAGTGTTATAATTAAACCATGCGTCACAGAACTTTAGAGCTATAAAATTAATTATAATTTATCTTCATTTTTCGTAGGAGTCCCTTTGCATTTGAAAGATCTATCTTTTCTTAAATACTCATATTTATGGGATGCCTCTATCCACAGACAAGACATTTCATATAACTATTGAAATAATTAATTTCCCTCCTGACATCGCTAATGACAAAGTCATATTACACCCCTTATAAGAAACACCATTTAAGCATGGAAAGAAGAACGAGCTAACCACACGCCATGGTTGTAATTTCTATTCTGTAGCAGGATCATACAGTGACACGACCTTCACTTCTTGTCTGATCCTGGGGTTAAAAACTCATGTTGTCACTCGTGCCTTTACCTCCCTCCCTGAATATGTTAAGTGTTAAAAGAGCATAGTTTATTTCCGTCAAGATTTGAAAACTCGCCTTTTCAGACTAATTAAAGGTGAGGGTTATTTTAAGATCTACTAAGTGCTATTTCTCCTACCGACAGCTCTTCTTGGCACACTTCATACTAATGTGCTTATAGTGAAGTTTAAATGAGAGCCACGTTTCTCTTTTACGTGCTCCTGAAAATGGCAAATCCTATCTCCAAAAAGCAAACTGTTGATACTGTAGCCGTTAAAATCTTCTCTCTCTCTCTCTCTCTCTCTCTCTCTCTCTCTCTCTCTCTATATATATATATATATATATATATATATATATATATATATATATATATATATATACTATATCTGTCTTAAGTAAAGAATTATATTTTTGAATTGTTCCGGAGAGTTTGTTATTAGTTCATCTCAACCTTTGATATTGTGAGACCACAAGAGGCGTTCTGCGTGTACTAATGATAATACATGGTGACGTAATAAAATTGTGTAAGATTTATTCTGAATCCCATCAGTGTACAATGGAAAAGGTAATTTATGTTAGAAATACTTCATGATGGGAACTGTGCCATCTGCCTAGCTGATTGAATAATAATGTTACTATTTTGCAGTTTTTATTTTACAAACAATGATACATAAATGACAGTAGCATTTCCAAATACTACAGGTGTTGTTTGTTTTGCTATATTGCTGATAACTAATAATGATTATTTAAGATATGTTACCTTCGACTTAAATTGATGAAAGCTGGTAGTTTCCTCTGTGTACATCTAATTTTGAATTAGTCGTTCTCCCCCTCAAAGCACTAATTTAAAAAGTTTATTTCAGTGCAAAAATGACCTATAAACACTAATTAGTTTAAGCAACAAATTATAAGAAACGGTTACTTTTTCGTTTTCATTAAAAGGCATAATGTTTTTCGCAATCGTAATATGGGTTAGAAATTGTTTTTGAAGTTTGAAACCTAATTTCATATTAGCTATCGCGGAACGCGTGAAGAAGACTGATTGAGTCGGTGAATCTACTTCTAGTTTGGGACTATTCTAGATTAAACCTCTTGGCTGTAGAACAACGAAGGGAAACTGAAGGAACTCAGCAGTTTACATCATATAAATTTAACTAGAATAAAGGTATACATAGGTTAGTTCCTTTAACAATATAGAATCGACAATTTGTTTAAACTGCACAATAATTTATACGTGAGCCTACTTGTCACTATAACAAATATTATTTTGCTAATATATTAATCTATCGACGATTCATGTTTGCTAATAACATGAAATATTTTGATTTGAAAGTTAGTTTTGAAAATTCTCATTTAATAATCTTCTTGCGATTGTTGGTTATTTTCTGTACTTCAAATATTCCAATGTAATATATGTTTATGTCATAACTATGAAGATAGAAAGTATACTGAGGAACCTTTCAGAATGAAATTGATTACCAACGTACTAGATATGCTGATTAATTAAGCAATAGATTCTGTGCATCTTGAAATAATACTAAATAAGGTGTTCAGTTTGCTTGTTAGATGTATATTACACAGAATTCAGTAGAAATAGATGATGTGCATCTTGAAATAAAATTAAATATGATGTTGTGTATTAGATATATATGTCTCTGCATACCTGTTTGAAACAAGTTTGTTTCCCTGTAGTTGTAATTTTATTGACTGTCTCATATATAAGAGATTTCTGGTAAAATGTCTGCCATTTATGTAATACATACAGCTGCACCCCTTCCCAGGTCTGAGCTCCGGTGGCCTAGCGGTTAAGCCCGGCACTTGGTGCCAACGGTCGCAGTTCGAACCCCGTAAGAGGTCGAAACTTTTCCAGGGATTAATTTCTCGGCTCACTACATCGTGGGTGGCTGACCACGTTAAATGGCGCTGCCGTCTCCACTGAATTATTTAAAATAAAGGGGACGTTAAAACCCCTGAGGACGTAAAACACTCTGGCAGTGACCACCCTCAGGGTATTTCGGCTCCATCTTTCCGTACTGCTCCCCTGTGAGTGGTGGGAGGAGGTTTCTCAACCACTCCAACATAGAGGCTGTGCTGAATAAGCGACAGCCTGGGAATTCTCCCCGAACAACGAAACCTAAACCCAGGTCTGATAATAAAAATACAGTGTTCATGCTAAAGCCTATGTTGTAAAACGTAATGGGCTCATATTGATCATTCCATATGTTTATCATAACCTTAATGTGTTCATCATGTTCAGAAACAAAGAATGGAACTTCAAACGATGGGAAAATCAACACCTTTTAATTATACTTATTTATTTACAGTAAGACTCTCTCAGGTAATACAAACATTAATATAAGTGAGACAAACGTAGTTTTATCCCAATTGTATCACAATTATCCTTATTATTTCTTACCTTGTAGGATTTTCTATCCAGGTATTTAAGTGGAAACTCATTTCATGTACTCCCTTTCCCCACACTATCAGTTTCTATTGTAAAATTCCTCTAAGACAAACATACGATGGACCGTGATACGATGATATTTAGCATAATCTGTGTTATCCACGTTATACACAACTCCCAACACGTCATTACTACGTCATCATACATTATGGAAGTGAATAGACAGAATTCCGGTTAGAGTCACTGCCACGAATACGGAGTATAACATCGACCTGACACCATTTGCGTCTCATTTAAGCGCTCTGAAAGCCAGAACCATCTTAAAAAGAGTCTGTGCTCCCAATAACATAATTCATATTTATCGTATTCTCATAGCAATAAGCTAAGGATATTTGTTGTGCAAATAAAGGGTGTTATTAGGTATCAAAATAATTCTCACCAATAAACAATATCATTTTAAGATCCATTTGTATATGTTTAACGCGTTTGGCGGATTAATAAATAATGTTTAAATTAATATTATTGCGACAACAATAATTTTATTAAAAGGACAAGGCTCGTCCGTGGTCTAGCCTCAATACTTCTGGCTAACGTTGAGGCCATTTAGCCTACCAAGTACACGAAAATGGACCGTAAAACATGTCAAATATATTATGTTCGCGTACGAGCAGAATCCAAAACGAGAACCATGTTATCAGAAGCAGATGTTTGGCAATCGAATAAATGTTTACACTTTTAGCAGTAAATGATGGCACATCTGTGACAACAGAAACTATCATTTAATACATGACTGGGTTACTATTTGACAGCTTAAAGGCATAGTTTCCTTCGAATAAAATGATAACATTAGTTACATACTACTAAAGGAAAAAAAAAATCAAGAAACATCAGAGAAGCTTTACATTTGTTGTCACATGTTGTATACAGTTATGCATACCAACTTAACATATGCATATTAATATATATTTGTTTCGATGAATACAATGGCATTGAACAGGGTAATTCGTTCCAATGGGGCAGCGATTACGGTGTTGAACATAAACCTCTAGGTTGTGGGCTTTAATCCGACTCCTGCTATGTTTATGGGTTGATCTTCTAGGTAGTCGCCCCGCGGACATATGTTCGAGCATTGAGATTAAATCAAATTGAACCCTGACTTGCATTTTCCGATATAATTCACTACCTATCGTGATATATATTCGATTTTTAAGTCAGTTACTATATATATATATATATATATATATATATATATATATATATATATATATATATATATATATATATATATATATATATATATATATATATATATATATATATATATATATATATATATATATATATATATATATATATATATATATATAGTAAAGAAATAATGCGTTTAAAGAGAACCAGATATACATGTGGTATTTCATATATTACTAAATATATCATATATAATATCCATACTATACCTCTATAATTAGTATTTAATATTGTTGCGAGGTGACATATAAAGTCAGCAAGTTAATCATGCGTAATGTAATAATTCAATTGATTTAAAAAGCAGTGGATGTTTTACCAAAAGGATATCTCCACATTGATATGGACATTATGACCAAAACAATATTTTATTAAATGAAACCACCAGAACTTACGAAACATTTGGTTATAATCTTATCTGGTGTCACTAAATTCGTATATTTCCACTTAAAATCTGACAAAAGTAATGCGTTGAAAATAGTATTTTTTAAAATTATTTTCGTACTTTCTTTATTTGACCCAGTATTTGAAGGATCCGCTTTACATACGTCACACGTATCATTGCATATAGGACTACTTGTTGATATACTTCCGGATTCACTCTCGTATTGACATAAGAACTATTTCTTGAAAATCTGATCAGACGTCAATCTTCTTTCTCTATAGGTCAGTTAGGTCGGACGGTCAGTCTCTTTGTGACGGCACAAGAGTGTCGCAATGTCGTGTTATAGCCTTCGACACAGAGTCAGAGTTAGGTGAATGGGATAGAGGTGTCCGCTGGAATGTATAATAGCCCCAGAATCACGTAGGTTCTTAATATTGTTATCTGCATCCATCATTGATCACTTACTAGTCTCAGTACAGTTGGGTATTAGTATTTATAGGCACTTCTTTAGAAATATTATCTTTTCAATACTAGCCCTGAAAGGAATATACTGCAGGAACGCACATAACAGAATTTAACTTTCACAGGAGAGGAAAACTTGATAAACCTATTTTCAGCATTACCTGATATGAAATAACAAGGTATGTGTATATCGTTCCCCTACCTGAAACCAAGCTAAACTGTGAATTACAAATGCTTGACTATCACAGAAACGGTATAACTCACCACAGTTTAGCCCATCTATCAATTAACTATAAATCAAGTACTTTTTCTTATACTGGTGTTAGACGGCTGAAACCAGACTGATATTGATTTAATAGCTAGCCAATAAAATTTCGCCGGAAATATTTACTTTTAATTTGCTTCTTGTCGTGTTTTGATCAAGGTCTAGTACATTCAATCAGAGAATGTCATTGTATTGATGTTATTTAACTAAATTATGTTTATATGCCCTTCTGTCGTCTGATTTTGGAGTAATGTAGCCAGGCGGTTACATTAGGAATCAGGCAATAGACATTTCTGCCTGAAACGATTTTAAATTGCCCACATAATTTTACTAAATTTCCTTTTACTCTTTGTGACATTTTTAAACCTCTAACTCGCTGTAGACCTGATTGTTGCGTAGACCCTATGACCTATGTAGCTTGCTAGTCAATCAATCAACTAGGAAAGCCCCCTTTAATCGACTTCTCAGAGTAGCCTTAATAAGTGGCGCCTCTGGTGAATTAATGACAAATCATAGAGGGTCTTCGGATCTCATCGCACAATCGACTGCGAGTTGTAGCCAAAAGAAGTCTTTGTTCTGAACTAAAAGCGAAGTATCGACACTGTTCAGCTAATACCTGCCCCTGCTAGCTTAGTAGAGCTTAGACAGTCAATGTGGGGAAGTCTAGGCATGGTTGACGCTGATGGCCTAAATCCACAACATCAACAAGCCGGCAAACCATACTTTTACTGAAGGTCTAAATCAGGGTGACAATCTTTTGCATCTCTGTCTCTGTATGTGTGCGTCCGCTGAATTGACCATTGATTCTAGGTCGGGGAATACCGGATAAGTTGAAACATCAGTATTTTAATTGGTATCATGTCTAATACTTGATCTCGTATCACTGGACCAATTAGAATTGGTGGTCTAGACGTGAATACCCGAATATTCAGAATCGTTTTAGGTTAATAAAGGTCATTGCGACTAATAGAAACAATAAGGTCGAGCTTCAATAGATGGTTGATTACAATTCATAATTCCTTATCAGTCTGTTTGACATCATTGATGGGATATGAAGACATGGCTTCGAGTTTTATAGTAATAGACGATCTTAGAATCGATCCAAAGTAACAGGTTTATGATGAGATGTTTGTTTTGAGACCGAAAATATTGTTAGTTTTCTTGGTGAGCGATAACAGATTGAGTAATGACGATTCACTGAAGTTGTGGATAACGTGTGACAACTTTGTTTGTGTAACGAAGTTATAACTAGGTGGACGGTGAATGATAAGTGTGTGATGAATGATACAACCTATTTCTGAATATATAAATATGAGTGTTGGTATATGTATATATGGATCCCTCTTCCTCCCTCTCTCTATATCTCTATCTATTTATCTATTGTTCTCGGGAGTCAACAAGATCCAGACAATGGAGGAGAATTACACCATCGAATATCTCCCCTTTTCGACGGTGACGCTCGTCGTACTTATAAAATCGTTATGTCACGTGACGAGAAAGATACACCTCACAATGAAATGCTAAATAGGACAATTATTGGACATCTGGATCGATCCTAGAAAGATGGATTTTTCTAAACGGTAAGTTTCTTGATAGCGTTAGTAATTGCTATGTTTTGGGTAGCTGAGCTTTGGCTTTGAAAATGCGGTGCCAGCCAGACTGAGAGCTAGACCCAGAGATTAATTAGTTTGATTACACAATACGACATAGGCTAGAATCAAGAGAATTTCTTCAAGTTGTTTTGTATTTTCTGATCGACTCAGTTATTTCGAAAACGTGGCCAGCAACTGGCAAAATTTGTTGATAGCTTTATATTACAAAGTGGTTCATAAACCACGCAGACCAAATATCAAACGTAAGAATATAATCCGAAATCCTTATTTTGTCGGAACCAGAAAATCGAAATATTCAAAACATTATGTTTATGACCGTTTAATTTATTTTGCTATATTTTCTGCACAAAAGTTTCCCAAACATCTTTGGAGTCAACGACAATACTCATTCAGATTTTTTATTACTATTCCAATGACGTCATGCAGGCAATATTAAACGGAGGCCATTTATAACCGAGTTAATTACAATTTTGAAGGGCAGGTAAATTAATTAATTAATACCATTTATGTTATAAAATGCATAAGTTGATAGCATACCTGAAACACAAATTTATCAAACAAAAATAATAGAATAGCAATCACGTAACATATTTGTATCTCGTGAACTTTTTATTATACCAGAAAGATGTGATATAACTGATTTTGTAGATATTTTATCTCTGACAAATTTAGTTAAAAATACCAACTATCAGTGTTTAAATTAATTCTCTTCGTGTTACAGTCTTTTATAATAAATATCATTTATATCACACCATTGTATGGGATAACAACGTTTTACTTATTTTGTAATAAACAGTGATATACATGTATAAGGGATGTAATTAGCTTGAAGACTAATTTTGGCAGATTTGATCATGTAATTTTCAGGTACCAAGTTTACACATCGATTTAATAAATAGATCTATGCCAATTTACTAGGCTTAATTAGTCATCAATAGATTCTGGTAGTTACTAAAAGCTTCCACCATGTTTGAGTAAATACATGCTTCTAATTAATTGCCGAATTCTAGGTACAAGGAATGTCAAGAACTGTAAATAAAAGACGATATTTTACACAGAGTAAATATGGATAAAATAAACTAAAAGGAAAACACTAATTAGTGAATATACGAGATATAGTGATATTTATTTAGGAATCATAATAATAACAAACATTAATGTAATAATATGTCAATAAGCCGTCAATTATAAGCAGTCGTTTATAGACCATTATCGTCATCCTTATTTGTGTTAGCTAGCCACCTAAAATAACATTATTGTTGTTAAACCTATGTAACAATGAAGCCTTGTTACCTACTTGAAAACGTTACTGTATCTGTTGCCATTATTTGCTTAATAGACAAGACAAGTAAATAGTCTTTATCTCCTTCAACGAAATTATTTGGGATATGCTGCGATCGAACTCGAGAACTTCTCGTCAGGCAGCATTTTATCTGAGCTATGTATACATTATTGTTTCATGTAATTGTGTTATGATCTAATTTGATTTGTTAGCTTTAAGCGTTGTCAATAAGGAGACAAGTACGCTTTTCTGGGAGAACTATGAGGATTGAAATAGATGAGTGTTTGGTTAGAGGCTTTGTAGATTAAAACTAATTTAAATTTATCGTCCGTATATTTGTTAGATGTTATATCATCACACCAGAAACTTGAGGTTTTAACGTGACAGGGAGAACGCTTATTACGTCGTGACGTGTTGCAGGTGTGGGTTATAACCTAATTAACCTGTCACCTCTTTAGTGAATAAATAACATCCTCGGCAGTGTTAGGTATATTTATATGCTTTGAGTGAGGTGTTGTTATTTGTAATGTTGTTATATTGTTGTTGTTTTTGTTGTTGGTATTTTATAGGTTATATTACCGAGTGATGCTTTTATTTGTTATAATGGAATTATACAATATTTCTAACAATTTCTATCTTATAACATATTTAACTGATATACTGATATACTGATCAATCCTATATCATATTATAAAACAAAATCTATATACATAACATCCTATATTGCATTATAAGATAAGTGTATGTCATATATGACATTAACATATTCTCCCTTTAAGTTTTCGTGATATTTCTCGAAAGAAATTATAGCTAGGACACCAAAGAGAAAACAAATAACTAAATACGGATACTTATATCATTTAATGTTGCGCATTATGTTATATAATTGATAAATTTGATCTTATAATCTTTCTAAACTTGGTTTAACACCATATATATATATATATATATATATATATATATATATATATATATATATATATATATATATATATATATATATATATATATATATATATATATGTGTGTGTGTGTGTGTGTGTGTGTGTGTGTTTGTGTGTGTGTGTGTGTGTGTGTGTGTGCTTTAGCTGTGTATAATAAGGCACAGGCACAGAGAATCTCGAACCGTGAATTCAAACTCTGGACGTTTCTTCAGGGGACTGAATCCAGAGTGGCGACTTTTCTTGCTGAGACATGTGTAATGTCTCACCAGTCCCTAAGCCGCCAAGCAAAAACAAAAAGCGAATCATCTACAGCCGTGGAGTTTGGGAGTAGAACACCCAAGTCAGATCACGGCAGTAGTGAGAATGTTTAGATTAATTATCTAAACAGCCCTATTTATAGCTATTTTTTAATTGCTGTATCTTTCTTCAAAGCAATACTATATAAACCATATAACCCAATTATTACTGTCTTCAAAGATCAGTTTTTACAACGGGCAGGCGTCATGAAGCGACTACTATTAAAACTATTTAGCTTAATTGCTATTAAAAGACTGACATCTGCGCTGAAGCAGAGAGTATTAGCGCGTCATAGCTTCCGTACTGTTTGAATTATTTTCAAACTTGACCTAATTTATGCTATTCTAACTATTGTAGTTCTTAAATGTTATTTATGACAAGCAGATTAGAGCTAATCTTGAATGTCATAGTACAAACTGGACATAACTGGACCTAGGAAAGATAATTCTATTCCCACATACAACCAAGGTGAATTTTATATACAAGTAAACTTGTTATATAAAACACACCAACCGAGCGAACTGTGTCCAATGCCACCGCTCGAGATGCGATGCAGTGTTTCTATTCCTGAGTCAGGAGTACTTATAATGCTTTAAGATCGTACTGTGCCTGCTACAGTCATTTAAATGCTGGATAACCAAACCAAACACTTAAACGGCGTGCCTCCAAAGACGCAAATAGTACATGGATTATACAGCTCTAGATCAACTTTTCTTAAATGCGACGACCGGGAAATATGGTCTCCACGCATAGAAAACGGAACTTTCTCAACCACAGCATAATATGCCTTGTGATATTTGCTGGGGGGTCAAATACCTCATAAACATACAAATCCAATAAATACTATGACCTACTCGTCACTATTATAACAATTTATATCGGCGCTTTAGCAGACCGTTATGGCTGTGTGTGTGTGTGTGTGTGTGTGTGTGTGTGTGTGTGTGTGTGTGTGTGTGTGTGTGTGTGTGTGTGTGTGTGTGTGTGTGTGTGTGTGTTGAACATTATATATTTAGATCTTTGCATATATTTATGAAGGTATAGGTATCAAAAGTATTTAGGCATGTTGATGTTCTGACCCAGTGCCATGAATCTTGTGGGAGTGTTATGATAAAGTATGGGTATAATCTTGAAGTAGCTGATCATATCTGAGATATTTACCTGTATTCATCTTACCTGTTCCAGTACAGATTTTTAGTACATTTCCGACATAAAATTATTATGTTATCGCTTATTATCGATATTCATTTAAGATTCTAGCTGTTCGGTGATGCGCCAAGAAAGTAAGAAGTTCAAGAATCCTTCATGCGTTTTACAAAAAAAACATGCAAATCGTGATTTATATCCGTTTAATAACAATAACATTTGTATAATATTGTGATCTCAACATTTATAGTATCCCTTTGACGTGTCACTATAATAACATGCAACACAGTAAGAATTAGAATCATGGCCTGAGGTTACTTCAATATATCTGTCTGGATTTAGAAATTGTTTCTTATTTGGAGTGTATATATCTTTATCATTAGTGTTGTCAGGAGGGAGCGTTCATTATGCCAATAGTTAGATCAAGTATATCGTCTCTAATAAAGGAGAGATGTTTCAAATTTAAAGGTACTCCAACAGAAAATGAAACTAACTTAGATTTAACTTATGATTGTGAGGTTCTGTAATATTCTTATTAAGGAATTTTGAAGCGAAACTGATTTTTTATTTTATTAGAAATTGGCACTAGCCTATGTTAATAGTAGTGGACACGTTTTACCGAATATTTCATAAATTATAAACTTTCATATTTTCATCTCTAAACATTTTGAAATATTTAATTGGAATTCTTAAATATGTTCATTTAAACGTAAAATAAGGCTCATAAATTAAATGGACCAGCTTATACCATATATTTTTAAAAATATCATAATTTAATATTATGTTTAACGGCCAGTGAATGGTTAATTCCCTGACAGGTTTTGATGATTTTTTTTAAATTGGTTTCCACTGCGAGAGATTAGTGGGGCCATAGCTCAGTTCGTAGTTTTGTTTGACATTTACCAGGATATTGGGGGTTAGAAGTTTGAGCAATGTCATTCAGCAAAGACATTCTTCAGTATAATTATATAGAAGTGAGGGGTGGGAGTTATATATAATAGTAAAGAATCACAAATTGCCAAAACGGAGGCAGGTCGTGTTGTCTGCTATTAGAGAAACCCAAGATGTACAGAAATGTTGTAATTTGGTCTATTTTGGCTTTTCTGCAGTTAATGGTGTGCATGAGACACTAATATAAAGGATTATTAACCTGATATTTGGTGGTTGATTGGATAAACAGAATCCGCCATTTGGTGAGTGTATATGCTGTATAAATATGTCTAGTGAGGTTGCCCATTTTAGATAAAATACGTGAACGATATTTAATATTGTACATTAAACCATCGGATTGTTTACAATTTATCAATATAATTAATCTGATAATTTTAAGAGAATGTTATGATGTAGATAACATTGTCTGAAAAATGATCATGGCATACGTAGACCAAATTATACCAGATGACATAACGTAGAATAAAATTATAAATCAAATTTACTGTATAAATATTCTGCAATGCCTAACTTCGGGAGGTTGTTCGAAGCCTTGAATTCCAATGGCTACCACTGACCGTGGAAAATGTGGTCTGATCATCTGACTTCCTTATGGAGTGACCCTATATTCCAGATATATCTCGAGTTTCGCTAACATTAACATTTACCTAAACATGAGACAGAGTACAATGTTAACAACTGTAGAGAATCATTTGATAGTACTCTTCCAATTCCCAGATGTGGTCAGTGATGTCACGTTGATGTAAACTATGCTTGATAAATATATACTGAGGTTCCCACGACATAGGTAACTGCTCTAATATTGTTGATGCCACATTCACTTTAGTAAACAATATTATATCCTTTGTAAGGGGATTTATTTTTAAAGAAAAATGATTAAATACAGAGTTTTTTCCCATATTATGAGTAATTAGATTACACTGATATAGGAAATTTGTTAAATGTATAGCTATTATAATCCCGACGTGTCATTCGGAGTATCGGAGATTTGCCTGAAATCCGCTGTTCTCGACCATGGGTCAAATAGATAAATGGGGAATTTTTCCCCCCCCCCCTA
Source organism: Paralvinella palmiformis (assembly GCA_025642065.1). Lineage (NCBI taxonomy): Eukaryota > Metazoa > Annelida > Polychaeta > Terebellida > Alvinellidae > Paralvinella > Paralvinella palmiformis. The sequence continues at coordinate 159,201 of JAODUP010000545.1, read as the reverse complement.
ACTGCATATATAAATAAATTAAGGGAAAAAGGTTCCCCTTGGTTTTCGGAAATAGGGTTTGCTGTTAGGTTCGAGTAAACGTAATTAGGTTTTAGACGATATTTCGTTCTAGTCCAGTAATAATCCATTGTGCGGTATTCTCTTTGTTTTTTTTAGTTAAACGCTTCAGTAGTCCCTACTGAGTTAGTGTAATTCTCTTTGTTTTAAAAAACTGTAATGTTTGTTAACACGCTGAGGCTATATATAGGGGTTGAATTTTCACTTAGGTTAGAGAAGAACTTCGACGCCAGACCAGTCGGACGTGTATTGATACATGGTTCATATAGGTAGGATCATTCAGTTATTCGAACCCAGAATAAAGCTGGGTCAGCATCTGAGGTGTCAAATTTTTATATACAGGTTTCTTTTGGCCCCCGAAAATTACTGTTGAATGTAAACTGTGGTGTCAAAATAGTTTGTATGTATGTCGCCCTTGCCACACGCACGTTGTTTGTTGGGAGCTGTGGTATCAAATGGTTTTTTTTACGTCTTCCGCTTTTTGTACGTAGCCCGTAGCCGCTTTCCTGTGGGCGTGACATATTTGTCGCGTACGAAAAGCGAATTAGCTGGTTCCCACAGGCTGATGAGTAGACCAGACACATGCTTAGGTATACGCACAGATTTATCAATATGTGGAGGTATGAAACTTTTTATTTTTAGATTAATGTATATATAGTTGTTTTTTATTTGTTTTTGGGAGTAGGTTTCAAGGATGTTTAGATATGTTGATGCTCTGTGCCTGTTGCCTCTTACTATGTACCCTAAAACACACCACACACACACAAATAGTTAAAATGCAAATTTTTTTAAACTACAGGGAATTTGGGTTTTCCCCCCCAGACAAACTACAGGTATTCCTTTTTGGCTTGGCGGTTTGGGGAGGGGAATTTAACATGTCTCAGCAAGAAAAGTCGCCACTCTGGATTCAGTTCCCTGAAGAAACGTCCAGAGTTTGAATTCACGGTTCGAGATTCTGTGCCTGTGCCTTATTATACACAGCTAAAACACACATTGCCCGTGCCAGAGATTGAGGTTTGTGTTTTCTTTTACCAATTTTGTAATATTTGATATAAAGGGTTAGTGACGAGTAGGTCATATAATTTATTGGATTTGTATGCTTATGAGGTATTTGACCCTCCACAAATATCACAAGGCATATTATGCTGCGGTTGAGATGTTCCTTTTCTGTGCGTGGAGACTGTATGTTTCCCGGTCCATGGTTCTAAGAAAAGTTGATCTAGAGCTGTATATTCCGTGCACTATTTGCGTCTTTGGAGGCACGCCGTTTAAGTGTTTGGCCTGGTTATCCAGCATTTAAATGACTGTAGCAGACACAGTACGCTCTTAAAGCATGTACTCCTGACTCAGGAATAGAAACACTGCATCGCATCTCGAGCGGTGGCATTGGACACAGCTCGCGCGGTTGGTGTGTTTTATATAACAATTTAGTTGTATATATAATTCACCTTAGTTGTTTGTGGGAATAGAATTATCTTTCCTAGGTCCAGTTATGTCCAGTCTGTACTATGACATTCAAGGCTAACTTTAGTCTCCTTGTCATTAATAAAACCCTATATTTTAATTATAGTTTGTATAGCAGACATTAGGTCTGATTTGAAAATGTTAATATATAGAACGGCAATTCCGCCATAACGGTCTGCTAAAGCGCCGATGTAAATTGTTATAATAGTGACGAGTAGGTCATAGTATTTATTGGATTTGTATGTTTATGAGGTATTTGACCCTCCAGCAAATATCACAAGGCATATTATGCTGCGGTTGAAAAAGTTCCGTTTTCTATGCGTGGAGACTATATTTCCGGTCCCTGCATTCAAGAAAAGTTGATCTAGAGCTGTATAATCCATGTACTATTTGCGTCTTTGGAGGCACGCCGTTTAGGTGTCTGGCCTGGTTATCCAGCATTTAAATGACTGTAGCAGGCACAGTACGCTCTTAAAGCATTATAAGTACTCCTGACTCAGGAATAGAAACACTGCATCGCATCTCGAGCGGTGGCATTGGACACAGTTCGCGCGGTTGGTGTGTTTTACATAACAAGTTTACTTGTATATATAATTCACCTTGGTTGTATGTGGGAATAGATTTTTCTTTTCCTAGGTCCAGTTATGCCCAGTTTGTACTATGACATTCAAGATTAGCTCTAATCTGCTTGTCATGAATAACATTTAAGAATTTACAATAGTTAGAATAGCATAAATTAGGTCAGGTTTGAAAATGATAGCATAGTTCAAACAGTACGGAAGCTATGACGCGCTATTACGGTCTGCTTCAGCGCAGATGTCAGTCTTTTAATAGTAATTAAGATAAACAGTTTTAATAGTAGTCGCTTCATGACGCCTGCCCGTTGTAAAAACTGATCTTTGAAGACAGTGACAGTTGGGTTATATAGTTTATATAGTATTGCTTTGAAGAAAGATACAGCAATTAAAAAATAGCTATAAATAGGGCTGCTTAGATAATTAAGCTAAACATTCTCACTACTGCCGTGATCTGACTTGGGTGTTTTACACCCAAACTCCACGGCTGTAGGTGATTCGTATTTTGATTTTGCTTGGCGGCTTAGGGACTGGTGAGACATTACACATGTCTCAGCAAGAAAAGTCGCCACTCTGGATTCAGTCCCCTGAAGAAACGTCCAGAGTTTGAATTCACGGTTCGAGATTCTCTGTGCCTGTGCCTTATTATACACAGCTAAAACACACACACACACACACACACACACACACACACACACACACACACACACACACACACACACACACACACACACACACACACACACACACACACACACACACACACACACACACACACACACACACACACACACACACACACACACACACACACACACATATATATATATACTCTAATAGATCGAATGACAAATATCGTCCTGATTCTGTTTCTAGACGGCTAATTTCTTTCCTGGATTTATTTTTATATTGATTCATCTTTGCCGACGATGAGGAATGACAATAAATAAAACAACCTTGGAGTTATAATGACAAAATAGGATTATAATATAAACATCCATAAAAAGCAACAACAATATATATACAATATCTCTATAAACTGTATTTAATAATGTTACCTGATGATATATAGAGTTAATTATTCAATCATGCTCAATAAAATAATGCAATTGATTACAAAAATGGTGTGGCAATCTCCAACAACATATCTCCACATGTAACTATCTATATTCTGACACATATTGTTACATGTCGTGATTTAAACATTATAATAAACCACATCACCCAAACTATGTTTTGTTAAGTGAAATCAGTAGAATTCACGAGATGTTTAATTAACACACAACCTGGAACCTGTTACAACCGAAAGCTTAAGTTAAGATGGAGACGCAACAGTCTTCCAATATCTTTACTTGACTTTTGACACAGAGTCTAAATTAGATCACCTGGACGTGGGTGTCCTACGGATATAATTACAGCCACAAATCTACACATAATCACACACGTCCTTCTTGTTATCTGCCTTCACTAGTGTTCTAATATATAACTGTTTGGCTCAGTACAGATTAGTATTGTTGTTTTAAATACATTTCTTTAAAAATACCTTTTTATATAAGAGTCAGTGGGGAATATACTGTAGGAAATACACGTGACACATCCTCACCTTCAAACTGAGAGATAATTATGCCCTAAATGGCAGTTATTTTTGGTGGCTTAGCTACCTCAAATGAAGGAGACGCATATGGTCTGTAATTTACTGCTTCACCGCGGGATTAATTCTAAGTAAATTCGACCTCCCGTAAAACATGACCATGAGTAAGAAAGTCCCACTATGATTTAAAGGCAGTTGAAACAGAGAAAATGCATTCATCATTTAATTATATCACCTAATAAGCTAACTATGTAGCCATATTAGTTCCCTTAGCTGAAACTAAACCAAACTCTGGAATAGAAAAATTACAATGTACAGAAATGTTAGAAATTATCAGTTTAGCCATTAGTCAATTCACTTTAAAATATCGACTACCATATCAGGGTTTTATTAGAGAGTTGATACCATAATAAGCAGATTTCTCCATATTGATATATCGACTAATAATAAAATTCAAATATTGCTTTAATGGATTGATGATGGATGAATCTTGTTTAACGACACATCGGCACAATTTAGGCCATTCAGTGTCCTAGATGTTCCTTTAAACAGTCAATATAACTCCTCAGAAATATTGACTATTAATTTGTTTCATGTCGTATTCTGGCATGGATCTAGTAAACTAAAGCAAAGAATGTCAAATTAGTCAAATTATTGCCATATTGTTCAAGTGGAAGTCGTTTTTCTTTCCTCATCATCTCAGATTGGCCTGGTTAAGTGGCGCCTCTGGTGAATTAGTGAAAAATCACAGAACGTCTTCGAGCCTGATTGCACTATCGACAGCGAGTTATAACCAAGACACATCTTTGTGGTGATATATCGACTAATGACGAAGACCCGACACCGTTCAGGTCTTAGCAATCGTTGACAGGTTAGGTGAGCTGAGCCAGCCAAAGTGTGGATGTCTATGTATGGACGTCGCGAATGTCTTAAATCCATGATGTGTACAAACCCGCAGGCCGTTTGGTGTGTGTGTGTGTGTGTGTGTGTGTGTATGTGTGTGAGCGATGGAAGGAATATTGATTCTAGTCATGGAATGTTGGGTAGAAATGAAGGATCAATGTTTCAATGACTATCATAGCTCTCCCTGGACCAGCTATAGGTGGAGGACTTAAAGTGAAGAGGTTTGGTTGATAAAGGCTACTCTGGCTGATGAAAGACAATAACGTCGCATAGTATGACTCATACTTTCTTTTCAGTTTGTTTGTCATTATTGATGGGACATGAGTGTCCATTTTTATGGCGATAAAAGAACCAATCTATGAGTAACATATTTGCGATGGGATGTTAGTTTTGAGACAGGACATATTGTTTATTTATTGATAAACGATCAAAGATTGTTTAATGACAGGTCACTGAAGAAAAGTTGTAGAAAAGGTGTGACAGAGTTATATGTTTAAGGAAGATATCACCAGGTGGATGTTAATTATGGATGGTAAGTGAGGCATGAATGGCACTATCTTCTATATTTCTTTTTCAACTATTTGTAGCTGCATGTATAAATATGTGTATTGATGAAAGGATATATGGCTCTCTCTCTTTCTCTCTCACACACTCTCTTTGTGTCTGTGTATGTGTATGTGTGCGTATGTGGGCACTGATCTATTACACAACAATTCACTTTATATTATGTAGCCCAATTAAAGCTACATTCTCCAAATTATTCTCTATCAATAAGTTTTTCTTAACGATATATATATATATATATATATATATATATATATATATATATTTATTTATTAGTAACTGGTTGGTTGGTTGCATATCTAACAACACATCTAAAATTTTCTTTATCTACCTATGTACCTCTCTATCTAATAATAGACCTCTCTGACTTTATATCTCTGTTTTGAACTTTCAATATTTCTATGTATCACTCTATCTAGTTAAAATAAGCAGGTTGTAAATCTTTATTTATAACGGATCAGTGAAAGATCGACTTACGGTCAAGAAGTTGCCACACTGAAGAAAAATTAGCCAATAAAATGGGTGTTTGGGGAAGATTCCAATATATGTTTACAATATAAGGATAATGACAGATAAGGTGGACAGCTAATAATTAAGAGAAGTTATGAGAGCGTTTTATTACAGGTATTAATGGATGTATATAATCCATAATTAGACATTTTAACTGTTTATTTCAGCAGAAGTGATCATAATTTAAAGATGAAGAGAAGATTGACGTGTAGTATGAAGTATTTCTGTCTCGGAGCATTTCTTATATTTCTTGGTAGCGTGTTGTTATGTGGACTTGGTCTGACCATTGTACTGCCTCACGAGATGACACGTGACTGGCCGGAAGTGACCTGTCAGGTCATCAATAGCTCCTACAGCGGCCGAATCTGCTCGTGTGAGTACCAAGCGAGAGACTTCGCTATGGATAACGAGCAATGCCTGGATTCCTATCCATGTCTTCATATCGTTGTCTCCTACACAGTCTATGGTGTTCCCGGGAGTCAACAAGATCCGGAAAACGGAAAAAAATTATACGACGATCGGTTTGTTGACACGAAGCCATCGAATATTTCCTTGTTCTACGATAATGATCGTCATACTTATAAAATCGTTATGTCACGTGATCAGGAAGATACACCACACAATAAAGTGAAAAATAGGACAATTATAGGTCATCTGTATCGATCCTGGGAAGATGAATTTTTTAAAACGGTAAATCCTTTATAGTACCCCCATTATTATTATCTTAAGATTCAAGATGCTTTGGCTTTTAAATCCTGTGATTCACAACCAGATGAGGAAATTGATGAGTTTGAGTGCAATACGACGTATATTATAATTCAGGAGTCTTCTGAAATTTGTCGTCTTTTCTGATTGCCTCATCTATTTCGAAGTCATAGCTAACAACTAGCAAGAACATATTCATATCCTTATAATACGAAGTAATTGATATACGAGGTGGATAACATGTCAAGTATGCAAAGCTATAATATAACATTCTTAGATTATTGAATCCTAGTAATGAAAAATGCTGTTCTACTTCTGAGCAGTTCAAATATTTATGCTTATTTTAACGTCTTTCCCATATTCTTATCTTTCTTAGTGCACCCTACACGAATGTGGAGCCGCCGAATGGAATATTAACCAAGTTTACACGTTCCAGCGTCTGTGGGGTCAACGGGGACACCCATTCAGATGTTATTATGATCCTGATGACGTCATACAGGTGATATTAGAACGTAGGCCGTTGTCACAAATGATCCACGCATTATTATGGCCGACAATGTTTTTAGTGATAGGATTATTAATATGGCTTGGCTTATGGCTAGGTTGTTGGCAGGTAGATATGGAGAAATACTCACAGCCTAATATAGATCGTACACGAGGTGATATGGCTATTAAAGGTAGAATGCTTATTAATTAATATTTTTTATTTTTCAATGCAAATGTTTATTAAGCACGCTTACAAAAAGAGTAATATAAATTAATTAATTTGAAGAATGTGAGTGAATTAAAATTATGATATTATGAATTTTTTAATTAAAAGTGTTTCGAAAGACACATTTACCAAATAATATCTTCCATAATACATAATATTTTGAATTAATAAAATACGATACATGAGAACATACATTAATATTATAATTTACATTAATTATAGAAGTTTTACAAAATAGAATAGAAATGAAGTCACGTATTTAGAGGTCAAGAAGTTTTTCACATCTAAAAGTAGACAGTTTTATTACCAAATACCAATGATTATATTAATCACTCTCATGTATTGTTTTTTCTTTAACAAATAGTTTTATATCATTTAAAGATATATGATGACTTCACACATTACGTAAACAACAGTGGTATACATGTATAAGAGGCGATGAAATTTGATGGCAGATTACTCTAGGGAGATTCGACAATATGTATTTCAGCACCAACTTTACACATGCATTTCATTCACATATTTACATCGAATTACTTAGTTTAATAACTTCACGAATATTGACATGAGAGAAGAGGTGGAAACAAGTATAATACCTTTAGTTTCCTATTAGAGATAATAACATTAATACGGATCAGGGTATTTACTTCAAGCTTACACGGTGTCTGAGTACATAAGGTTTAATTTAGTTAACTGCTGAATTCTAGGCCTAATGTATGTCAAGAACTGTAAAGAAAAGACAATGTTTATACCGGATGTGCCAGAAGATGTGTGAACATTCCTTTTCTAATACATTCTAAGAAATATTTATAAACATATTTAAAATAGACTTCTTTTGGTAGATTACTTATTTTTCATATAGAAATATTAATCAAAGAATAATCACGAATAAAATATTTCTCTTTTTATGGTCTGGCTAATATATTTATGAAATGTGAGTCTATTATTCCACAAACACTGGTATTGATGTTCAAAGCATGAATAAATATATTATAAATTTTTCAAATATTGATGAAAGATTTCTTCGTCGAAATTCCATTGATTATTCGTTTTATAATTAGTACTAGTTCCAATTAAAAATAAAATTGTATTAAATAATTTTCATTTAGAACGATCATTTAGAGCGGTCGGGTGTTCCCTCGATTATATATATATATATATATATATATATATATATATATATATTTGTTTAAAACATTATTTTAACATTTTATACATTTTAGTATAAGTACATATTTGGTACGTATTTGTGTTTGTGTTTTCTCAATTGTGAATAAATATGTATGTAGAATTTTAAGAATGTATGATTGGATAGCTAAATAGGGAGGTATGATGTTAGGTGTAGGTGGATTAAATTGAATATGATATAAAATCTGAATTCGATCAATAATTCGAACTAAGAATCTCCAGCTAAGTGCCAATCACTCTATTATTTAATTAACTTATATTCAAGTTATATTTATTGATTATGTTTTTTGGCGTTATAAAATCAGATCGAACCATATCAATCTAAGACTTATTAAGACCGAAGACAATTGACAATACTCTAAACAGTATCAGTAATATATTTATACAAATAAACCTATCATTGTAGGAAATACATAAACTCATAACGTATTGATAAGTTACAGTCATACAAACAATTGACTAGAATTTCGCTAAAAGTTTATAAATAATGTAACACAGAGGACGCTTTTTGACTATTACCGGTAAAATGTAGATAAAACAATATAAACAGGACAAAACTTGACTGAATTGAGATATAGTGATATCTGTAGAGTGATCTTTATAACAATAAAATAAAAATAGATGTCCCAAGAGACACTTCTGACCAAGTCACATGACTACATAGCTCATTAGTAGGCTTGAGTAACAAAGCTTTAATGGTTGTCATTTATTTTAACTAAAAATGTGCTTATTATAGTTTTATTATCTGAGGATAAAATTAATATTTGTAAATTGACTGTAATATAATGATAGTCATGATGTGCTGGATGTTGGAAGCTCGACTAACGTTTATGGTATTATAGTAGGGGTTTGTAATCCAACCAGACAACTTACTATGGGTTTGTTATAGACTATATGTATGACCATCATCTGTTGGGTATAGTTTATTTTCCCTTCAAAGACAAAACAATTTATAAACATAAATGTCCAAGTCAGTGACTCGGGAATGAAACGACAACGACAACGACATATGTCGTTGTAGCTATATATTAGTTATATTTGTTTTTCTTAAAGATATATTTTTGTTTTTAAATGGCTTATTTTTAGCTACATTCTCAATAAACGATAATTGACGATAATAAAAGTCCATTTTCCATCAAAGACAAGTTTTGGTGTACATGATTTCCGCGCTTATTATAATGAAATATAATTCTTCCTAATTTCAGTGACTGATTAAACCATCGTTATTAAAAGTATCGCTTATATCGCACACAAGTACACATTTTTAATTATGACAACGTTGTAATAGTTCCCATTTTGTTCGTAGACGAAGTAGAGTAAATGCTCGAATGTGTGTGTTTTTGTGTATGCGTTAGACAGTGGTTATTTTTGTATGTATTCGTGTATTATAAATAAGATCAGAAATGGGGTGTAATCTATTTACCTGTAATAATCTCTACTTTTCTGGAATAATTACTCAATAGGGGTATAGTCGTACATAACAATAATCGGGAGTGTGATCCCTTATTATAAGTTTTAATAGGATTCCAGCTGTTTGGTGATGGATCAAGGACTGAGGTTTAAGAATGGTTTATGCTTTTACAAATAATGTGCAAATCGTGCTTTAAATACGTTCGAAAACAATATTTCTTAGAATTCAGTGATCCAAACAATTGTAATATATCTCTGTCATGTCGCTGTATTAACATGCTATGAATAGCAATTAGAAACATGGCTCGAGGTTAGCTCTCTCTCTCTCTCTCTCTCTCTCTCTCTCTCTCCCATTCACTCTTTATCTATCAATCATGCCTCACTTACCACCCAGAACAACATCTACCTATATCTTACTTAAACATATAACTTTGTCACACCTTATCTACAACTTCAGTGAAGTGTTGTCACTCAATCTTTGATCGTTTATCTAAATACTAAACAATACTCTTATTCATGGATCGGTTATTTTATTGCCATAAAATTTGACACTTTGTCCTCATGTCCATCAATAACGCCCAACAACTGAAAACAATCTAAGGGTAGTAATATGCCACGTTATTGTCTTCCATCAGCCCAGAGTAGCATTTATCAAACCAAACCTATTCACTTTAAGTCCTCCACATTTAGCTGGTCCAGGGAGAAGAAGTTGACATGAGAGCCGTGATAGCCATTAAAATACTGATCTTTCAGCTTACCCAACATTCCATGACTAGAATTAATGATCCGTCCAGAGGTCACACACACACACACACACACAAAACACCAAACGGCCTGCGGGCTTGTTGATATCGTGGATTTAAGCCATCGGTGATGTCAATACATAGATTTTTTTCCACTTGAAGCTGTCAGCGATTGGTAAGAAATATACGATGTCTGGACTTCGTTATTAGTCGATATATCAGCAAAAAAACCTTACTGGATTATAACTCTTCTCGATAGTGCGGTGAGGCCTGAATACGCTCTGTAATGTGTCAGTAATTCACCAGAAGCGCCACTAAACCAGGCCAGTCTGAGGTGATGAGGAAAGAAAGGAGACACCGACTTGAACAAGATGACAAATATTTGACTGATTTCCGAGCTACATCTGCCACAGTGTCTATGTGGCAATCAGGCCTACACACAGCCAGCTCTGACTACAATTTAAAATTGTGATTGTATTATGTAGACAATTTAAGATAATTTTTTTTTTTAGAAAATAAACTTTTCAGTCGGATATATATATATATATATATATATATATATATATTGATTTTTATTATAATTGATTTTTAAAAAATTTTAGATAGTGATTACTTTGGTCAAGATCCAGGTCAAAACAGGACAGGAAACAAATTAATAATCAATATTTCTGACGAATTATGTTGACTATTAAAACCAATATAAAGAAATTTTTCTATTATGGTATCAACTCTCTAATAAATCCCAGAGATGGTACTCGATATTGTTTTAGTTAATTGACTAATGGCTAAGCTGTGATAGTTTATAATATTTGTTTACATGGCGATTGTTCTATTTCAGAGTTTGGTTTAGTTTGAGCCTAAGGGAAATACTATAGCTGCATTGTAAGTTTATTATGTGTTATAATTAAATGATGAATGTGTTTGCTCTGTTCTTTCAAGGTGAGAATGTGTTATTTGTATTGCCCACAGTATATTCCCCAAAGACTAGCAATAAAAAATAATTTTTAAAGAAGCGTATTTAAAGCCACAATACTAATTTGTACTGAGCATAAAAAATTTAAATCTATTATCATCGCTAGTGAAGGCAGATAAGAATAATAAGGGACTTGCTTGATTATATGAAAAAGATTTGTGATTGTATTTACATTTAGAATGAAAACCCTTTGGTCCCAAAGGTTGTTTTATTTTTTTTATTACTCTGGCAAATATGAAGCAAATAAAAATGGAGACCGTTGAGACTACATTTTAACCTATGTGTTGGTTGTGTGGACTGGCTTTCCGTGTGTGTATGTTGACTGTGTGTAAATTCTGTGTTTCACTTGGGCAAAACATAGTTTATGTGTGCGGTTGTTTAATGGTGCCATATGAAAAATTTGTCAGAAATATTAGAATTTAAACATGTGGAGAATATGTTGTTTGGAAGATTAATCAAAAACAAACCTTTAAATAATAAAACTTGCTTTATTTATTAATTTGTTTGAATAATTAAAATCTTAATTTTGAAATTTTATTAAATCGTTTTTTAAGTTTATTTATATTTTATTTTTGTTTTTTAAAATATTTTAAATATATTTATAAAAAAATAAATATATTGAAAAAAATTTTAAAATGGCGCCCCTTTTTAACCGAATGTTTTTTAATCATTGAGTTCTTTTTAGACTTTTATAAATTTCAGTTTGTTTTTATTTTTTTATTCCAACATCGTCTGCAAAATAGGGGAAATGTTTATATTTTATTTTTAAATCCTAAGAAAGTATATTGGATGTTTTTAGAAAGGGAAAAACCTGACAACATTATAATATATATATATATATATTTATATATATACATATATATATATATGGTGTTTGACTCTATCATATCATCTGTGACTCCTTCTGTGCTATGTGTGATTCTATTTTTCACTATTTAATTATCCTCTTTGGATTATTTTAGAAATTTGTTTTTTTCTTTCTCATTTCTCTAATTTTACCAATTAATACACTTACCACTTACATATTTTTCTTAAATCATTTCACTTAATTCATTGTTTGAATGAAAGTATAACACCTGTGCCAGCGCCTTAACTATCTTTATAACACACACACACACACACACACACACACACACACACACACACACACACTCACTCATTATATCTCTCTCTTAATGTTGCATATTTTTTCTTATGGATTAATTGATAAAAGCGCTTGTATTGAGATAATTTGTCTCCTCGTATAACATGATATGTATATTAAAACTACTCAATAACCTGTTCGTAGTCGAAATATATTTATATTAATAATATAACAATTATAAATAAAGAATGTTATCACAAATGAGATATTTAAATATTTATTCTATATCGAATTGCTTTAGCTTATGAATATAACAAGAAAATATAGACAGGGCACATAAAATACAATTAAATTATGCCAAATATTCACTTAAACGAATGAGATACAATTAGTTATTGACAATATTTATACCAGGGATCCATCTAAATGAATCAGGATGAAATGGACGTACTTAGTGGTCAATAAATAAAACCAATATGACAACATGAAATAAATAATTTCTCTGTATTATCTTTTACAAAATATTGTGTTTGTTGAGCAGAAATATTCGATACTTAATATATACGAGGGGTATATTTATTAGATCATCTAATTCGGCTACTATTGCTGCATGTATGTCTGACAAGTTTTCTTTGTTTATTCCAGAGCGAGACTGTACGGAATATAAGATGTCTTTAAGTGGGTTTTATTGGTTTTAAATTTGTCTTTCCTTTCAGGATGCCTAACTTATAGTATTATTCCGACTTGTTAATGAAATAGCCTGTTATATTTGTATATTGTATTTAAAAAGAATTGTACAACAATTCGGTAATTGAATCGCGAAGTTCTGTTCGTAAGAGACCCCAGGTGGCGTTTCTTCTGCTGTGATGTTTGTGTTTGATAACATCGTAATGACTTGTGGGATTTGTATGAATGAGACAAGGACGGTGTTTGTCAGGGGTCGTGTTATAACGTGGTTCGGCAGCAACTTGTGTATATATATTTGCGCGTTGTGTGTGTGTGCGTGTGTGTGTATGTGTGCGTGTGGGTATGTGTATGTGTGTGTGTTTGTGTGTGTGTGTCCGTGGCAGAATATCCATCTATATGCGCGTACATATAACAATATGTCTAAATTGCAGTCTGTCCACGTATACTAAATATCCAGTTTGAAGGCAATCTTATTCAGTATGTATTATTATATTTATCAACCAAAAACGGCATGATAATAAATACGCTGCATTCAACGGCTTAACATATATATTGATCTGCGTCTTCTTAATACAGTCGCCAGTAATAACCTTCATAAATATGTTGTATTCTGGTAAATCCATGATCGATAATAATTTACAGATTTGTTTTATTTACTGAAATGTGATTTAGTTAATTTTATTCGAAAAAGATAAACCATTCATTTCTATGTTCTATTTTCGCGTCATATTACATATGTCAATGTAATATGAAATTTTCAATAGTTATGGCACACACACACACACACACACACACACACACACACACACACACTTGTGATGGATGCTCATACATCTTGCTAATGAACAACTAACTTTCTGGGTTTGAAGCTCATTTTCAGTATGTAATTGGTTTATCTTTTTTTGCTAAATCCATTTTACAAAAAAAAAATTTTTTAACAATTAAAACAATTTACTCTTCTTGTAAATTTATGTGGCCCACACAGACAGGGGATTGGTAAGTTTCAGTCACGTGAGGTATCAACAGAATCGGGTCAGTTATTACATAACTGTATATATCACTGGATCCTGACAATGAGTTAATATATATATATATATATATATATATATAGATATATATATATATATATATATATATATATATAATTATATTACTGATGAAGAATCAATATTTCTTGCTTGTTTTTAGTTTTAACTTTCTGGGTTTGAAGCTCATTTTCAGTATGTAATTGTTTTATCTTGTTTTGCTAAATCCCTTTTACAACAACAAAAAATTTTTTAACAATTAAAACAATTTACTCTTCTTGTAAATTTATGTGGCCCACACAGACAGGGGATTGGTAAGTTTCAGTCACGTGAGGTATCAACAGAATCGGGTCAGTTATTACATAACTGTATATATCACTGGATCCTGACAATGAGTTAATTGTTTCCTTTACTTTGAACAATTTAGAACGTTGTCTTGCTGATATTCGGCTATGGATGACTCAAACATTTTCTAAAACTAAATAATAACAAAACTACTTTTTTAAATATTTGGCATCACCACATCGTGTTAAATCCCTAAAGACACCAGCATTACAGATGGATACATCTTCGATTACCCTTAATGGGTCAGTACAACATCTAAGGGTTATTTTTAACCAGTATGCCGAGCTGCCTACTACCATCTTAAGAACATCCACTGTTTAAAAACATTCTTGACATAAGAAACACTTGTAACTGTAGTCCATGCCTTTGTTACATCTCGTATAGACTATTGTAATTCCCTGTTATATGGCATATCCGATTATAACATTAATCACTTTCAGCGAATTCAGAATAGTGCTGCCCCAAAAATATAATTACATCACCCCAATTCTTCAAAACCTACTTGGCTACCTGTCAGACAGCGTATCCATTTCAAGATTTAATTAATAACTTATAAATCTATTAATAATATGGCGCCAGAATACCTGTTTGAACTGGTGTCTATTCGAAATTCATCCCGAAAACTCAGGTCATCCAGTCAGATACTATTGCAGGTGCCAGTGTCTCGGCTCAAGTCATATGGTCATTGTGCGTTTAGTGTTTCAGCCCCGACTTTGTGGAATAGGTTACCGAAGATGTTAGAAATGCGTCGTCTCTTGAAAACTTTAAATCTGTTCTAAACGCACACATGTTCAAGGTCGCTTTCATAGATAAATAATTATTATCTTTAAATCAGTTACAGGAATGGTTCCTGCTAGTTTGGGCGCTTTATTAAATATACATTATTATTATTATTATTATTATTATTATTATTATTATTATTATTATTATTAATTATATCGTCGGAACCTCAGTATTTGTTTCCAAGAATAGAGTGCCTAAACGTGACATAATGTATCACGTCTGGGGAGACCAGAAGTTGTCCATCACCTTATGTGATGGAAGAGTACTATCAAATGTTTATCTACGGTTAGTTACACCGTAATCTGTTGCATCTTTGATAAATATTAAGGTGAGCGAAACTAGAGATATATGGAGCACATGACCATTCCACAAGGAAGAAGATGACCATACCAATTTGTCCACGGTTGCTGGTAGACAACGGTATTGAGGGATTCAAACAATTATCTGAAAAGGTTTGTATTATAATTGTAATCTTTATTATGTCATCTATTAAATTATTGATTATGTATCCCATGATTATTTTGAGAAAATATTATCTACATTATGATGTCCTCTTCTAATGACCAGATGTAAACAATCAGATGACTTAGTGTACAATTTTAAGTAGCGTTCACGTATTTGACATAAAAGTGACAACCTGACTCGACAAATGCATACAAATATATATACACATAAAATTATATATTTCGTTCATCCATGCAACTGCCAAAAAATTAACGGTAAGAATCCTTTTTATTAGTGGTTCATGCCATTAATTGCAGCAACAAAAACAGACCACATAACAACATTTCTGTACATCTTGGGTCTCTCTGATAACAAACAACCTTCCTACAGCTTTGGCTTCTCTAACAACAGCCAACACAACCCGGGGCCCTTTTCGCAATATGTGATTCTCTACTACCAGATAAAACTCCCACTCACATCCACGTATTTATAATAATACTGAAGAATGTGCAGGTTGAATGGCGTTGCTCAAGCTTCTAACCACCATTATCCTGGTAAATATCAAACAAAACTACGAACTAAGGTATGACCTCAGTAATCTCTCGCAATGGAACCAAATAACAAACACAAATCACACGCATACACAGGCACGCATTCAAACACACACACACACACCACATGCACACGCACGCATTCACGCACACACATGCACACGCATATACACACACCATTCGGACTGTTACAATGAGAGTCACATAGGTAGCATGGTATACAATTTCCACACGTCATTACTACGTCAATTTAGATTAGTCACGGAACAGAAATATGCTAAATAGAATCTCATTATATTTGCACACCTGCGTTATCTAATTATCACAGAAACAGAACTCGTCATTTTTACCTCTTCTTTTATAATAAATCGATATGTTGATGTACCAAGTTGATAGAGGCTATTACATGATATTTATAAATTATTTAATATAATGAGTAATGTTAAATGATATAAATATGCGCATTATTTGCAGTTATTTGTTTTCTGAGGGGCGTCCTAAATATAATTAACTTTTTCCTTCGAGAAATTGAATGAAAACCTAAATATAAAGTCATATATGACATAAATGTTATCTTACAAGACAATAAAAGATGTCATGTTTATAGCTTTTGTCTTATAATAGGATATAGTATTGATCAGTAAACCAGTATATTAGTTAAATACTTTATTAGTGCATTGTTATAAATATATTATAATATCATTATAATAATTAAAAGCATCACTATGTAATATAACTGATATAATAACAACATCAAAACAACGTTAAAATTACCAGCACCATACTCAAAGCTTGTAAATGTAAATACGTGCCAAGGATGTTATTGATTCACTAAAGAGGTGGCAATTTCATCAGGGTACAACCAACACCAGCAACACATCACGGCGTAATAAGCTTTATGTCTTTACGGTTAAAGCATCAAGCTTCTGGAGTAATTAGTTATGATTTATCAAATTTACAGACAACATGTTTCAAATATTTCCAATCAACAAAACCTCGAACCGAAGATTGCAATCTCCATAGTTCTTCCAGAAAAGCGGAATTAATTTTCTTGTTCGGGAGGTTTAAACCTGACTAATCAAATATATTTATTATACTAGAATTACACAAAATGTTGGATGACGAGTTATCGAGTTCGATCGAAGTTTAACCTAAATAATGTCGTTGAATGTGATAAATATACTTGTCTACTAAACCAATGATATCAACAGATACAGTAAAGCTTCCAAGTACGTGCCCAGCGTTTTCTTGTTACATAGCGTTCTCACTAATAATAATGTTATTTGACGTGGCTAGCTAACATAAATAAGAGTGACGAATATTGCCAATAATTCGGAATGAGCAATAATTCTAAACACATATTAAATCTAAACCTAATGACATAATCGAAAAAAACCTTTCCAGTTGCCAGACAGGTAGGAAAAGGTCTTTCTACTATAGTGCCAAAGCCAGGAGATGCGAACCTCGGTTCTCTCGCGCAATATGACAGGAGTCCTATGTTCTACCTAAACCACAGATGTATCACACCTGGTTTCCGCGGACTTTTGGTGTTGCTATTTTTGGCTTGAAGAATTCATTTCCTCTAGTGTCATAACAGTTTCTAGTTAATATTTAGTTAACATCTGAAATAATATTTAGTCGTCCTTACTTCTACCAAACAGTTTCCTGTTTTTTCGCTGGTGTTTACATTGTAATATTAAAGTTGGTTTTTATATTGGTCACATCGCCAGTATATTCATAATTCGAATGTTGTTTCTTCAGGTAGTTTCGAACTACGAAATCAATAGCTGGACCTATTCTGACTGTTTGTTTTTTTCGAGTTATTTTTTAATGCTTGTCAAGTTGTTTTGACAATGTGTTTCTGGTGGTATCCCTAGTCGGTTTTCTGTTTACACTGAACCATAGCATATTTCTCTTGTTACCTTCACAGGAGATGTATTTTCAAATATTTGTTCATTGTCATCACTTATATCCACATTGCATGCAACTTGTCATTTTCCCTAACCCTACACAAATATTGTATTACTACACACAGAAATGTACCCTCACCCTGTGTTGATGTCAAACTCGCTATAAATAAAACATATTTCTTAACTTATTATTTCTCTGATCCCATCTGGGAAACTGTTTCTAAGTTAAAGTCTAACAGTTCCAGCTGAGTGATAACTGTTTCTAAGTTAAAGTCTAACAGTTCCAGCTGAGTGATAACTGTTTCTAAGTTAAAGTCTAATATTCCAGCTGAGTGATAACTGTTTCTAAGTTAAAGTCTAACAGTTCCAGCTGAGTGATAACTGCAAGTTAAAGTCTAGTTCCAGCAGTGATAACCACCTCACAGTTAAGTCTCCTTGAATCCACTATTGTAAATCTTTACGTTAAACCACCTAAGTGATAACAGAAAACTGAACATCTAAGCTTAATATAACTAGTGCAAATTCTCCCTGAATTTGCTTAACAGCAAATCTCGATTTAAACGAACATGATCTTCTATAATCTGCACATCTTCGCATTTCTGATAATAAATCTGAACTTCAACTATCACGTCACTCTGAACAATTTACTCTGCTGTATTCTCTGGAACTCAAATGATTCAACATAAAGACTCTATTTTACTTCTCCGTAGTTTCCTGGTTCCAGTTGATAATATAACTTTTTCTAGTTGTCTCCATTAAAATAACTTTTTCAGTTGTACATTGTAACAGTTGGATTCTTGTTTATCATCCCCTAATAAGTCCTGTTAACGTGAGCCTATTCCTAAATGTCTTCAAAAATCTTCACACAATAGATTGTTCCAATTACTAAAATAATAAATTTATCACTAAGCTCCGAAGAGTTCCATTCTCATTTTTATAGATGTACATTTTTTTCTCTGGTCGAGTTAGAAGACATCAGTTTACCTCAAATATTGTATCTACACTATTAACTTTTAACTATAAAATTTAATACTTTATTATTTCGCAATCGCATATGTTGTAAGTAATATCAGTAATTTAATGAGTAATGGGTTGCTATATGTTATTTTGTCTGTTTATTGGCTAATATGGATTCAAGGGAAAGTGTTATCCCTTTGTGTCACCAATACAATTAAAACAGCAACATACTCAGGTTTCGTTAAATATTGTATGTGTGCAATATATATATATATATATATATATATATATATATATATATATATATATATATATATATTGGCGTTTATATTGGAGTATTTTGGCGTATCTCTGGGTTCATAAAGCAACTCACAATACAGAGATTTGTATCTTTAATATCATAAGTGTTCAGTTCCTGGTAAAAAAAAATTTCCAATGAAGGTGTCAGCTCTTAGATTTTGCTATTATACTCTTCATATTTTGTTTGGAGGATGTGTAAGTGTTTACTTCAGGATGTATAGTAATCTGCTGCTCTGTATGGTTTAATGCTAGTGTGTAATACGACGGTAATTTACATTCGATTTATTCATCTATGAAATATGTTTGTTTTGTGTGTTTTCTATTTTATTTTTAGTAATAAATATTATGTGTATAACATTGATGCAATATGTGTGACATTTGCACTTCCACTAACGCATACATGGAACATATCCTTGTATGACTACTTCCTTTGCGGAGACCACTCATTTATAAAGCCATTGATAACGGGGAATACCAGTTGTTCCATGTTAATTCATTATATTTGCATATATATTTCCTTAATAAACGTTAGCACAGTCTGTTTTCACTAAATAATCTAACAGAGTAAATGTGTATAAATAGGCTATCCGTATATCAAGTTATAATATTTATAAAGAGCACTTGTATGAAGATTTGACATCCAGTTTCCGACAGAAAAAAAACAATATGAACGCATAAAGGAATTGCGTAAATTCAAGAAAATTATGTAATATTTAGTAAAATGGCACAATTATAATAAATATATTTTTAGATAGCAACAGACTAGTAACTTATTTGCATGTGCAGCTTTAATGATTGATATCCTGTACATCTTGTTTATTTTGGGTATTAATGTATTAAGTATTATTCGTACAGCGGTCTTGAATGGCTGCTGGTAGTAAGACCTTTATTGTATATATATATATATATATATATATATATATATATATATATTATTATTATTATTATTAATTCTTCGTTGTATCAAATGAGACGTCAAATAAAACTCAATAACCTGTTCCATGTGGAGATATATTTTAATTACAGTGTTTACCTTAATATTATAAGAATTATAAATGAGGAACTTTCTGGCAGAGCACATAATTCCATGAGATGGATTTACTCTATTTAAAATTACTTTAGTTTTAAATTATAACAAGAAAATATTCACAAGAAACATTTAATATTAAATAAATATGTAAAATATTCATTTATCGAAGCCATCAAATCCCTATTAATGTTATGGTATGTGTCATTCATTTAGTTCAGTTGTTCGTGTCATATGGAATCGTATACTATGCGTTATTGAAAAGATTTAGATAGGGATTTATTTAAATGAACCAAGATCATCGGTGAGACGAACGTACTTGGTGATCAATAGATAAACATAACCAAACTGGCAACGTAAAATAACTCACCTGTCTATACGTTAGGAAATATGATATACAGCGACGTAATATTGCGTTGAAATGTTGTCGATTCGATCACCTTATTTGTGTGTTGGTAATAAGTTTCTGTTATCTGTCACTAAGTTACATCAATACAGATCCTATAGGAAAAACAGGAGAAGCCGAACAAGGTCATGACGTGTCTGAACATTTACAGCCCCTAGTGACTTTTAAATTTTTTACAAAAATATTGTGTTGCTTTAGCAGAAACTTTCGATATTGAATATATAAAAGTGAAACTGACTAATATATTATAAAATCAGTTTATTTATTTTAGACTGAGAACGTGTAAAAAATATAAGATGTGTTAGTGGATTATAAAGATTTTAAATGTGTTTTTTATTTCAGGATGCGTAAATTCCAGGAAACGTCTGACACGCCACTGATATAGCCATTTGATAAGAAACCAAGTCTCATACAAACAATCGGGTAATTGAATTGTGAGGTTGTATTTGGAAGAGACTCCAGGAGACTCCATATCGTAAGCTTATCCAAGGAATTACGCAGAAAAATGAACAACGATGTATCGATGGAGATATATGAGACTGAATTAATTGCTGATTCTGAGAGATCTGTCTTTTGTGCAGCTGTCAGTAAATGTAAACAGTAAGGGTTTTCTCTTCTTGAGTTACTTCAATATTAATATTAATGTCTTGCCGATGGGAATGGGAAATAATCCGTCAAACATTCGAATAGATATACATTTACATATTATACATTTGCATAATGTATTTCTCTTAATAGATATTCAGCTAAGTTCTTAATTATCCTTCTGGATCTAATTAGGATATAGGTATGGGATGATTGAGATAGAAGGAGAGAGAGAAAAGGGAGGGATAAATATAGAGAGTGAAGCAGAGAGGGGTATAGACAGATAGACAGACAGACAGACAGACAGAGAGACAGACAGACAGACAGACAGACAGACAGACAGACAGACAGACAGACAGACATATAGATATATAGTGCGATAATGAGATTCGTGTATTTCACACATCAACGCAATGTCATACTTTATATTATCTGAGGAAAGGTAAGAAGAGAAAACACCTTTTAACATTAAGTGTATCTCTCCGTTATCAATGATGTTTCTTAATGTTAAAGAAACCATGAACAAATTTTCTAATACAAGGACGACAAAGGTACTTCATTCAATCAACACCCTATAGGTATGTCTCAAGTGAAACAAATATTTAGTATTAATCTAAATGTCGAATCTGAAATAAAATGATATAAGGACATTATAACTCACAAAGGGACAACAATCGTTCTTTTTAGAAATCCAAGTAATTAAACGTTTGGAATATGCAGACTTTGATTCGTCAAAAAGCTGTGATCAATAACATTTTCTGATTGTCTTTCATGTCATTGTACTGGTTTTTCTTTCTTGATCCTTCAAGGTATGTATTGGTTTTTATTGTGTTTGCTAAAACTTTCACAGAAATGAATTGATTATTTCTGTCAGATCAAAACCATCTTTATTCGTAATTCTTGGTGCAGATATATTATGGTTTAAAATTAGATTGTTGTTGTGTTCTATTATGACTAATAATTATTTTGTAAAGTGTATGATATAAATGTTTAAACTAGTTTGATAAATGTTGACTTGGAAGATCAGATAATGATATATATTAGCATCTTATCTCTCACGATATAATGTCATTTCATCCTTGTATTACAAAGTTGATTAATAGTTGTTTCAACATTAAGAAACATCGTTGGCGTTATAAACAAATCTCCATTCCACTGTATCACGGAGAGATAAACTTAATGTTACAAATATCTTTTGTTTTATATTTTTTAAAAAAATAAAAATGATGATGTTTTTTTGTTCAGGTGGCAAATAGGGGGTTTTTGGGGGGGCAAAAGAAAAATTAAAGGCAGGAATTAACTGGGTAAATGCTAAAAAAAAAATATATATATATATTTATATATATATATATATATTTTTAAATTTTAAATTTAAATTTTTGGATTGTGTTTAAAAACATTCTCCCCCACTTTAGGGGGTTGTTTGTTGTTGTTGTTGTTGTTGGGGTTGTTGTGGTGTATTTTCCCCGTAATTGTTTTATTTTATATTTTGTTTTTAATTTTTTGTATTTTTTAGGGTTGTTTTTTTGGGGGGTGTGGGGTGTGTGTTTATGTTTTTGGGGGGTTTTTTTTTTTAAAAGGGTTTTTAAAAAAAATTTTTTTTAAATTGATTAAAAATTTAAAGGGGAAAAAAGAGGGTCTGGTAATTTTTTTGAAAAACTCCAAATTTTTTCCCAAAAAAAGGGGGAAAAAAAAAATGGGGCAAAAAAAAATTTTAAAAATAAATTTTCACTGGGAAAAAACAGGTAAATATGTAAATCTGACCCAAAAAAATGGGTATTTAAACCTTTTAACTTTATTTCAAAAAAACTATACAAAACCCTTTTGATTTTTAAAATTGGTATATTTTTTCCCAAATTTTTTTAAAATTTTTTGTCCCTTTAATATTTTTTTTGATTGGAAATTTGATTAATACAAATAAGTTTTTGTAGGAAAGTATTTTTCAAATTCTCTGATAAAAAAACAAGAATTCCTTTAAACAAAACCCCCGTTCTTCCCCTTAATAAAAAGTTTTTTGTGGGAAAAATTTTTTCTTTTCTTCCCCCTCTTTTCTCTCTTTATATATATATATATATATATATATATATATATATATATATATATATACGTTTTAGTGTGTAAACGTGTGTATGTGTGTGTGTTAATGTGTGTTAGTGTGTGGTATGTGTGTATGTATGTATATATGTGTTGTGTGTGTGTGTGTGTGTTTGTTTGTGTATGTGTGTTTCTTGTAATGGTTTGGGTACTTGCCCGCTTTCTGGGTTATTAGATATGTTATAATTATATATGTGCGTCCTTTCACTTCGAGTTATAACCAGATGTCAATATGTGATAGATAAATTGTGAACCAGGAAGTTGAAGGTCACACAATGAGTCGGCAGATTCTAGTGGACACTGGACAGACAAGACCAATACTCAAGCAGGCAAATATTATGTTTACTTCCTAATTGTTTCATTATCGGAAATTATTTCCCGTATCCATTTAGTATTTTGCTTGGAGCAACTCCTTTCCCTGTGCCCTTGCTCAATCATTTCATGCTTCAACATATACATAATTTCATCATTGACAATCTTCCACTTCTCCACATCCAAACGATATTGATGTTGCCTCATTGGGGGAGTATTGCCTACATCCACACGATGCATCATGGCCGTATGTTTACCAGGAGCATCTGTGGTCAACAGAGGTATTGGGCTATACGCATAAAGCTCTTTTTAACTTCCATGTTACCACCTCTAGGAAACTCATAAAATGTTGCCATCATCAGGTAAATAATATTGAACATCACCTGTTATACAACAATGTGATCGTTAATGTTGTCATCGGTGTGCTATAATTTAGTACAAAAGTATAAACATTTATTCTAATGATAATATCTGATTCTTGTAAAAGAGTTTTGGTCTTCGATTCTGCTCTTTAATCAAAAGACAAAATATAAAAATTTCCCTTTTCAATAATGCAAGCCTGTGCATATAATTTAAGTTTTGTAAGACAATTTGACGGGAAATCCTACAAAAATAATAAAGACAGAGGGGGTTATGCTATAAATAGAAATATACCTACGTTTTTCCCAAATTTATTAATGTTTGTATTAACTGAACAAGCGGTTTATATTTATTTATTATAATTTCTATAATAATCGCTTTCTTTCGTCAGATATTATGCTATCCGATAAATACTATGTAGCGTAGTTTATGAAGATAATTGTTGTACACATATTTTATGTCTTTTTAAAAATCTTTGTCTTTGGTATAGTTATGTTTATGACTCAGGTTGGCTTTATCTGTAATCAGGCCATCTGTTACTCACACCTGTTCTTCGTCTATACGGTAATATCATATTTCTCGGGGAGCTGATAAACACCATCATAATAGCGTTATAATCATATCAAATGGATTACCCATTATTATCAGCATTTATAGAACATATAAGTCAGGTGAATCTCAAAGATAATGTTTTGGTTTATATGTTTGAATATTAAATTATTAAGGCCAGTAGACGTTGAAAGTCATTATATGTACCTGAATATTTATAGATTATAGAATAAGTAGCATTCTCTGTACATTTGTGGGCAAACGTATGGTATCTGGGGATGGCCCCCTAATGGATTTGATGCTTCTAGTATGAAAGTTAACTGAGCCCACATTATCTACTATTAAAGCCATCGAAAGAGAATCTGAGGATAAATAATACCCAAAGTATGTGAAAACAAATGAAACATTACAATATCTACTACCTTAACCTTAAGACACTTTTAATATCATCTTAATTATCTTGGTTATAATCGCGAGAACGCAATTAAAGATAATTAAAGGTATAACTTATTTAAATATAATTCCAATATGTCATGCGTAGTCTGTTGATTCTCCCATAACTAATCTTTTGGAGTACTCCCGTAACTTAGCTGATATGTCATTTCTATACCCACCTCTAAGTCATGGAAATGAATCTCAATATTAATTGGGTTTTATTTATCTTATTCATCATTTCAAAACATCTCCCTCAACTTCTAATTAACAACGGTTCTCTATCTCACCTGAAACGGAAATATTACGGAGGTCTAAAAACTATAATGAATTTTGCTTTTTGTGACTGTAAAAGAACAATAAGAAACACGAGAACACGCAGATCCATTTGTCAGATAGATAGTCCGTGAAACGGCAACGAAAGAGTAGGAACAGGACTATATAAAAGCATCTTTTATTTTTATGGGTTTTTTTTGCTAGATATCACAAGTTATAATTATACTTAGCATTCGATGAATTAATACAGTTTTTATATTTCGTAATTCATTTATATTATGTGCATGCCATATAGGAGAAGAGGTTCACTGTATAAAGTTATTAATTAAGATAATAACTGTTTATGAAAGGTTTTAGTTTCGCTTTTTCTTTTATATAATAATAATAATAATAATAATAATTATAAATAAATAAATAAAAAATAATGCATATTTAATAAAGCGCCTTACTAGCAGGAGCCATTCAAAGGCCCTGTACAAATAATATGTAATTTAATAATACCCCAAATAATATGTCTGTAAGAACACTAAAAGAGATGTATATAATAAATGTTATTTATCTGTGAAAGCGACCTTCAACAGATGTGTTTTTAGAACGGATTAAAAAGTTCAAGAGACCACGTATTTTATATATCTGCCGACAACCTATTCCATAAAAGGGGGCTACTACACAAAATCCACAATCAACATTTGACTTAAGATGAAACCGAGGCACCTGCAATAATATCTGACTGGATGACCTGACTTTCTAATGGAAACCAGTTCACACAGGTATCCAGGTGCCATATCATTGATATAATTATAAGTTTTTAATAACATCTTGAAATGGATACGATATCTAACAGATAAGCAATGCAGACTTTGAGGTATTGAGGTGATAAAAGCATTTATTATTATGCGAGCTGCATTATTCTGAATTCGCTGAACGTGATTGATTATATAATCAGATATGCCATATAACAGGGAGTTATACTAGTCTATACGAGATGTAACAAAGACATGGACTAGAATCGTAAGTGCTTCTTGTGTCAAAAATATATTTAAATAGTGGATGTTATTAAGATAGTAGTAGGCAGCTCTGCATACAGATATAACATGCTGATGCATTTGAATACATAGGTAAAAGGTAACCTCTAGATGTGTTACTGACACATTAGTGGTAATTGAAGATGAACACTTCTGTAATGCTACAAAATACCTAAATAGTGTCAACTTATAATAATATAAATTACATTTATATTATATAATATGCAACATACAGCAGTTTCATTGATGTTACTTATCTGTAAGTTGAATTATACGAGACATATTGCTGTGCAATTAGATAGAGAGTCGGTCATACTGCTCGATTTTATACTTGTTTTTAAAATTGTTATGCATTACAAATTCAAATTATACTAAAGGCCCTTAAACTTATATATATATATATATTACATACATACTTTAGAGCATTTATATTTAATCATTTTGCCTGGGCTTTCCACACAATGATGATAATATGGGTATGGGTAGAGCTGTTAGAAACATGAATATATGAGTTCATCAAAACTCACCACATCTTGCTGCTAAGTTCCCTTCAAACATCGCACTATTGTGATATATATCGTAGGAACATACAAGGATTATAAATGTGTTCTGAATATTGAATTATTTGTACTGATTGGGTGAACTAAGTATTTTCATATTAGTCTATTTGGGAGTCGATTTGCAGCCATCGTGGCCATTGCATTACGCAAGAGTGGACATTATTCTACACAAAGTGTCATTACCAACAGGTTGTTGTACCTAAAGGACCTCGTGTTTGTTTGTTTTCAATTAGGGACTGCTGTTTAGAAAGTCATTTAACTTGTATTATCTGCTCTAAAGAATATGTCACATCGGGATACATTCCTGCAGAGTGTGCAGCGTGAATCACGTATAGTGAAGAAGTGAAAAACTGAAGCAGAAGTCACAAGCAGTGTTACCGTTGACATTTTGTGGGAAGATTATGTATCATTATATCAATAATATTTTTGCATTTAATCCAATCATTAAGTGATGACATCACTATGATACACTGTTTGTTTATGTGATCTGGTAAGAGACGGACTGATATGTTGCGAAATTAGCCTAATCTTACATAATCCACACGCAGACATATACGTACAAAGACAAGGGTTGTCATTTTGAAGGTCAATCGAAATAATTATGCTATGATCTTAATACAGATATAGCATTGATTTCAACACTGAAATGAGACCATTCAGCGAGGAATATAATATAACAATGATGTGAAAATAATTATCGTTAAGATGAAGAGAACACATCTTTGTTTGTACCTCTGTCTCTATTAATAGTGTTAACTTCAGTTATTGTTACATCATCCAGCGAAATTAAATCATTTCTCTAAACTTCAGATGAAGATTGATTCATTATTATGTTAAACGGTTATAAACAACAGCTTATTGTTTTACGTTAAAACAGATCGACTACAGTGGAGTTGTGTTTATAAATAATCCTGGAATACTTGTCATAGAGAGTTAGAGGACATTTAGGACAGGTATTCATATTATTCAAGGCAAAGTAGGTCAGCTAGGTACTCCGAGAGTTTTGCTTATTTATGGAATACTACCAGTCATACAGATTATTATAGTATTTTGTGGATGGGTGTGTGGGTGAGTGAGTGAGTGAGTTAGCGAGTGAGAAAACAGGCGGGCGGACAAGTGGACGAGCTAGCAAACGAGGGAGCCGTCGGGTGAGTGAGTGAGTGAGAATCGCTAGACATGTGAGGTATCATAGTTTTCCATCATTAACAAAGGTATTAACTAAGAATATCAAGTATAATTCTCCATATTGTTATTCCACAAAATTATGACAATTGTCAAACGTTATGACACCGCGCAAGCACGCACGACACATACACGCACACATACACACAATACACACACACACATACACACACACATATATATATATATATATATATATATATATATATTATATATACACGCACTCACACACACACATGTTTGTTACAAAGTCTCGTATTGGCATATGAACTATTTCTGAAGAGTCACGTCAGATGTCACTCTTCTATATATTTATGAATATCCTGATATTGTTTTAACTGCCAATACAAATTCTTAAGAAACTTTGATCATTAATTAGCTTTTTATCGTGTTTTGCCTACGTTCTGGCAAACTAATTCAGAACCCTTCGATATATAGTATGCCAACGTTGTCTGACTAAATTATGTATTATATACCAATATTTTGATGATTTTCATCTCTGATGAAGCTTTCACATAATTTAATCACATTATATTGACTTTCTGGACCAGTGCATTTTCGAAAACTCTAATTCAGAGTAGGCCACATTTTTACGTAGAAACTATTATGGAAATAGCTCGCTACTCAATCAAATTATTGCCAATCCGTTCAAATCGGAATCTCCTTTATTCCCTGACTGGCTCAGACAGGCAAGGTTAAGTGGCGCCTCTGGTGAATTAATGACAAATCGCCGAACGTCTTCGGGCCTCATCGTACTATCGACAGCGAGTTGTAACCAAGAGATGTCTTTGTGCTGATATATCGACTGATAACGCAGTCCTGACACCGTTCAGCTTTTACCAATCCGTGCCATCACAGGTGAACTGAAACAGGTAATGTAGGAAACTCTATGGACGACGCCAATAGCTTGAAGCCACAACATTAACAAACCAGATGCCATAAGGTGATCGAAGATCACCGTTAGGCGGACCATCTGTGGCTCTCTCTCTCTCTCTATCTCTCTGTGTGTGTGTGTGTATGTGTGAGCGCGTGTGTATGTACGTGCGTGTTTGTGTATGTGTGTGAGCGTGTGTGTGAACGTGTGTGTGTGTGTGCGTGTGTGTGTTTATGGCTGGTCACCGAATTGGCCATTGATGCTAGTCGTGGAATGTTGTACAGGTTGAAGGATCAGTGTTTTGATGGCTAACACATCTGACACTTGACCTCTCAACCCTGGACCACCTAATTCTAGAAGCGTAGAAGTGAATAGATTTTGCTTGATAAAGCCTGCTGTGATTGATAGAAGATAATAATGTCTTGTTTCAAGAGATGTCTGTATAACTGATCATTCTTCATCAGTATTTTGACGTTATTGATGAGAGATGGACAAGGTGTCGCGTTTTATAGCAATGGTGACCAACGAGTAATAAGTTTATGATCGGATGTTAGTTTTCAGACCGGAAATACTATTTGTTTCTTGATGAACGATCAAAGATTGAGTGATGGCGATTTACTGAAATCGAATATAAAATGTGACACCGTGGCTTGTTTTATTAAGATATAACCAGGTGGATGTTAGTTGTGGATGGTAAGTGTGGCAGAAATGTTTTGGTAAATTTTTCATCTATGTGGGGACATGAATACATATGAATATTGGTGAATGGATACATGGGTACCTCTCTCTCACTCCCGCCTCTGTCTCTCGCCCCCCTTCTCCCTCTCTCCCATATATATATATATATATATATATATATATATATATATATAAATATATTCAGTAAATGTTGATACATGTTTTACTCACATAATGCAGGTATTAATCGATGTAAATAATCCATAATTAGACAAGATAAAGATGAAGAGAAGATGAAGAGAAGATTCACGTGTAGCGTGAAATATTTTTGTCTAGGAGCATTTCTTATATTTCTTGGTAGCGTGTTGTTATGTAGACTTGGCCTGACCATTGTACTGCCTCACGACATGACACGTGACTGGCCGGAAGTGACCTGTCAGGTCATCAACAGTTCCTACAGCGGCCGAATCTGCTCGTGTGAGTACCAAACAAGAGACTTCGGTATGGATAAGGAGCATTGTCTGGATTCCTATCCATGTCTTCATATCGCTGTCTCCTACAGGGTCCATGATGTTCTCGGGAGTCAACAAGATCCAGAAAATGGAGGGAAATTATACGACGGTCAGTTTGTTGGCTTGAAACCATCGAATATTTCCTTGTTCTACGATAATGATCGTCATACTTATAAAATCGTTATGTCACGTGATCGGAAAGATAAGGATAAAATCATAAATAGGACAATCGTAGGTCATCTCTACCGATCCTGGGAAGATGCATTTTTTTAAACGGTACGTTTCCTGATAGTACGCACATTGTTATCGTCTAGGTGTGGGGGGTGTTATGGCTTTTTAAAATGTGTTGCTTGAAAACCAGACTTGGATGTTGATTAGTTTTAGTGAAATACGACATAAACTGGAATCCAGAAACTTTCTTCCGGATTTTATTGTCTTTTTAATCTACTAAAATGTCTGTTTATACTAGTTAAACCATTTTACTGCATTCTTGTCTTTTTCAGTGCACGCTTCACGAATGTGGAGCCGCCGAATGGAATATTAACCAAGTTTACACGTTCGAGCGTCTCTGGGGTCAACGTGGACACCCATTCAGATGTTATTATGATCCTGATGACGTCATACAGGTGATATTAGAACGGAGGCCATTGTCACAAATGATCCACGCATTATTATGGCCGACAATGTTTTTAGTGATAGGATTATTATGGCTCGGCTTATGGCTAGGTTGTTGGCAGGTAGATATGGAGAAGTACTCACAACCTAATATAGATCGTACACGAGGTGATATAGCTATTAGTGGTAGAATGCTATTTAATTAATACTTCCAAGTTTGCAAATTAATTTAGTATAATAAACTCTTATATAGAGTAATTTAAATTGGTTAATTTAAAGTGTGTGATGTATTACTGAGTTAATTACAATTATGATATATAGGTAAACGTATTAATTAATATTGTTGATGTTGTAATATCCATAATGAATATTCTGATTGATACACATATTTGCCAAATAATATCTTCCATGATACGTACTATTTTTATTAATATAAATATATTATGTGAGTACATAAATTGATATAATAACAACATGTTACATTACCTTATAGAAGATAAACAAACAGAATAGAAATAACGTTTTTGTATGTCGCGAAATTAGTTATCCCATAAATATGTGATTTAGTTGATTGGTTTTTCATCTTTAAACCTTGGCATGTATTGTAATATAGCCAAATACCGGTGTTTATATTAATGTCTCTCGTGTTACAATATACTATAATCAAAAACTTGTGTAATATATATTCAAATATATCATGAGTTCGGGTATTACATAACAAACAGATATATACATCGATAAGGGACGATGTAATTTACTTTGAACATTTAATTACGTAATTTTCAGTTATTAAATTTATACTTAATTACCTCATGATTGTTCAAGTGAGAGAAAAGGAAGAAAAAGATAATAGGTTTAGTTTTATATTATTGATACCAACATTAATACAGATTCTGGTAGTTACTGAAAGCTTACACGATATCTGAGTATATACAGATAATGCTAGTTAATTGTCGAATTGCAGACACAATGAATGCCAAGAACTGTAAAAGACTATATTTGTACTTGATGTGCCAGAAGGTTTTCGAACTTAAAATGTTGACATTCATTTTTAACATATTCTAAGATATTTTAATAAAAGTGTTTAAAATAGACGTCCTTTGGTAGGGTTTACTTTTCATATTCAGATATTAACAAACGTATAATCATGAATATAATTGTTTCCTCGTAATGAAATGGTTTGTAGATTTATGAAATGGAAGACTGTTATTCAACAAACACCAATAGTGCCGATTAATCCCAGAAGAAATATATTTTGAATTGTGCATATTTTATATTTTATATTTCATTGTTGTTATAAATTAGAGAAATATTTGATGAAAGATTTGGTTACGTTGATATTTGTTAGTTGTATCATCATTTATAGATGTACATATTGTGAATATTTAATTTAATCTCGTTTAGTTTCCATTAAACATGAAAGAATATTAAATAATGTTTATTTAGAACCTATAATATACATGATCGGTGATTACTTCATTTTGCGCGTCTATAGTACAGCTTAATATTATGTTACTGTTAGTATATATATATATATATATATATATATATATATATATATATATATATATATATATATATATATGGCACTGGCTCAGAAAATCACTATCTAAACATCCCTTGAAACCTATAAATAAGGACATTGCGACACCACAGATACTACTGACCTCAGCTTACAACAAAATTCTACAACTAATATATATATATATATATATATATATATATATATATATATATATATATGGGTTTCTCATCAGCCTGTTAGAGCCTAACTAATCCGGTGTTCTTTCCTGATAAATATGTCACGCTCAGAGGGTACGTACAGAAAGCGGATAATTTAATATATCTATAAAATAACCATTTTGACACCACAGTTTGGCATTCAACAGTAATTTGCACCTACCTGTTAGAAACCCCATGTCAAGGTAGTAATATGTTAGACAATAGTACTTATAACCATGGCCTGATGAATGCTCTCCCCCCCCTCTCTCTCTCGCTCGCTCGCTCTCTCTCTCTCTATCTATCTATGCTAAACATTGTATCTCATAACTAATGTAATATGACTTTGTCATAAGTATTGTCAAGAGGGCGCATTTATTATTTCAATAGCTCAGTAAAGCTTCAGGTCTGTGGCCAGAGGCATCCGATTATTATCGTAAGAAAGTGTAGACGTTCCAAATGCAAAGATACAGAAAATGAAGCTAAATCATATATAGTTTTATAACTGTGAGATTCTGAGATAAAGTCTACATAAGAAATTTTGTTATTATGGAAAGTTAAAGCGAATCTTGTAAGTTATGTTATACGTTTATTAAAAAGTAGCCGTACCATTTGTTAATATTTGTTACACTAAATAGTCCACAAATTAAAACGTTCCACTTTATCCCTTTTGTAATAGTTATCAGGAAGCTAACTCGTCCCTAAATGATTCTAAATATTTTATTGGAATTATTAAATAAGTTCATTTAAACCTGAAAGCAAGACTCATAAATTAGATGCACTAGTTTATACAACAAATTATACAAATACCGTCATTATGTATTCGCTCGTTAATTCCTTGACAGGCTTTGGCGATTGTCTGTTGATTGGTTTCAACGTGTAGACATTTGTGATGTCGTATTTCTGTTCGTAGATTCTGTTATCATTTACCAGGAAATTATGGTTAGAATCTTAAGCAGCATCATTCAGTCTGCATATTCCTATTTTATGCTCAAAGTAAAGAATGTCACATTGAGAAAACGGCTCCACACTGTGTCATCTCCTATTAGAGAAGTCTAAGACGGGAAGGAATGTTGTCAATAACCAGGAAATAAATGGCACAAATTCTTACTGAGGGATTCTCGTCATAGTATTATGTAAACACAGATGTTAACAGGCAGCTGTTAGGGTGTCGTTATGCGGTCTGTTATTGTTGCTACTGTTAAAGGTGCGTCAGGGCATTGATAGGAAGGATTCTTAACCTGGTATTTGACGGTTGGATGGATGAACGAAATCCGTCATTTTATGTGTGAATATGTTTTTGTGTACCTTTGTCTAGTGAGTATGTAACTTTTAGG
Source organism: Paralvinella palmiformis (assembly GCA_025642065.1). Lineage (NCBI taxonomy): Eukaryota > Metazoa > Annelida > Polychaeta > Terebellida > Alvinellidae > Paralvinella > Paralvinella palmiformis. Next base: position 125,177 of record JAODUP010000545.1, on the reverse strand, counting down.
TCAAATATTTAAACGCTACTTAATATTGTACATATAACAATCAGACCTTTTACGTTTTACCTATTTAAGTAATATAATCATTAGAAGACATCATAATGTAGATAATCAAAATGAAGATAGGATACATAATCCATAATATAACAGATGACACAATGAAGATTACAATAATAATAATAACTTACTGTAAGAGTATTCAGGTTACTCCTGTATGATAGCTGGTAAGGGACTGCGATGTATGACTTCAGATCGTTGTTTGTATCCGTGGAAATATTTGGTCTAATCATTTGACTTCCCTATGATCTGGTCCTGAGGTCCATATATGTATCGGGTGTAATCAGGGTAGTAGAGTTTCATTCATGTTAATAGATGTCAAAGATTCAACAGATTACAATGTAAAGAACAATTGTGATAGAAGACTTAACTCACGCTTCTCACTACGTCACAACTCAATAAACAACTTCTGTTTTCTTCAGAATTGACAAATGATATCACGGTGATGTACAATATACGTAAAACAATATCACGATAACGTTGATAATTTTCAAACTAGTCAATCTAATGTTTGTATCACCCACATTTATTTTGGGGAAAAACGCACATTATGTCGTTGGTAAGAAGAGGATGTTACTAAAATTCACCTGGCTTAGAGATAACAATAAAATAAGTAATTAAATATGGGAAATCAGTTTCATATACGAACAACATGGACATAAATAAAGAACCCCCTTTATTATTATTATTATTATTATATTGCTCTGCCTCTCTCCCGCTAAATCCCCCCTCTATCTCTCTTAACCCCCTTCTATCTCTCTCTCTCTCTCTCTCTCTCTCCTCTCTCTATCTTATATATATATATATATATATATATGTGTGTGTGTGTGTGTGTGTGTGTGTGTGTGTGTGTGTGTGTGTGTGTTGGTGTCAGTGTCAGTGTGTACATGTGTGTGGCAGTTTAGTGTGTGTACGGGTGTGTGTGTTTGTGTGTGGGTATTTCATATGTAGTGTGGGTTCGTGTGTATGCTATAATTATATATGTGTGTCCTTTCACTTCCACTGCTCACCAGATGTCAATGTTTGAGTGGCAAATAGTGAACCCGAAAGGTGAAGGCCGCAGAATCAGTCGGCAGATTTTAGCTGGACATTGGACAGACAAGACGGGTACTGAAGATGGCAAATATTCTGTTCACTTCCTAATTGTTTTATTATCCGAAATTATTTCCCGTATCTCTTTATTATTATGCTTGGAGCAACTCTTATTGTTGTGACTTTGCTCAATCATTTCATGCTTCAACATACACATAATTTTATCATCGACAATCTTCATTTTCTACACATTCAAACAATATTGATGTTCTCTGATTGGAGAAACATTACCTACATCCACATCCTGTATCATAACCGTAGTAACAAAAAGAAGTATTGGACTATAAGCTTATGGGTCTTATTTACCCCATGTGACCACCTTAGGATTTTCATGAGATAAAGCAATTATTATATACATCATATTCTACTTCAGACCCAGCTACATTGAAATACAAATTAATACTAGAATCAGTAGGTTTATCTCTAATCAACTGATCTTTACTTGATAAACCCGTAGCAATTTCAACTGCATACACAAAATCCTCGGTAACACTCAAGTGGCTAGTCACTTACCTACTTTTTGCAACACGGCCAACACTTTGACCAACACTGGTATTTTCACTGGTATAACAGACTAATTCCAGGGTCACGTTTGTGGTCTATCCATATTGTAGCACACAACAAAGTACTATACAGCAAAATAAAACGTTTGTCAATATGCCATTGTTCCTTGTATGTTTGTTAAATTGTTAACTTCGATGATATGAGAGTAAATTATTTATAACATGGTGGAGGTGTTACCTGAGTTGTTATATTCCAGTTACTGTGTTAGATAGCATCCGACTTAACATAGGCGATAGTCCTTATTAGCTGGATAATATAAAAGATAATGACAAAAATATGAATGGCAAAATATTAAATAACAGTAATATATAATAAATAAACTATGTACACAAACCTTTGAAGTGAATGGTTTATATCATAAATAAAATAGGTTACGATAAACAATTGAATAAATTATATTTATTATTATGTACTGCAACCCTACCTTTTGGTATGACTGTTGTTAAATTTAATACTGCATAATGCAGAAAGTAACATTCATTATATATAGTTTTGTTTCTCTTTGTTCCATAAAGGTTCCGGTTTGATGTAGCCTAGTAACATATCCTATCAAAATAACATCATTACACAACGTGGTTACTTTACCATGTAATATCAGATCGCTGTATATCACGTTAAAGTCAAAATTAACATTTTCTAATCTATAGACAGGTGACTTATTTGATATGTCATTTTTGTTATATCTATTTATTGACCAACAACAAAGTTGCTGATCCTGATTTATTTAGATAGATCTGTTTCTAAATATTTTCAGTAACTCATTTTATCTGATTCAATTTGTAATTAACAATTGAAGTCAATGACATATGTTATAGAATTAATGGTAATCTTATTGTTTCAATTGGTGAATATATGCAAATAATATTAAATATTTCCTGTCCATATTTTCTTGTAATATTCCTAAGCTGAAGCAAATCGAAATAGAATAAACATTTAACAATCGGTCTCGTGGAATAACCCACATTACCAGAACGTTCTCCATCTAGAATTGTTATAATATTAATAAAATTATTGTAATTAAAATATATCTCTACGATGAACGCGTTATTATTGAGTATTAATATACATATCATGTCGTAATGGGAAGACATTAACTTCAGTTTAAATTACTATTATTAATTAACTGGGTTAAATAAGAAAACGATGCAAAATAAATAAAGATGATCTAGCCTAAAGAATGAATCCGCCGATATCATATAAAGAGATAATAGACATATATATATATATATATATATATATATATATATATATATATATATATATATATATACACAAATATACAAAACAAAGAGAGAGAGAGAGAGAGAGAGAGAGAGAGAGACGGGGATAGATGTATTTTTGTTTTGATTTAGCGATGGTAACATCTAGGATATTCGACTAAGGATGACTATCTATGTAACTGATATAGTCTGATGGGACATCTCCCGGATAGATATAGTTAGCAATAGGATTTAATCACGCCATTTTGATATCTACAACATATCTCCCTATCACTTGTAATATAATAATTTCTCTCTGAATATAATCACGTTGTTAGAGAATTCGGTAGAAAAATGCAGGTCAAGGAATAAGCTGATTTGTTTTGAGTTATTTAATCTCGGTACCGGTCACACCTGAGATATATGGCCGAGGATCGACTCTCTAAATAATCAACCAACAAACACAGGTATAATATGGATTATAACCACAAACTAGTGATTTGCAGTTCAATGCTACAAACACTGTCCCGTTGGAATAGCGTGATCAGGGCTCGAATTACTTTTTAGTGCAATCTTATTAATCGAAACTCAAATATAATAATGTAGAGGTGTTACATTGGAATACATAACTTTGTACAACTTCTAACAAGAATTGGAAAATCTTCTCCGATGTTTCCTCGAAGATGATTTATAATCATATAAATTATTGCCTGTTTGCCCTTTAATAGTATGTAAGTTAATTTGTCATGGTATTGAGAGAAAAATACCTTTCAGCTGTCAAGTAGTAACTCGAGTCGTATATTAAATCATCATTTCATTTTTCATGGGCGTGCCATAAGTTACTGTCAAAAGTATAAACCTGTATTATAATATCAAACATCTGCTTCTTTTTGTTGCTATGATATATTTATGTTAATAAAGAGTATTAATTTATTTTTGCAATAATACGTAGAGGAGCAAAACAACTTAATGATCTAGTATACAATAATTTGATAATCATATCTTACATTATTAATGATTAAGTTCGGAATGGGTGATTATTGTACCTGATTATTTTTCTTACCTCCTCCATCGAGAGCAGCACACGTTACTGCGATCCAATTAACCTATTTACATCGATAAATGATGTTCAAATGTAGGGCACGCACGTACACAAACGCACGCACGCACACACATACACAATACTATATTAAGAGACGATCTATAAAAACCTGTCATTATTAGTTATTGATAATATTGTTATCAGACACATTTTGTGATAAGAGTAACGGTCGTAGTGGGTAATGTAAACTAGACGATGACAGTCTTACCCTCATCCTACTAATAAAGTTATTCCATTTATGTTGACAATGTTTATCGGTGAGAGTCATTTTGATACCTAATAACCCCTTTTATTGTATAACATGTCTCCGGAGCCCATTCCTATGAGAATATCGTAAATAAGAATTATGTGAGTCTGGATAAACACTATTTTAGGATGTCGATGGCTCAATCAGCTACTCAAATGCCTTGCTTATGCTACTGGCTTGTTCTTATTCTGTCACAACGTAGTGTACAGGAAAATTACATATGGAACAATATTCTATTGTTTTTATGCATTTGTTGACGTGTTAGTGTTGGTAACATTGTTTATGACCTAATGGTACCATTATATCGGAGAGTCCACCTCATAATTGCGATACTTTCAGTAAGTAGATAAAACCCCTCTGAATTAAGACAGACAATAAACTTGGCTACCTCCACAACATAAGTAGATATTATAAGCCTTATAGGATATCTGACTCTTCCTAAAGGAACATCCACTGTTAGAGTGATAATTCACTCTCTCTTTCACACACACACACACACACACACAACACACACACACACACACACACACACACTTGGGATGGATGCTCATACATCTTGCTAATGAACAACTAATGTGTTGATAGCAGCACATTGTCTAGTATATATTAATATTTGTTCACATACATATTGATATGGTAATGGCTAGTTCCGCAGAGTTGGGTTAGCATAAGCTTTTTGCTGCTAATTAGTTTATCTCCTGTCCTGGGGATGTTCGACCTTTTTTTCCATTTCGGTTATGTTATGATGACCTTGCAGTAAATTATTTATAACTAACTTATATGGGTACAGAGGCACCTACACCCTCATGTAGGTACTTCTATTAGTATTTAAACACATAGGGATACATATAAATATATATCCAAACAGACACTAACATGTCAACATATATATACATAGGGATACGTATTTCAGAAGGTTAACGCCAAAAAGGTTTCAACACGTATTCAGAGATACATAGACGATGATTCAACGATGTTTTATATCAGTTAACACAGACGTATACAACAATAATTGCATACACATATTGAAACCAATATACTAAAATTGCTTAGCACAAATACCAATGTCACAACGACAATAGGCTAGGATGTCCATAGATTGATTTTAAGGGAAAGTTAAATTAACAATATGTTTTCAAACTTAACATTATTCAAATGGTATCATATATTTACGATCTAATAATTCGATAGCGTAGCTCCGACTTAATTGTATATTAACTCCATTTCGTCATAATCATTATGATCACAGTCAAGTACAAAATGTCAGTTTATCCACGAATATTGTATCTCTCATGGTATGAGGAATTGTTTATTTTTATATCGATGTAGATATATATTAATATAGGTGCATACGGTTCGCATCAATGCACATGCTCCATTTATCATTGTAACAAATACTAGAAAATATGATCATATCACCCCAATTCTTCAAAAACTACATTGGCTAACTGTTAGACAACGTATCCATTTTAAGATTCTGTTAATAACTTATAAATCTATTAATGACATGGCGCCAGAATACCTGTGTGAACTGGTTTCCATTAGCAAGTCATCCCGAAAACTCAGGTCATCCAGTCAGATACTATTGCAGGTACCAGTGTCTCGGCTCAAGCCATATGGTGATTGTGCGTTTAGTGTTGCAACCCCCACTTTATGGAATAAGTTGCCGGCAGATATTAGAAATGAGTCGTCTCTTGGAAATTTTAAGTCTCTTCTAAAAACACACCTATTTAAGGTCGCTTTCACAGATAAATAATTATTATCTTTTAAATCATTACAGGATCTTTACAGACATATTATTTGGGGTATTATTATATTATATATTATTTGTACAACGCCTTTGAATGGCTCCTGCTAGTAAGGGCGCTTTATTAAATATACATATTATTATTATTATTATTAATTCTTTCTTAAAGACAATTAATGTTTCCACTGTCCACCGATGTTATTCAGAAGAACCCATAGTGGTTATTACGTCACCATATATTAACATCAGTGCGTGTAGAACGCCACCTGTGGTCTCACACTATCAAAGCTTCGCCACCCAATTACCACATTGAGATAAACTAACCACGAACCCTCGTGACCTATAAACTCTTCACAAAATATAATTCTCTACACAATACACATATAATATACCGACATAATGGGCTTCAGGAGAATATAAACGAGAAACGAATGTTTTAGTTCAATCTTCTAAATTATTGTTTTCTCATTCAAATGCCAATACTATGGATAATATATTTGTAGGCATTAGGAATTTAATTCAGAATGAACATTTTATACACATAGTATAAACTATGTAATCAATCAAATGAAATAATTAACTAAATAGATGTAATTATCCCACCAAGTAATCATCCAGAGAAACAGTAAAATCTGTAATCGGGCATCAATACCGGAGTCATAACGATCGTAAAGACGAAATACGATGACTATAATGAATTAATTCTGTGATTAATAAAACTGAGTTTGAACTTACAGCTAGTTTTACACATGATAACATTCGGCGAATCATTGATGTCAGTTATATATATATATATATATATATATATATATATATAGGCCCCTTCTTATTGGCATAAGGCTAAATGATCAGTATTGTTATAATCTTCGTACGCTATGTGACAATCGAATAGTCATATGTAAGTATAATTTATTGTTCGGTGTCTTTTGTTGGGTTTTTCATTGGCTAGATAATCAAAGTCTAGGGATAAACATATCAGTGATTGGTATAATGTTGTATATCAGTTTATATCTTGTATATATTAAGGTAGTGTGTGTGTGTGTGTGAGTGTGTGTGTTACGCGTACATGTATAAATATATATATATATATATATATATATATATATATATTTCAATGCATATTTCGAATAATTTATACACCAATCTTTTGTAGAATAAACATTTTAATTTGCGATTTAGAAGCCAAAGCTATATAATATATTTCTTGTTTTAGTTTAGAAGTTCAAAATTAAACTTCACATTTCTGTATTTATGTGTTCTTTGATGATATTTAGAATATCCTTTTTAAAAAGATAACAAAATTATCCCGTTACGGTAAGTGATGTATACTGATTGACATACTGATAAGTCAGTGGTAAAGACTTCATTCCTAGAGAACTTGGTAAAAAACCTACTCTTTACTATGTTTTCCATAAAATAATGTCCTATGACTTTTAAAATTGTATTTAGCAATACTAGGAAAAAGAAACTACAACAACACTGTCAGGTATATATGTAACTAGGAATCGTGATTCACGAAGTGTTATCATGTTTGTCTCACTCCATTCTTTTTAAAGTCCATTTTCTCCACTTCGTCGATTTTAACCTTTCACCCGTCACTTCAATCTACCTTTAGGCAGTTTCGAATAAAACTGGCGCGATGCTTTGATACGCCTTACAGTCATTCAAATACATCCATTCCAACACCTGTTATGGCGCCTCCGTGGTCTAGCGGTAGCGTGTTGGACCACAGATCACCTCCCGGTTCGAATCCCGGCGTGGGCATATCTGAAGGTTGTTTCGTCTTTCACTTCGTCTCATTACCTTTGGAGATCGCTCGGCCCATTTAGCCTACCTTGTGCACAAATGTGGCCGTAAAACATCAATCATCCAACACCTATTACTGAGGTATGTGATTAGGTTTTCTCGGGATCAACATAATTTACTTTAAATCTGTTATTTAGTACATTAGTCAAAGTATGTGGTTTTCTTATTCGCGACTTCAGGCGCATCAATGGTCTAACTGGTAGCACGGTTGACCACAGACTTCGACCAGCTAATTCAAATTCATGGCGTAGCAGAGTCTGAAGGATGTTTCATCTTTCGCTTTGCCTCATTACCTATCAAGTCGCTCGACCGATTTGACTTACCGTGTGCTTAAAAGGGGTCGTAAAACGACATTTATTAGCCCCGAAATTACTCATATTTGGAAAATCACAAACGTAAATTACATCTGTCGATTTGAATTCAGATTGTTCTGTAGCGTCCTACATGTAAACAATGTCTCTTAATATGCATAGGTTTTCATGACGACAAGATTTAGTTTCATCTTTAAGATGAGATTTGTTGGATAGATACAGGAAATACCCTTCACACTCGTCCAGAATGCCTCTTTGGTCTGACTACTAGCTCGTTTTGGCACAGATGTCAACAACCTGCGTTCAATAGTTGTCGTGGGCATTATTAAAGGGTGTTTCGTCATTTACTTGACCTCACCTTGATCTGCTCGTTACTCTAGCTTGTACATAAAATGGCCGTAAAACATCAGACATACGTCACACATATTCACCGTGTTTGATATATTCTGCCAGTATATATGGCTAGCGAGTTATAGTTGTAATGAATAGATATATATTTCAAACTGTTGCTTTATTGTGATATTTTAAGGGAAGAAGAACATTTCGACGGTTGGGAAATATCTGCCGAATACAACTATTACTACATGGCTGATAATAAGTCTAGTTGTTTTTACATTAACCAAACTTATTCACAACTGTTAGCTTTTTACAAGCTCTATTTAACAATATTTAGCTGGCATTACGAGCTACACGATAACTACGTATCAATGTAAAAATACCACATTTATTAAGAAACTTATACTTAATGTGTTTGTGTATATATTATTTGTTTGTGAAATGCCTCCAACAACTATGTATTGGTGAACAAGAAAGTAAAATATGATGTAGTGTAATTATTCGAATTAAAATCGTTAGAATCAATTAGATTTATTTCTCTACATCAACTAACAATGGGCGTTGTTATTAGAATCAATTAGATTTATTTCTCTACATCAACTAACAATGGGCGTTGTTATAAAAAATAATATTACCTTGGGATTGGCAGAGAAACCACACCTGGCCTACCGCAATTAGCAAAGAGCCTATACTTTTATTTGACCCCCCCCCAGATAAGAAATGAAGGTTATGAAAAAACGGTAGCTTATTTAACATGTATTTTAAGAACGATTTCTTATTTTTTCAAGAACCAATATGAAAAATCGTCAACAACCTTACAAAATAACTATCATCTCATTCTTTGATACATGAGCAAAAATCTCTTCATCGTCTTATCCGAAACAACTTTTATCAAGATACTGAGACAAATGAGGAATTTATCTATATAACGTCAAATTCGTTTTCTGTACAAAGGTGCCGTAAAAAAAGTATCAATATTAGGTATGAGAGCATCTTTTTGACAGCCAATAGAAATAATTTAGTTATCATGGTTGTTCTATCTGTAGAGGGAGGGGAGATAAATAAAAACCAAAATTATTCAGTGAAAATATTACAGCATCTATCACACGTTTCGTATATATTTCTATTAGGTGATATCTTTGTGGGCGGTTTTCAGTCTTGATAACCAGGTCAAGGAGTCATATAACTTTGACTGAGGAAACAATATCTGGTATAATATGTTGTTTTTATATTAGACTAGGGAAATAAGCCATCGCTGGTATCAATTTGTATGTTAATAATATAATTCTCATTTTGGTGTTAGCTATTTTAACATCTAATAACCTCTCGTTCACTCAAAGAACTTTCCTTGCCACATTATATATTGATATCACCGGAATTAAATACTAAATATGAGCTATTTTGTGGATTAAAGCTTTTACAATGTCTGTGTTGCTGTGTCAAAATGACATGAGTATGGCAGCAATTTAATACAGTGCATCATATATGTCGATGTGGGCTTCTCAGTGTCATTCCACATGTTCCGCTGTTAATCATTAATGAGGTTATAATGACACGTTCGTATTTTGATTATTTTGATAAATATAGATTCTGGTAAATGTGAAAGCAAATTACCGAGAATGAATTATGTATTAGGAGATTGTTTTCATAATCTTATTTAAAGGTAAGTGATGTGGGAGAGGATGAATTTAAGCTTTCAGATGAATATTAGAGTTGTATGGGATTTCTATCTATTTAGCTAGCTAGCTCTCTCTCCTCGCTTTCCCTCACTCTATTTTTATACACAAAAACAAAACACCATAACACACATAATCCATTTATAGTAATTAGATTAAAATGAAATTTGTTAATGTATATATTATAATCCCACGTATTCAGTTCAGAGATTGCCAAATCCTTTCGACCATGGTCAAATAGTCATGTAGCGCTAATTATCCACACCTATATAGGACCAAATTGGTGATAACGTTTTAGATGAACGATGATTTAGCTTGATGTATTAGAGTAAATGTAGGGGATTTACTCAGGTTTGAGACGATATTTCGTTCTAGTCCAGTAATAATCCATTGTGCGGTATTGCTACTTGTTTATATTTTAGTAAACCCAGTGAGCCATATGAGTTAGTGTACATGTATCTTTGTAAATGTTAAATGTAAGCTTTGTTAACACCGAGTGTATTATACGGCTGAATTCCTAGTAAGAGAATTCGACGCCTTACCGACCATGGGACGTAGTAATGATAGCGCTTTAATTTAGTAGGATTTATTCAGTTATTCGAACCCAGAATAAAGCTGAGGTCAGCATCTGATGTGTCGAAATGCTTTATATACAGGTTTCTTTTGGACCACAGAAAATTACAGTTGAAAGTAAACTGTGGTGTCAAAATAGTTTATGATATGTATGTAGCAAGTCACCATTGAACCACACGCACGTGTTGTTTGTTGCGAGCTGTGGTATCAAATGGTATGTTTTTTAGGTGCTTCCGCTTTTTGTACGTAGCCTGCATGTAGCCGCTTTCCTGTGGGCGTGATATATTTGTCGCGTACGAAAAGCGAATTAGCTGATCCCTACAGCCTGATGAGTAGACCAGACACATGCTTAGGTATACGCACACATTTATCAATATGTGGACGTTAGGTCAGGTTTGAAAATGATAACATAGTTCAAACAGTATGGAAGCTATGACGCGTTATTACGGTCTGCTTCAGCGCAGATGTCAGTCTTTTAATAGCAATTAAGCTAAATAGTTTTAATAGTAGTCGCTTCGTGACGCCTGCCCGTTGTAAAAACTGATCTTTGAAGACGGTAACAATTGGGTTATATAGTTTATATACTATTGCTTTGAAGAAAGATACAGCAATTGAAAAATAGCTATAAATAGGGCTGCTTAGATAATTAAGCTAAACATTCTCACTACTGCCGTGATCTGACTTGGGTGTTCTACTCCCAAACTCCACGGCTGTAGGTGATTCGCTTTTTGTTTTTGCTTGGCGGCTTAGGGACTGGTGAGACATTACACATGTCTCAGCAAGAAAAGAGTTTGAATTCACGGTTCGAGATTCTCTGTGCCTGTGCCTTATTATACACAGCTAAAACACACACACACACGACACCACACACACGCACACGCACAGCACACGCACACACACACACAAACACACACACACACTAATACAAACACGTACACACACGGACTGACACATTAGTTGCTAATTTCATATTTTATTTAAATTAAGAAGGATCTTCTTCGCTTGTTAATCCTCTACGTAGAATCCCTCAATTAGATCGATAAAATAATAAACAATGACTAGGGTGTTTGAGGTACAGTACATCAACCCTAGTTCCCACTATAAGGTGTTTGGGGTAGAGTAAATTAACCCTAGTTCTCACTATAAGGTGTTTGGTATAGAGTAAATCAACCCTAGTTCCCACTATAAGGTGTTTGGGGTAGAGTAAATCAACCCTAGTTCTCACTATAAGGTGTTTGGGATAGAGTAAATCAACCCTAGTTCCCACTATAAGGTGTTTGGGATAGAGTAAATCAACCCTAGTTCCCATTATAAGGTGTTTGGGATAGAGTAAATTAACTCTAGCTCCCACTACTTTAGAATAAAACAATCCTTATGTATCAAGATGATTTGGTATCTATTGACTTTATGATGTTTTATAAATGTTTTAACGTATGTATGAGCGGAATCATTTAGTGTTTGTGGAATGTTACTACAGATGTACGGGTTTGATATGAGGGTTTTGAAGGGGGGGGGGGGAAAGATAAAGATATAAGCTGTGCACATTGGAAACAATTCACTCATTGCTAGAATTGCTAAACTTGTCTACTACAACTTGATAAATTATGCCATCTAGTAGAAGAAATGGTATGAGTTAGTTTACCGACAGAAACTTGAATGCCGTTTCAAAATGATATACTAACGATTTTCCTTATGCAAACAGACAGATATACAGACAAATAGACCACCAGCCAGATAGGAAGACAGACAGATATACAGACAGATGTGCAGTCCGCCAGCCAGCTAAACATACAGAAAAAGTGATTCCATTGAAATCTTATTATCATGTTTGAATTATGAAACGTAATAAATTAAGTATTATGTAATTTAAAGTTTAAGTGTAATATAATTACATCCATAACTCGGATTATTTTTATTTAATTGTTATCATGTCACCTTTGCATACCTATAATATATGGGGTTATAATACCAAGTTTATTTGGATGTCACTCATTGTGTCAATAATGTATTATAATCAAACTAAAGAGACTTATTACTTTATTTGGTTAGTTATTGATTGGTTGGATCAGTGATTGGTCGATCGATTGATTGATTGATTGATTGAAAAGGTGATTGCGTCAGTGGGTCAATCATATTGTCTGTCAATCAACCTGTGTATCAGTCACTTAGGCAGTTAGCCTGTCTCTCAGTCAGTCAATCAGTCCATCAATCCAGAAATCAGTCAGTCCGACATTTAGTACGTCAACTAGTTCGTGCTTCAGTCAAGCAGTTATTAAATCAATCATTCTTTCATTTGGCCGGCCAGCCAGCCAGTCAGCCAGCCAGCCAGCCAGCCAGCCAGCCAGCCAGCCAGCCATTCAGTCAGTCCAATAAATCAGTCGGTTACTCAGCCATTCAGTCAGTCCAATCAATCAGTAAGTAGTCGGTCAATTAATTAGCCACTCAGTCGATGATTGCTTATTTTAAAAGCGTCGCTATTCAACTGAGATATTGTCAAGGACGATTCCCTAAAGAAATATAGCACATAAATAGTTGGCTTTATTAGATATGGAGGTATACCGGCGTTTGATAGGGTCACACATTGTATTATCTATAAGGAACACCAAGTCTAACTGTTGCCTTTTCCTAGATACATTATAAACAAACTGCAAATTGATATATCACGTACAGTTGATTATAGTCAGTCTATACATTTTTGGGATAACAACTTTTAAAATAACATCAAAGTGCTATTCAGCCTTTTCAAGCAATCAAGATTTATCAAATTTATCTCAAATATAAAATAGAGTGTTTCAATATTCATGTAGTAAGATTATAAACTTGTTTCATGTTTTAGCTAAAACATCATATTTAGGAGTCATAACGTGATATTTAATTATAACAATGAATATATAACGCGTTATCTATTTTCTTATCAGCTAATCATGTTTAATATATTCCAAATACAGTATCCGTTAGTTTAAGAAACATATAGTTTATGGCGTTCATCTCCTGCTAAGCAATAATAGTAAGTTTGATTTAGAAATATTCAATGTTAGTGAATACAACATTTTCTTTATCAAATTTTAGCCAGTTTCAGTATTCATATTTTGCCAAATTATTCTAAACACCATGTATTCCATATAAGACAATTTGATTAAACAGTTTTAAACATCTCCACAAAGTGATAATTAAAATAAGCTCTCCAAAACGGCACCTGTACGTTTGAAAGCCTCAGTTATGGTTTATAAAATCCAACTTAATAAACTTAATTAACTTCGTCTTTTGTTTAGCAAAAGGTTACAGAATTCACTGACGTTTTCATTCAATGGTGATATATATTAAACAGTAAGTAAAAAGAAAACGGCAATAATAATACAATTGAAATAACAATTAAGTTTGTTGCATTTTAATTATTAAATTATCTCTATAACGTTTTAGCAGCGATATGCGGCCATCAACAACGATGTGATATTCGACAGTATTGTTAATGATAGGATTATTACCATGATTTGGCTTACGGTTAGGTTGCTGGAATATACACTGATACAAAATATATATCGTACACGCTGTGGGATGTTTAGCCCTTAATCCTGATGACACACATCTGGTCAATGACTTTTCTGTGACTAATGAGGAGATGTTTCGACGGGGTGTCCGTGTTTATGAGCTCAAATCCGGCTCAATACTGTTATTATTAGATTTGTTTACCCATGTAGAAGCTCTTCGGCCATATGTATGAGATGTAACAAGTGATGAGACTAAATAATTAAAATTAACTGTTATCTGTGGAAAACAAGGAATATGTAATCAAATGTTTCATTATCACTGTCTTTGTTTTATTGTATCTCATTTTTGATAAATCTGTGTACTGGGTGAACAATGAACCATCTATCTCAATTGCTGATACTTGCGAATGTATTATGTGGTGACATATCGCAGAAATAAATTAAAAGGTTTTTAATGAAAAGATACATAACCGTACAAAATTTAACGTTTTGTTTCCAATCAGTTCATGAGGGGTATTATTACTCATTTATTTAATAAATCATATCCCTTGTCCACATGCTAATGGCTTGGCCTTAGTGTACCACAGACACAACAAACTACACTCTGAAAAATATACCTTTGTTCTTCATATCTCAGCTAAAATATCAACTTTTACGGTTTGACCATATATTATTTATTAAAACATTAGGTACATTAATCTATATTATCGTTGGGTTAACTAAACTGAGCAAAATAACCGAAGTAACTAAAAGGATCTTGGGTACGGGATGTCTTGGGTACGAGTTGTCATTTTGCCGGCGCTGCCTTCGTGAAATGCACTACTGAGTCAAACAACAATTATCCATAATTACAAAAATCAGAAAATTTTACATATAAATATTGATTTTCATTACAAATCCATGTATCAACTTCTTTCGCTTATATTTTCACTCCATGACTGCATAAGTTTAAATACAAATGACGATTGGGGTCTGTTTGCATCTAGTCTAGATCTAGTCACTAGAGTCTAGACGTCTGCTAAGACACTGAACATTTTTCTCCCGATGACTGGATTTCTTGACACTGAAATAGCACCGGCCATTAAACCGACCCCCCCAAAAAAATAAGGGTCAAAATGTTGACACCAAGTCTCTGCTTAATGGCCAGGACCTACGGTATATATATATATATATATATATATATATTGTGTGTGTATTTCTATGTGTATATATATATATTTATATTGTGTGTGTATTTCTGTGTGTGTGTATATATATATATATATATATATATATATATGTGTGTGTGTGTGTGTGTGTATGGGTATGTATGTGTGTGTGGTGTGCATGCATGCGTGCGTGCGTGTGCGTGCGCATGTGTATGCTCACGTGTGTATGTGTTCACGTGCGTATGTGTGTCTTAGGATACATATATATGTTTGCATTGACTCAGAACATAAAAACCTATACATCCTTTAAAACCTGTACCTCCATTAATCTATAAATAATTAAATTAATACATAGTTGCATTTATACATACAAAAAAGTGTACATATATACATTCGTAGATCTACATATCGCTGGGCTACTCATCAGCTGGTGGGAACAGATAATCCGCTTTCCGTACCTGACAAATATGTTAGTCCTAGAGGGAAATGGCTGATCTAGGCTACGCAGAAAAATCGGAAGCAAAAAATAAAACAACATTTGACACCACAGCTCGCAGTTAGAAACGCATGCATGTGGTTCAATAGTATGTTAATATATATATATATATATATATATATATATAGATAAATACTTTGATGCCACAATTTATAGTCATCAGTAATATGCTTTGGCTCAAAGGTAACCTATACATAACATTATTTCGATACCACAGTTGCTGGTCCTAGCTCTATTCTGGGTTGGAATAGCTAAATAAATCCTACCAATTTCAACCATACGGGTAGATGTCCGATAGGTTCGTCATTGTCAAATTGTTATTTCATCGGGGCGAAAAGTTATGCCTTTTAGGGGCTCTCGGGGCGACAACCAACATAACAGTTTAAGTTGAGCACACGACAAAGGTGTGCCATGTACACTACCGGCGTCGCCAAGTTGTAGCCGATCAGGATGAAAAGGTGTGCTTTCGTGAACTCTCGGCGCCCTAACCAACATAACAGTTTCAGTTGAACGTCAAGTTTGTACCCGATCAGTATGAAAATTTAAATGTAGTATATGTAGCAATATACCTATAACTTCCTACATCGGTGAAAAGGGTTAAGAAAGTCTTACATCAATACATTCTTCCCATCCTAATACAATACTTAGATAAGTGAATAATAGACTATCCTTAAGAATGAATTTCTGACAAGGCATGTACTCTAATAGGCAAATATGATGGTATATAACGTAGATCTATAACCTTTATACAGACAATTTTCATGGTCATAAAAGCCTTGTTTAGATTTGTTTTTCAGTAAAAGTGAATATTATTTCTGACAAATTAGGATCAGATTAATTGATGATTTAATTATTACACAAATCAGGTGTTAGACCAAGACACCTCTGATCTTCATCACCACATATTGACATGTTGCCGTGTATCGTACTTTCTCCTTAAATGTGTTAAATCGCTATATAACATCTAACAGGTATTCAGACAAGTTTTTATCTATCATCATGCTACCTATGGCATTCCTTTGATCATCTTATTTATATAATCTTGGTCGAAATAGATATATCTAAATGTATTTAGCACCAGCTAAGGTATGCAATGTTTCTTGTTTTTATAATGTGTTTATTTTATTTTATTAAGACTTCAAAAGAAGAGTACATAAAATAGATATGCCCTGAATACATACTATTCAACAACGTGTGTCTGTGTAAAGAAACCAGCACTATATATCAAAATTAACGGGATGACTAGCAGTAAAACGCATTATCTATATAATTTAAATATAACCAATCACAAATATATTAGGTAACAATATAACATGATATGATATCATGTGTCAACATTAAAATGCCACCAACAACATAGTTAATGCATGACGATCGTAAGGATCAAGGCTAAACATTAGCTGCTTACAGTGTCTGCCAATCCAATTTCTACAAGGTAACGCTTCTTTAAGTCAATTCTTGTTTTGTCAACAAAACGTTTATCGATAAGAAGTCAAAAATATACATTTTGTGTTTAGAATAAATAGTTTTTTTTACTCTGGCGATAAGATCAACGTGACCAACTACCTAGCTACAGACATACGTATTTAAAACATAATAATAAAAAGATGCGAATCAAATCTAGTGAACGTTTTTAGACAGTCGTTCTATCTTATTTACGTGCAGTGCTTTCAGAACAGGTGTACATTTGCAGTATGTGTGCCAACTAAATATTCTTGCTTGCAAATTGCTTGAAAATTGCTTTGCGACTTTTTACTTATATACATATAATTACAGCAGTAGGTTAAAACAGGTCTAACTGCCGCCTTCCGATGTTAGGACAAAACATCAATATCGTCTTGCATGGCATAATATGTCCTGCTAATTGCATTGATTCTATTATGAAAGTGTACATTTGGCTTAGCATGAGATAATGAGACTTCTAAATAGTTCACACTCACTTCCTTTAAGTTTTACATTTGCAAACTTTAATTGGTTCTCTCAATATAGAACCCCATTTAACCTGTACAGACATAGACCACTTCACCATTATCACCCAAATTTGATCAGATATAACATTCATTGTATTATTAACTAAAATAGCATGCGCAACGGCGTCCGATGAACAGGAATAAACTGGTGAGCCACGTTTTATACAATATATAATAACATCACTGGCCAATGAAGTGGCCATATTGGTGCCTCTACCGGCAACAAATACAACTTTTAGGTAATTAATTCTATGATAACCAGATAAATCGAGTATATACAATTCAACAAGCTTCGATAATGTACAAGATACAGTAACAGGTCAATAATGTTGTGGTAAAGCAAAGTTGTACACTCTAAACTCCGTTAGCGGTAATTTCAGCGTTTATTTCTCTTACAGCTCTTGTCGTGTTTTCCAGGTATGTGTGTTTATTAAAAATGTGGCGATTCGTAAAAGGAGTGAAGGAGCCATGTGTACCGAAATTAAAACTATATGCGCATATGCGAGCGTTGCGTTAATCTTTTTGAAACTATACTGGAAGGTTTCCAAATAAATAAAATAAATAAAAAGCTGCCGATAAAACCGGGTTTTCATGCACAATGAATGGCTGAATGTTATTGTTCGTCGATATCCTGAACACCGATCTTTTGCGTAAAATAAATAAGCGACGTCATGTATTACTTTTATTCTAATGGTTGGTTACTCAGTCACCTTTATCTTGCATGCGGATAATGAATTATTAATAATTAATTAATTAAGTATGCGATAGTATGTGCACGCATGTTCAGTCCATGCATACAAAGAGTGTTGACGTCCCAAACAACATATGAATGACAACATTTGACTGGCTAAAGGTAGAATAGTACAGAATATCCATGATGATTCCATAAAAGGTTATTGAATGCTGCCCAAATATAAACTCCGCTTACCTGTATGCGACGTTTTATTCAACCATTGTCAGTTAATGCGCATATTAAAATTATGATATTTAAAAGACGAAAGCCACAAGAATTGCATATTTTACTGTTTGGCCATCACATGACAACAATGATAAAAATGACAATGATAGGATGGAGGATGAGGGTTTTACAGAGACTGTGGATACGTACAATTTAACAACTGGTTATGCCTCAATTATTATGTTGGATTACCTGCTGACTTAAATAGAGCTTGTAAATTTAAATTATGTTTCTGAAAGTGCAACAAAAATATGGCTGTATTCAAATGGTATTTGTTTAACTTCCATAGAGGTCTGATCTTCGTAACTCTTGCGCTCACTTGGTCTAATGCCAGCACAGCAGGTCTAGTGGTAAAATATTTTACTAGACCTGCAGATCCAGTAAGGGTACAAGTTTGTTGCACAAACTGTATATATATATATATATATATATATATATATATATATATATATATATATATATATATATATATATATAATGTGTTTTACGGCCACGTTTGTGCACATGGTAGGCTAAATGGCCGAATAACCTTAAAGGTAATGAAGGGAAGTCAAAGATGAAACAACCTTCAGATATGCCCACGCCGAGATTCGAACACGGGTGGTAGTGATCTGTGAACCAATACGCGAGTGTCGTATATATATATATATATATATATATATATATATATATATATATATATATATATATATATATATATATATATATCCTTACAAATATTACCTGATTCATTCCTTAGGCTAGATCGTAAGTATTTATGTTGCATGTTTTTTCCTGGTTTAACCCAGTTATTCGACAATGGTATTTGTACTAACGCTGTTGTAGTGGATATGTATATATATATTAATAGTATAGAATTTTAAATGAAAAACATTCCCGTCCCAGATATACATGATTGATTTATAATATATTAAACAGTTTCCCTAATGTTACCCTATATGTTCAGTATCTATTCTGCAAATGTAAAGCTACAATTGTATTATAGAAACTGTAATAATTCGTCGGGAGATATATGTTTTCAGACATGTCATTATCTCATTATGCGGGTTTTTTTTCTCTGTAAAGAATCTGATTTGCAGTAACACAGTGGCAAATTATTATCAATACACAAATAAGGTGATAGGGTCGACACCTCTCCCATGTAATATCATGACGCTGTTTATCAGGTAGAAGTTGTTATTATTCCATAATCTCTGACGTTTAAACTGGTAAGGTGTTTATGTTGTCATTTTGTCTATTGATGTCCATCGATGTTCTAGGTTAATTTATATAGGTCTGTAGCTAAACATTTTCAGAAATTCATTGTGTCTTAATCGGTTTCACATAAACAGTTGAAGTCAATCAATGACATTTATGATAAGATTAGTGAATATCCGGTTTAATTGTTTAATAGTAAATGTTTCCTGCTCATTGTTTTCTTGTTATATGCTTAAGTTAAACACATTCGAAATAGAATAAACTAATTACCAATCTATCTCATGGAATTAGCCGCTCATGGAATATTCTTAATTATAAGTGCTCTATTATTAATATGAAAAGACATACAACATAAATACTGACGATCTAACTTAGGGAATGAATCAGCTGAAATCTTGTAATATATATATTGCTATTATTGCTTTAACCAAAGTAATATTTATCAAAGTGACAAGCTGTTCTCTTATGAAATGTTGTTTAGTTTAAACAAATTGATGATTTTATATTTGTTAAAGGGAATAACGTATATATAGTTTTGATCTATTTAAATAATTACATATGTAAACTTACAAATCCCTTCAAGCTCCCTTCATTATTCTGCAACCAACAGGTTTAATCATCAATTTAAGTCTTATTCACACACTCAGGGGTAGTTAGGGAAAATTAGCTTTCATATTTCAACAAGTTTTATACCAGATATTACGATGGTGAATAATTTTATGTCTTTTAAAGAAAAGGGAAAAAACTATTTCATGAATTTGTGAGTTGAATCAATTTGTGTTTATCGATTATGACAGCGTTATATATGTTTTTAATAAGAGTTCTGAAAGGGCAAAGACTAATACAAATTGGATGTATATCAAGGTAACTACCGCCTTCCTCCAACTTAACTCGAAATTAAATAGTTTATATCAGACTTTTAATTTACCTGTACTACAACAAAATAAACAAACAAACAAACAAACAAATATATTATTTGGAAACTGTACTGTCGTTTATCTATTATTGTTTCTATCATGATAGCTTTTTATATAAGCTATTATCCTATCCAGTACTGATAATGTAGCTTAATTAATATGGATAATTTATTTAAACACATATTTTATACTTACGTTTTGAAATCTTTGTCTTCTATAGTTATGTTGACAACACGTGTTTTGTTTTTCGTTTACCTGAAATCACGCCACCTGTCCTCAACACATCTATGTTGTCATGTCATATTTCTCGGGGAGCTGGTCAACACGATCCCAGTGGTGTTATAAGCATATCAAAGGGAGCATGCATTGTTATCAGTGTTTATTCAGCATATTAACTAAAAACGGATGAATCACGAAGATAAGTTTTATGGCTTATGCGTTTGATTATTAGAATATAAACATCAAGACAGTTAGGGTGAATCGGAAAATTAGCATTCACTGTAAATGTGTTTGCAAAATCAGTATATATGGGGATGGCCCCTAATGGCTTTGATGTCCCTAGTATGACAGGTTAACTGACTGTTATTACAGCCGGGGCAGAAGTAAGGGAATCTGAGGATAAATACAACGAATTTGAAAACGAATGAAGCTTTACGATATTGTACTTAGCGGAATATCTGTGACATCGCAATATAACATTAACGTTATTAAATCGGCATGTTTACCATTTCAGCAGAATAACAGACCAGGTAAGGTTAGGTATTTGTTATGTTTATAAGCAGCAGCTTTGTTACATCGGTAAACAGTTCTCTTTGCCTCAATATTATTGTTTGTTTGCAATCACATCACTTTCACGATATCCTAAGAAGTGTCCAAGGAAGTGTCGGACAATATCTTCAAATGTTGCTAAGCAAGAGTAATACACTATTCGACCATACTTTTATAGCAACTCTTATAAATTGTCAATTACTGTTTAATTAAGTTGAAGATTTCATTCTTATAATTAATTACATTTAGTGTAAGTAAGAACTTGTAATATTTATCAGTAATATCTCGGTTAAAAGATTGATAAACTTTATTGAGCATCTACGTTACTCATCGATTTAAAATATAGCTGGTTCAAAGATCGAAATAAAAGATAATACATAGTAATTTTAGAATGTTGTATAACAAATAACGATAGCGTTTAAACTGTTAACTTGTTAAAAAAAACATAAAGTAATTATTGTACTTCAAAGCAAATACAATATATATCATTCAAAGATTGGTGGACAGTCGACAATATTGCGTAGTCACTCAAAGTTGTATATCACAACTTGTTAATTGTTCCTTATTAAAATTATAGTGTTTTCCTGATATTCAAAGCTGTACAGAATAACTTCTTTAATCCACATAATGTTCGCTATGTGAGGTGTACGAAGTAATATTTCCCAATTACCATCGTAGACATAATTTGCATTAACGGTATTCCTTATTATAAATTAATTATTTAACATTATATGTTTATTTCAGTTTAGATTAACTACTGTGAAGATGAAGAGACGATTAACGTGTAGCGTGAAATATTTTTGTTTGGGAGCGTTCCTTATATTTCTTGGCAGTGTGTTGTTATGTGGTTTTGGTCTGACCATTGTCCTACCTCATGAGGCGACCCGTCACTGGCCGGAAGTCACTTGTCAGGTCATCAACAGCTCTTACAGTAGCCGGATATGTTCGTGTGAGTACCAAGCTAGAGAAATCTCGGATCCCAGACAATGTTTGGATTCATACAATTGTCTGCACGTCACGGTGATGTACCGAATACATGAATCAATGAGCAGCACGTGGCTTCCGATGATAAATATTACTAGTCATGCTGGTGTAAACAGATCACGTGACATCAAATTTAAACAATCCGCTGATGAAGAGTTCAGTTCTGTTTATCCTGGAATAAACAATGTTATTATCGGAAGACTGTATCGTTCGTGGGAAGATGAGTTTTTTAAAACGGTAAGTGCCAAGAAGAATAGAAGTTAATAAAATATTAATTAGAAAAGAGGACAAATCACTAATTAAAGAAGCAAATGAATAAAACGGAAAATAAGAGGCTAACAGTCATAGATCTGTCTCATCTAAGTTTAGGTGATGATGATATATTCTGGTGACTCCAGGAAACGACTATCATTGCCTGAAATAATTATGATATCTTCTTCATTTTAATGAGATTTATATAGAATGGCAATTTTGTTTGTTTAGTTCAAGGAAATAAGCTCGTTGTTGATTATTTTACAGCCAATAACTTAAAGATAATGATATATAGAAGGTGTCTCTTATATATTCAATGCAAACGTTTCGTATCAAAACTAAAACTTAACTCACTATGAAACGAACAATACGCAAATATTTAAATATATTACTTAAATCTTAATCATTTTATTTTAATATTTACAGTGTGCCTTACACGAATGTGGTGACGAATACTGGAACATGAAACAGGTGTACAAGTTTCAGCGTCTTTGGGGTCAACCAGGACACTCGTTTACCTGTTATTACGACCCTAATGACGTCACACAGGTGATATTAGATAGAAGGCCGACGTCACAAATGATCCACGCAATGTTATGGCCGACAATGTTTTTAGTGATAGGATTATTAATATGGCTTGGCTTATGGCTAGGTTGTTGGCAGGTAGATATGGAGAAGTACTCACAACCTAATATAGATCGTACACGAGGTGATATAGCTATTAGTGGTCGATTGTTAATTATCTAAATACTGTTGATTATTTTGTTAATAATTATATAGTATATATATATATTTATATATATATATATATATATATATATGTGTGTGTGTGTGTGTGTGTGTGTGTGTGTGTGTGTGTGTGTGTGTGTGTGTGTGTGTGTGTGTGTGTGTGTGTGTGTGTGATTATGTCACAGCTTAAGTGAATATTTCCCTTCCTCGTTTGTTGACATCAGCGAAGACACTAACATGAGTGACGATTAAATCGAACATGAAAGCTTTTCAATTGACTTTCTCCTAACGGAAATAGGGGTTGATAAATTTAAATATTGGGGAAAAGACCATTCTTCAAAATGGAAAATGTGTTGTTCAGTTAGCTACTAAAATTCCCGTTTTCCAATGGGTTTGGTTTGTACTTAATGTGCCACGTCACAAATTAGTGTACAGTGGGCTTAGACATGGATTAGTTTATATGTGTGTTGAAGTGTTGCCAATATGTTTATGCTTATAATATATGTTTATAATATAATGGTTCATTAATATCGGAGTCTACCTTATTGTTGTGTTAGTTTCAATTAGTTAATAAAAAACCTTTGACTTAATGCGGCCAATAAACCCCTGTAACTTCACAACATAAATGGAAGTGATAGGCTTAATGGTATTTCTGATCCCCGTAGGGAATGTCTATCGTTTGTAAACGCACATACACACGCACACAACACACGCACACAACACACACACACACACACACAACACATACATACACAACCACACTATATATATACATATATATATATATATATATATATATATATATATATATATATATATATATATATATATAATATATATATATATATATATATATATATATTCCGAATATTGAATTGATGAAGTCATTTCCAATTCCGGAATTTGAATTTGAATTGATTATTTAAAAAAATATTTGAATTTGAATTGAGAAAATTTGAATTTGAATTGAAAATTTTGAATTATATAATATCAGATACGCACACCGACTGTGGCAACACAAGTGAGCATTTAACCAATTAAAATGGTCTGGATACCTAGCATAGCTTTAATATATATATAAATATTGCTATTTAGGAATTAATTAATTTTATTATCTCACCAGTAATGCCAATCTGAAGCCAAAACTTGCCCCTCCTCTCCTAAAACTGTGACTACTATAACATGTCCTAACTGTTTAATAACCATTTAAGATCTTTTGTAAACTTACCATATGTCATTGGTTTAGTACCCAGCAGGGTTGTGAAAGTAAATGGGCGGAACTTAGCAAATATATTCATTTCAAGTGTCCTACTGGACAGTGGAATATAAACACAGTTTTGATGATTACAAAATATACATGGGGATGCACCCAAGACTATGATCCACCACTTCATATAATCAAATACCTGTTTAGCTAAAATTGCCTTGTAGTTAGGCTTGCGTTAATTTTACCACGTTCTGAATTTACTTAGGCATTTACTTAGGAATTTACCCCCATTCAATGTTTAGAACGGGAAAAATAAAAGTAAATCAACAAATTAATTTACTATTTAATTATTTTAATTCAGAATTATTTCTTCCATGATAATCCTACTTGGAATATAAACTGCTGGGAGTATGTATTCCAAGTAGGTACTTGGGGTACCTACTTATGGTAAAAACTATTTGGCAAAAAAAGAGTCGGAAAACAAACGGATTTGGAATTGGAATTGAAAAATGTGGTATTGGAATTGAGTTGGAATTGATAAATTTGAGGTGGGATTGGAATTGACCAAATGGAATTGAGTGGAATTGGACTTTACAAAATGGAATTGACCCCATGTCTGATTAAGGGGTGATACTGTTCTTGGATAAAGCGCCTGTTTATCTCAAAGATCTTTACCCCATCAATGTTCAGCTCCAATTCTTCCCATCCAATACGACATCCATTGTATTGGGCCTCTGGACCGAGGAATTATTCAGTGTCTCAAATTGGAGTACCAGGTACGACTAATGCATCACACAGTTCAGGAAGTGGATTATTATATCATCAATGACATTAAGGAAGATATGTCTGTGTATGATGCAGTCAGTTGGATAGGTAGCAACCAGCGTCACCCTACTCCAGAAACAGTAAATACATGCTTTAACAAAGCAGGATTTCCCAACAAAGCTACTTCTGCAGTAACTTCGACAACTGACGATGTTGCACTGGACGTTAAACTGGATTCATCACATCTAGCTGAACTTTGCGCTGCTCCTTCTACAGAGTTAGATTTGCCCGATTCAATGACAGCAAAGGAATTCATTAACTTCGCCAATTCTGCGACAGCAACAGAGGAGCTGCCTGGGGACTGGGAACAACTTCAGTTGGACAAGAACAGGGATGGGGAGCACAGTCTGAAGAGGAAGAAGAGGAGGAGCCATGTGGCACACATCTGTAGCTAAGCACCACAAACCATTGATAACTTGTATAAGTTATCAAAGTATAAAAAAACCTGTACATTTTGTAATTATGCGACAATAAGGATTATGCTAGGATTTCATACTTTGTGATTTTGTAGTCTTTCTGTCATACTTATCACATACACATTTGGAAATATTCATGTTTTAGTGTGAAATCATTTATCAGGGGTAGAAAGCTGTATATTACCAAGCAAAGTACAAAAGCGAAAACACGTACCAAAAACATGCCATTTGACAACAGCTCGGAGTAAACAACACGTACTTGAAGTTCAATGGTGAGTTATTACATACACAAGATACCTACTTTGAGACCACAGTTTACATTCAGCAATAATTTACTATGCTTTATTCTCTAACCTGAGTGAAACGTTATGCCTTTATAGGCCATCGGCGTGTTAACAAACATTACCGTTTGTTGATCACGTGAGACAATGTGTACCAACTCCACATGGAAGCAGTGGACTGATTTAACTTTTTACACCTCCATATATCGGTACATATATACGTATACCTAAAGATGTGTCTGGGCTACTCATTAGGCTGTGGGCACCCAGCTAGTTCACTTTTTGTACGCGATAATTATGGCACGCCCATAGGAAAATGGCTAAATGCAGGCTACGTACAAAAGCGGAAGCACGTAAAAACATACCATTTAACACCACAGCTCGCAGCAAACAACACGTGCGTGTGGTTCAATGGTGACTTACTAAATACATATGATAACTACTTTGATACCGCAGTTTACATTCAACAGTAATTGTCTATGGTCCAAAAGAAACCTGTGTCTAAAACAAATTTCGACACCGATAGACCAAGTCACTAACTCACTCACTCTTTAAATATCCCAATCAATTAATCAATCATTCATATACTCACACAGTCACTGACCTACTCCTTTCTTATTGATTTACTCAGTCACTCACCCACTCACTCAGTGTATCAGCTAGTTTTATTTCTAGTGCAATACCTCCTCATCCTCTGGGTGTTTATTTCGTAGTATTTGTTTACATCTTTTATCATTATTAAAGGATATTTGTCTTTGTCTGATAATTTAAAAGAATGTTACTCTGCTAATTAGTGTTAGCTCATTAAAACCCTGATATATGATGCAGGGATAATGAAACAAATTTGTTTACTGATATTCTCTCATAAGCAAAGTGTTCACATACAAGACTACACAAAAACAAAGGACAAAGGTCGTATAACAGACAACTGTTCTGTATTTCTCCAACATAACGAAAATATTGTTATCGTTTAACCACGAAATTCCTTTTTGCGTTTCCTCATTGTCCCGGAAAACAAAGTATTTTACATTAAAAATATACCTTTATCCAACATGCCATGTTTGTCATGCCAATACTGGAGTATTAGCAAAATGAGCAAATATTACACCTGACTTACCACATACGACGCCTTATTTATCAAAATAGAACAACGGAGGTTGAAATCGTTTTGCTTGTGTAAAGTTTTAAGAAAACGACTTATGACGCATGATTTAATTATATTTTAACTTAAATCCCATGCCAACTTTGGTAAAAATAAATATGTAATACTCTTAATGCAAATTGTTAAAGGAAACATAGAATTTATAATAAAATCAAAGAAAAATAGTACCACCTCTTAAAGTACACTTATATAATCTTGTGACTTACTTATGAGCCGTGATAGCGCACTTGGTTAGAGCATAGGATTCGTCGCCGAAGGTTCCTCAGGCGCAATGTTGTCGGCAACTGGTTTACTCATCCATAAAAATGTATATATATATATATATATATATATATATATATATATATATATATATATATTATATATATTATTAATAATACTTATTGTAAAATATAAAGTTATAATATTTATGAAAATGTATTATATTTATATAATGATCACAACTGACAGATATAGTAAGCGGTAAAAGTTAATAATTATAAACTAAGAAGAACGTGTAATGTGAGTGGAGTAACTGTTGGCATATTTTTCCTGAAGTTCCTAAACTTCAAGTTTAATTAAGGAATTTCTGGCGTCAGTCATAATGTTTATGGTCATGGATGATATGATTTATTTTTCTGTTACCTCACTTTTCTGTGTTCTTTAATTTTAAATTATTTGTCCAGGAATGCTAAAGCACTATAATGCTATATTCCTGATATAAATATTTGAACAAATATATAAACATATCCATAACTATTTATTCATCCCTGAGAAATATACACAGTGGGAAAATAGCTATTCTAGTCAATTATTATATTGAGACGAATGAATCACAAACTGTCTTGAACAATAAACTATTCACGAGATACATACTCCTAAGTTACTTCTATGAATACATAATGATATATGTGTCAGAAATTAATTCCAGTACAGTTTCCTCGGTCATTACAAACTTTCTATCTTAACTAATCAGACATTGATCAATGTGATTATTTAAAAATAAATCTTATTTCAATATCCTTAGTGATGAAGACTTATGTAATATATTAAACGTTATCACTTGATGATCCTTTGATGCACTTGGTGACCAGTACTGTCCCCTGTCAAGTGGACGTTAGGTAATGACGTCAGCAACACCACGAAGTGTCAACTACTTTGTTAATATCGTCGCTGGATGATCCTTAGATGATGATCTCTGGGTGGATTTCTTTGTTAAACAAATATACGTATTTTGCCGTATAAGTTATATATTCACCCAAAAACGTATTTGCCGAAGACGATTTGGACGAGCTACAAGCCGATAACTATGTTTCATCAAACATCCACAAAGTTTCACTTTCTGCTCATGAAGAATTGTTCTAATGGAAACAACTTGAGAGTTCTATTTTTGTGATATTCAGATAACATTATAGAAATATCGTTTTGTCTTTTGTGTAAGTTGAACCAGTTAGTTTTTGTAGAATATTACTACACATGTGTACGGCTTCGATGTCATAGTTTTGAAGATAAAGAAATTAGCTATAAATATAGGAGAACAGATACCTCTTTAGAGACATGCATTATTGCTGTGTATAGGGCATGCTACAACTTGGTAGATGTCTTAATTGTGAATGATATTATCCAGAAACCTAGGGACCAGTGATATATTATATGACGTATTTTAAGATGCATTTTCAAAATGATATATTTACAATTGTTTAATATTTGTATTTAATCCATGGCAACAGATATACAGGCAGAAAAACATACAGATATATAGACAAAGAGACAGACTGAGCGACAAGCAGATATTTAAGCATAAAAACAATTTTCTAAAATAATATTGTTTTATATAATGTTATCTATCTTGTAACTCAGATACTTGCGAATATTAAACTATTAACAACGTATTGTGTTCAGGTAATATAAAGTCAGAGTGTAACACAATTACACTCACCAGTCAAATAGTTCCTATTTACTTATAAACAGGTCATCTTTCCATACCTAATATTCCGTTTTAATGTCACGTTTCTCAGGCTGTTATTTATCATGACAAAAATGAGTCATAATCTTATCAAACAGACAGAGTGAGTGCTTGAGTCAGTGAGTGAGTGAGTTAGTGACTTGGTCAATCAGGCAGTAAGTGGTTTATTTTAACCTCGGTGCTAATCAAACCAAGGAGATATGGTCCAGGAGCGTTTCCCTTTAGAAACACCTTGCATAGACAATTGGTTCAATTAGATACACCTGCATTTATGCTATCGTCAGAGAAGGCTACATATTGTATTATCTGTAAGCAGCATAAAGTGTAATTCTTGCGTTTTCTTACACATACTTTATAAATAGCAATTTAACACATCGCTAATCACTATACATTATTTGGACAGAATCATTTTAAATGATAGCAATGTGCTCTTTAACTAATTCAGACGATTAAGATCTATTAAATGTTTCTCAAAATGAAAATAACATGCATTAAGATTAATTAACAAGATTATAATAAATACTCATGTAATTAGCTAAAACATCACAAATAAGAATCATAATGCAATATATAATTAGATGAGTAATTGTATAAGGTGTTATCTATTTGCGAAGAATCTGTTAAATGTTTTGTACATCAGTTAGGTCAATAAATAAAAAGATTTTGTGTCGTTCATCTCCTGCTAAATTATAATAAGTCTGATTTAGGAATATTAATCATCAGCGAATTA